>JAXCMG010010270.1:0-15796 GCA_034642415.1 Podarcis siculus | reverse complement strand
TCCCCGCTGCCCTGCAGAGGCTTCATGCAGCTAAACCAGAAGCTAGAACAGCCAGTGGGATCGCAGTGCAGCGATCCCGCTGGCTGTCCTGGCTTCTTGCTTGGCCGCGCGCAGCCTCCCCGGCTGGGAGAGACTGCGTGCGGCTATGGCATAAGCCAAGACGGCCAGCGGGATCGATCCCGCTCCCTGTCCTGGCTTCTTGTTTAGCTGCGCACCCCCTCTCCCAGGCGAGGGGAGCCTTCATCCCCTGCCCAGGAGAGGCTGCGCATGGCTGAGGCTCCCCCAAGGGCCGCACTCCCTTTAAAGAGCCGTGGAGCATGTGTGCGGCTCTTGGGGGCTTTTCCCCAAGGTGGGAGAAGGCGAGTGCAGATGTGGCCTGGGTGTGTGTCTGTCTTGTCCTTTTCTTTTCGGAAAAAAAACCCCACACTTTTTATTGGGTTTTATAAACAAGGGTCATAAGACAAATAAAGCATACAAATAAATAGACCGAGTCTTCTCATGTCATTTGTAGATCACTGGATGAGCACAATAATTTGGTTATTATGCTAAAGCCAATTGGGTTGCCCATAAAGGAGGGCGACTCCTACTGTACTTGCTTTGGAGCGTTGTCCTTTGGCCCCGCCCACAGGGCCCTCAGGGGCTTGGCCAGATATTAAATATATAGCTCTCAGAATAAAGAAAAGGGGACCTCACCCCAGTAGTGTATATTGAGAAGGTTAGGGATTCCAAGGGCGAGGAAACGAGATGAAAGCAGGAAAGAAATTCACGATTGAAAACATTGAAAGGCAGGAGCAACTAGGCTGTGTCACCTCACAGAAATCCCTTCAGTTGCCTCTACGTTTTGCATTATAAAATCCCTTCTACGTTTCCTCCTGCTCCTCCTCCTCCTCCTCCTCCTCCTCCTCTTCTTCTTCTTGGCTGTGGTGCAGTCCAGCCCTGGCTCCTCAAGACTCACCCATTCTTCTTGAGAGAACACTTTTCTTCTCCTGATCATGTTTCGATTTTATAACAGAAGAATGTATTTGCTTTGTAGGATTTGGTAGCACATCTCCTTTGGACAGGCAGAACTTGGCAGAAGACGAAAGAAATTCCTTCCGATCTCTTGGAAGCTTCATGGATGAGCAGGATTCAGCTGGCCCAGAAGCAGGAAGAGGCCAGGCCATCCAAAATGGGGGATTCTGGAAAACCTCAGTGCGGAAGATCCTGGATGAGGAGGACCCCCACAGCTCAGATTTGCAGAGCCAGCAGTTCAGGCAGTCCTGCTACCAGGAGACTGAAGGACCCCAAGAAGTTTGCAAAAGACTCTTCCGCCTTTACCATCAGTGGTTGAAGCCAGAAAGGCACACAAAAGCTGAGATGCTGGACCTGGTGATCTTGGAGCAGTTCCTGGCTGTCCTTCCAGAGGAGATAGAGAGCTGGGTGAGGGAATGTGGAGTGGAGACCAGTTCCCAGGCGGTGGCCCTGGCCGAAGGTTTCCTCCTGAGTCAGGCAGAGGAGAGGAAGGAGGCAGAGCAGCAGGTGAGAGAGACTTTCCTCTAGATATTCCCAAGGGGCTCTGAACAGGAGGGAGAGTATCCCCAAATTCTCTGCTAATGGCCCATCCTTTTTTTGGAAAGCATCCAGTGAGTGTTATTGGGTACCCCAAAAGATTTTGCCTCTGCTATTCCTTTTCTAATCCTTCTCCCCGTTCTCTGTTTTGAACCCTTGTTGCTCTTTCAGGGAAAGGACTCATCTGAGGTAGAGAGGACTCCATCTGACAACAGAGAGAGGCCATTGGGTAAGGAGAAATCAGGGTGTCCTGTCCCCCCGTTTGGTCACATTCTGTGGCTTTTGAAACTAATCTGTGGGTTCTTTTAATCTTTTTGTGGAAGACGCTTGGGACCAAGAGCCCAAAGGAGGCGAGAGCTAGTTTTGCCCAACTAAAATATGAAGTGGGTGCAAACGTCAAAATGCAGTCAGCAGGGGAGACTTCTTTTTCAAAGGCGCATCTGAAGTGAGAGAGACACAGATTCAGGGCTCTCCACTTACCTTGCTCTCTCGCAGGTGACAGAAGGATGCCAGCAAGACCTCCAAGTCCGTCTTCTCATGGCAGCAGAGAGGAGGCAGCGGCTGTGGAAACAGATCAGGTAGCGGAAGGAGCCTTGTGGGGAAAGAGGCTGGGGGGGAGCTGCTGGGGGGAACAAATCTCTCTCCTCCTCTTGTCTTCTGTCAAAAATGCCCCCAACGAAGGATGAAAACGCCATTTGAGAAGGTTTCTGTGCTGAGAATAAGGAAGAGAATTGGGATTCCAGATTCCCCTCACGGGGCTTCCCCTGCTATCCTCCCTCTCCCTGTGTCCCCGTGATTCCTTGGAAGTTGGCTTTAGGGAATCGGGAGGGTCCCCCCCTTCCAAAAACAGGGGGGGATCTTTCTGCCCAGCAATGCTTCCGCAGGCAGAATGATTTGAAGAAGGCAATGTGGAGTTGCACCCATTTACACAAAGGTTAGTAAAGGTAAAGGGACCCCTGACCGTTAGGTCCAGTCATGGCCGACTTGGGGGTTGTGGCGCTCATCTCGCTTTACTGGCCGAGGGAGCCGGCATACAGCTTCCGGGTCATGTGGGCAGCAGGACTAAGCCGCTTCTGGCAAACCAGAGCAGTGTACAGAAATGTCGTTTACCTTCCTGCCGGAGCGGGACCTATTTATCTACTTGCACTTTGACGTGCTTTTGAACTGCTAGGTTGGCAGGAGCAGGGACCGAGTAACGGGAGCTCACCCCATCACGGGGATTCGAACTGCCGACCTTCTGATCGGCAAGCCCTAGGCTCAGTGGTTTAACCCACAGCGCCACCCGCATCCCACAAAGGTTAATACCCATAATTAAAACACACAGTAAATGAATTCCATTAAGATAACAAGAGCTGTTGGACTGTGGACTGGTCTCCCTGGGGAGGTTTTTCAGCAGAGGCTGGATGGCCGTCTGCCAATGATGCTTTAGCTGAGATTCCTGCATTGGAGGGCGTGGACTAGAGGACCCTTGGGGGGTCACTTCCAACTTTATGATTCTAAGACAGAGGTCGGCAACGTGTGACCCATGGGACGGATGCAGCCCACAAAGACCGTTTTACTGGCCCACGAGCCGCCCCTGAATGGAGCTGCCTGCTTGGTGCCTGCGCTAAACCGGCACGGCACAGGGACTCGCCAAGCACACTGGAAATTGCATCTGCGCACACGTAGATACTGGAAATCACATCTGCGCATGTCCAGACGCCGAAAATCATTTCTCTGCAGGCGCAATTTCTGGTATCAGGACATGTGCAGACGCAATTTCTGGTGTCGTGCTGCCCCAGTCCAGCCCATGGACAATCTCCGTGGGAGTGATCTGCCCCATGGCCGGTAAACCTTGCCAACCCCTGTTCTAAGACATTAAGCATAATTGAAATGTGAAGCAATTCCATGAAAACAACAAAGCAGTGATCAGGCAGAGAACAGCCATATGTAGTCGATAAATCAGTGTGCTGTCTAAGAGGAAGATCCTTTTCCTTTTCCCCTAGGGTCCGGTGTGCTTTGAAGACGTAGCTGTCCATTTCACAGAGGAGGAATGGGCGTTGCTGGATCCGGACCAGAGAGCTCTGCATGAGGAAGTCATGGAGGAACATCATGGGATCCTGGACTCTCTGGGTAAGCCCCCTGATGGATCACCGCTTTGAAATTCCATACATATCTCTAGGTGATGAACTCCCAGATTTTGCTGGAGCTCCACAGTGCCCCCTGTTCGAATCTGACACCCCCACATCAAACCTTGAATGGAGGGGTATCCACTCTTTCGTCTGTGCATCTTCTTCCTCCAGTTTTGCCTTTTTAAACCATGATCAGGCTGGTCTATACTGCCCAGGCCTTTTTAAAGATAGGCCTCAGGGCGGTGAGGGAACTTGAAGCAGCTTCTGTCTGGTTTTCTGGGTTTGCTTCTTCTTCTGCCAGTTTTTGGTTGGCCAAAGACATGATTGATATTGGAGATGGCTTGGATTCTATGATTGGGCCAAACAAAATCCATCCCAGATAAGAGCCAGGCTTTTCAAATCTCAGTTTCCCATAGATATGCCTGTTAATGCCAGTCAACAAAGGCCGTCAACCCTGTAGAAAGACTCTGCATCTAACTCCTTTGTTCTTCCTCTATCACAATTCATGTTTATAAGCATCATTCAATAATATGGGGCTCCATGTTTTCCTCTTTTTAAATTGTATTTTTATAATTTTTATTTTTTCTGTTTTTCAAAAATTCACAGACATACAGATTGTTTGTTGTTTAGTCGTTTAGTCATGTCCACCTCTTTGTGACCCCCTGGACCAGAGCACGCCAGGCACTTCTGTCTTCCTCTGCCTCCCGCAGTTTGGTCAAACTCATGCTGGTCGCTTTGAGAACACTGTCCCACCATCTCGTTCTCTGTCGTCCCCTTCTCCTTGTGCCCTCCATCTTTCCCAACACCAGGGTCTTTTCCAGGGAGTCTTCTCTTCTCATGAGGTGGCCAAAGTCTTGGAGCCTCAGCTTCAGGATCTGTCCTTCCAGTGAGCACTCAGGGCTGATTTCCTTCAGAATGGAGAGGTTTGCTCTTCTTGCAGTCCATGGGACTCTCCAGAGTCTCCTCCAGCACCAGAATTCAGAAGCATCCATTCTTTGGCGATCAGCCTTCTTTATGGTCCAGCTCTCACTTCCATACATCACTACTGGGAAAACCAGAGCTTTAACTATGAGGACAAAACACAAATCACATACATTTCCAATATGCATATATTTGACTTCCCTCCTCCCCTTTTGTGGTTCCTTTTTAATTTTAATTTTCATGTTGCATTTTCTACATTACTCCATTTTTTAGTTATTCTTTATTTTCTCTTAATATGTTTAACTGCTTGTATTGCGATAACCCTGCTAGTGAGCTTATTTGGATAGATGAGTTTTCCAGCTTTCCACAAATTTTCCCCAATCTTTAATAAAAACCTTGCCATTTTGTCATAGTCCATTAATTCAGCCCTCTTTCTTGGCTGACACTTCATCTCCTTTCCATCTCTGGGCAAAAACCATTCTAGCTGCAGTTGTGACATACATAAGCAATTTTTGGGGTCTTTTGGAATCTCAGTGCCTACTACCCCTAGAAGAAAAGCAGCTGGGTTTTTATTAAAAGTTATCGTAAACATTTTTTTCAATGTAAGCTTTTACTCTCTAACAAGACCCCCACATATGGTAAAAGTACCTTCTTTTTCTTTACTTTTCCAGCATGAGTTTTTTTATTTATACATTTTTGCCAATCTACTAGGAGTTAAATGGAAGATTTACTGCTTCTGCATGGAGCTCAAGGCTTCTCACCACGGAGTTTTGCTGCTGCCTTGTGTCTGCGGCTCGATCTCAGCCCACCCCCGACTTCTTTCAGATCTGAGAAACAGGAGAGAGAGCTCACATCCAATGCTGGACCCATCGGAACCCAAATAAATCCTTTGGGTCTTTATGGGATGCACAGTGCCCCAGTGCATTTCCCAACACTCTCGTGACGAGTGAGCTGCTTAGGAGAAAGCGAAATTGCCATCCATTGCCATTACGCGGTAAACCGGAAGTTCAGGGCTCCTTGTCTTCCTGAGGTTCTAATCCATTTCTCTCTTCGTTGCAGGTGGTGATGAATTAGAAATTAAGAACAAGGAAGACGATGACAAAGTCCACACAGTGGAGGAGACATATCAATATTCAGAGTGTGAAGTCAGCTTCAGTCAGAGCTCCGATTCCACTTCCCATCAAAATCTCATTGAGAATAAACCCTACCAGTGCTTCGAATGTGGAAAGAGCTTCAGTCACAGCCACCATCTCACTTCCCATCAAAGAATTCATACCGGAGAGAAACCCTATCAGTGCCTGGAATGTGGAAAGAGCTTTGGTCAGTGTGCCCACCTCGCTGCCCATCAGAGAATTCATACAGGGGAGAAATCGTATCAGTGCTTGGTATGTGGAAAGAACTTCAGTCAGAGTTCCCATCTCACTGCCCATCAAAGAATTCATACAGGAGAGAGGCCGTATCAGTGCCTGGAATGTGGAAAGAGCTTCAGTCACAGCACCCATCTCACTGCCCATCAAATAATCCATACAGGGGAGAAACCTTATCAGTGCTTGGTATGTGGAAAGAGCTTCAGTCAAAGTGGCCATCTCACTGCCCATCAAAGAATTCATACTGGGGAGAAACCATATCAGTGCTTGGAATGTGGAAAGAACTTTGGTCAGAAAGCCCATCTTCTTTCCCACCAAAGAATTCATACAGGGGGGAAACCATATCAGTGTGTGGAATGTGGAAAGAGCTTCGGTCAGAGGTCCAATCTCGCTGCCCATCAGATAATCCATACAGGGGAGAAACCCTACAAGTGCTTGGAATGTGGAAAGAGCTTCAATCGGAGCGCCACTCTCTCTGACCATCAAAGAACTCACAGCAGGGAAGAATTGTATAAATGTTTGGAATGTGGAAGGACCTTCACCTGGAAGCAAAGTCTCATTACCCATCAAAGAATTCATACAGGAGAGAAACCGTATCAGTGCCTGGAATGTGGAAAGAGCTTCAGTCACAGCACCGGACTCTCCTTCCACCAAAGAATTCATACAGGGGAGAAACCCTATCAGTGCTCAGTTTGCGAAAAGAGCTTCAGTCAGAGCAGCCATCTCACTTCCCATCAAAGAATTCATACAGGGGGGAGACCCTACCAGTGCTCAGTTTGTGAAAAGAGCTTCAGTCAGAGCAACCAACTCACTTCCCATCAAAGAATTCATACAGGGGAGAAGCCCTATCAGTGCTTGGAATGTGGGAAGAGCTTCAATCGCAGTCACCATCTCGCTTGTCATCAAACCATTCATACCGGAGAGAAACCATATCAATGCCTCGAATGTGGAAAGAGTTTTAATACAACCACAGGCTTCAATAGTCATCAACGTATTCATGGCGGGGAGAAACCATTTCAGTGCCAAGAGTGTGGAAAGAGATTCAGCTGGAAGCAAAGTCTCATGGCCCATCAAAAAATTCATACAGGGGAGAAACCGTACCAGTGCTTGGAATGTGGAAAGAGCTTCCGTCGGAAGTCGCATCTCACTGCTCACCAGATAACTCACAGCAGGGAGAAAACCAACGATGGCTGTGTATGAAATTAATTCTAAGAAACTTTAATTAGTATGCAGTTGAGGATTGCAGCAGTGTTCTTGTCCTTCGGCATCCCAGCAAATAAGTCAGCCTTGGCTCAGTACCATGGAGCCCACCCTCAGGGCCAATATTTCTTCTTACTATATGCGCAAGGTACAAGTCATTGGCATAGATGTTGAATAGCTTTTCCCTGACACGTCTGGGAGGAGGGTCAATAGCAATTTGGAAACAATGATGAGGTTGCTATTGATGCTTGGAGGACGTTGGCAAGCAATTCATATACTTCCACTTCAAAAGCCTCCAAGTTGCAAATTGGTGGTGCTACTTGTTTTCTCTTGCTCCACAGAGTTGGACCCAAAGATATAAGAAAGGAGATTTTAACACCAGGAAGAACTTCCTTGTAACTTGGAGCCATTGGTTTGAGTCCTACCCTACAGAGCAGGAGAAAACAAGCTTGTTCCCTTTCCCATGAGATAGCCCTGTAGATATTGGAAGATGGCTCTCATATCTACTCTCACTCTCCTCTTTTCCAGGCTAAACATACCCAGTTTCTTCAACCATTCCTCATAAGGCTTAGTTCCAAACCCTTCATCATCTTGGTTGCTCTCTGCACACCTTCCAGCTTGTCAACATCCTTTTTAAATCGTGGTGCCCAGAATTGAACACAATATTCCAGGTGTGGTCTGACCAAGGCAGAATAGAGTGGGGCTTCCCTTGATCTGGACAATAGACCCCGATTGATGCAGCTTAGAATAGTGTTAATCTTTTTTGCTGCTGCATCACCCTCTTGACTCACATTAAGCTCGTGGTCCACCAAGACGCCTAGATCCTGTACTGCTTGTAATCCAGGTGTCTCTCGTCTTAATTTGTGCATCTGGTTCTTCCTGCCGAAGTACAGAACCTGACACTGGTCCCTCTTGAAATTCATTTTGTGAGCTTGGTCCCAATTCTCCAATCTGTTAAGGTCATTTTGAATCCCAATACTGACTTCTGTGGCATCAGCTATCACTCGCAATTTGGTATCATCAGCAAATTTCATAAGCATCTCCTCAGTTTCTTCATCCAAGTTATTTAAAAAGACATTGAACAACAACAGGCCTAGGACAGAAGCCTGTGTTTCTCCACTTGTCACTCTTTTCCAGGATGATGAGGAACCATTAGCGAGAACTCTGTGGGTTCGGTCAGTCAACCAGCTACAAATCCACCCAACAGTTACCTCGTTCAACCCACATTTTAACAGTTCCCTTGCATGAATATCACGGGGGACTTGGTCAAAAACCTTACTGAAATCAAGATACACTATGTCCACAGCATTCCCCTGATCCACCAAATCTGTAACTCTTTCTCAAAAAGAAAGAAAAGAGATTCATCTGGCATGACTTATTTTTTGAGAAAGCCCTGCTGGGTCTTAATAATAACACCATCCTTTTCTAAGTGTTCAAAGACTGATTGTTTAATTATATTTTCCAGGGCCTTTCCTGGCATTAGTGTCAAGCTCACCAGTCTGAGCTTTGGCCTGCCTGACCTTCACCCTTGAACTGCTGGCTACTCAGCTATACGCCTCCTTTGTGATTTTCCCTTTATTCCCTTTATTATGTATGCCCTTTTTAAATATCAGCTCCTTATGCAATCACACCAGTCTCCTTAGATGCCTCCCACTTTTATTTCTTGTTGGAATTGTATGCATTTGGGCCTTCAGTATTTCTCCTTTTAGAAACTCCCATCCATCTTGGACACCCTTCCCTGAATATTTCTGACAATGGGATCTCACCTAGTATCCTTAAGCTTTTTGAAATTGGCATTCTTAAAGTCCAGAGTGCATGGACTACTTCAATGCACTCTCCATGGGGCTACCTTTGAAGGTGTCCCATTAACTGCAACTAATCCAGAATGCGACAACTAGACGGGGGACTGGGAGTGGCTACTGAGACCATATAACACTGGTCCTGAAAGACCTACATTGGTTCCCTGTACATTTCCGAACACAATTCAAAGTGTTGGTGCTGACCTTTAAAGCCCTAAACGGTCTCGGTCCAGTAGACCTGAAGGAGCGTCTCCACCCCCATCGTTCTGCCCGGACACTGAGGTCCAGCTCCGAGGGCCTCCTGGCGGTTCCCTCCCTGCGAGAAGTGAGGTGACAGGGAACCAGGCAAAGGGCCTTCTCGGTGGTGGCGCCTGCCTTGTAGAACGCCCTCCCATCAGATGTCAAGGAGATAAAGAACTACAGAACTTTTAGAAGACATCTGAAGGCAGCCCTGTTTAGGGAAGTTTTTGATGTTTGATTGCTTTTTATTAATATTCTATTGGGTGCTGCCCAGAGTGGCTGGGGAAACCCAGACAGATGGGCGGGGTATAAAAAATGATGATGATGATGATGTCTGACTACACTCCGCTTTCCCTTGCCTCTGTATCATGAAACCCAGGAGATGTTCACTTTCTCCCAAGTTTCCCAGTACTTCGACTTCATCAACCAGTTCCTTGCTATTGGTGAGGAACAGGTCCAAGAAAGATTACCCCCTTGTTGCTTCTTCCACCTTCTCGGAAATGAAATAATCAGCAAGGCAATAGAAGAATTTGTCAGACCTTCCATTCATGACCGGATTTGAGTTCCAGCAGATATAGGGGTTGTTGAAGTCTCCCATGACTACTGTATCTTTTTCAAATGTGGTAATCTTCTATTGGAAGGCGTCATCCAAGTCTCCAGTCTGGCTTGGAGGTCCATAGGAGACCCTCACAGTAAGGTCACTGTTGTATCTCCTACAATTTTTACCCATTGTCACAAGGCTGATAGGGAAATGCCGTGTCTCCACAGGTCGGGAAAAGGCTGGAGGCTAGGAAAGTAACAGCGGGGTCTCCCTGGCTTGCCTCCTTCAGCTTGAGATGTTGCTGGAAACTGACCTCTGGACGTGCCTTCCCCCTCCAGCCTCTCACTCTGGAGCCCACCCCAACAGATGGAGACTGCGACGTGGGGGTGAGCTCCTCTTCTGGACCTGTCTAGCCCTTTGCTGAGCAACATGAAGGACTCTCTGGGAGCGAGGTGTGAGAGGTGGAGAACCAGCAGGACTGAGACTGATTCTTCCCTGTCTGCGATTTATCTGGCAGGGGAAGAAGCCAATAATTAAATATAAAATATTGATGGATAATAAAGAAAGATGCGGATTCGCAATGCCAGACCTTAGATTATATTATGAAGCCTCCTGTTTGTGTTGGCTAACAGAATGGGTAACATCTAAAAATGTCAGACTATTAGATTTGGTAGGATAGAGTAGGCAATTTGGATGACATGCGTAACTGGCATGCTGATATAAAGGTTCATAAAGACTTTTTGAATCATAGTATTAGACAGAGTCTTTATCAGGGGTTAGCAAACTTTTTCAGCAGGGGGCTGGTCCACTGTCCCTCAGACCTTGTGGGGGGCAGGACTATATTGTTTTGGGGGGAATGAACGAATTCCTATGCCCCACAAATAACTCAAGAGATGCATTGTAAATAAAAGGACACATTCTACTCATGTAAAAGCACGCTGATTCCTGGACCGTCCGCAGGCTGGATTTAGAAGGCAATTGGGCTGGATCCGGCCCCTGGGCCTTAGTTTGCCTACCCATGGTGTTTGGTTGAGAATTTGTTGGGAAGAGAAACACTGCCATGGCTCTCCCCCATCAAAGCAAGTACCCGAAAGGAAACTCACGTGGAAAGGAAACGGGGTACTTATAGAGATATATTGACTTTGGCTGGTGCTGGTTTTAAACTCAAAAAACTAGAAGATATCAAGGACTGAGTACAAGACTGGTTCCAATATTATCAAGCTAACAAATTATTTAAGAAAGGTATCGTGAATGGCTTTTTAGAGCAAAGCCTCGACTTTGAAAGGAGTTCATTAGAAGATAATGAGAAGTTAATTTCAAAAATGTATAAATACTTTTGGAATGGGAATCCAAGGATGACTTGGTTAAAGCAGTGATGACACACTGGGCAAGAGACTTAGGAGGTAATATAGAACTGGCTTTGTGGGAAATTCACAGCTTGCTATACTTTTAAGAGAAAATTATATGAAGATTTATAGATGGGATACGACACCAAATAGATTGGCCGAAATGTATAAAACAAAGTGGAGTGTGTGTTGGACATGTAAAACAACAGAAGGAACATTCTATATGTGGTGGACTTGCAAAACAGCGAAGGCCTATTGGGAAATGATTTATAATGAGATAAAAAGTATGTTTAAGATGATGTTCCCCAAGAAACCCAAAGCTTTTCTTTTAGGGATTATAGAAACGGATATACCAAAACAGTTGGTTAATTTGTTTATGTATGCAACGACATACATTTTTATGCTCAAAAATGGAAAGAGAAAGTTGTTCCAACAAAGGAACCATGATCTGGGCGGCTCACAATTTACCATAATATCTGAGATGGACCACTGCGTACTCAGGATACTCCTCCCAGTTGCCAAACCAGGTGTCCTGGTCCCAGCAGAGGGACCAGATTACACTTTGTCGAAGAGACACTTCCCACTTGAGTAGAAATCATATACCAAACAGATGGAAAGCTGAACGCCTTCCCATCAGATGTCAAAGAAATAAACTTACCTGATTTTTTCAAGGCAGCCCTGTTTAGGGAAGTTTGTAATGTTTGATCTCTTATTGCTATTATTATTATTATTATTATTATTATTCTATTGGGAGCCACCCAGAGTAGCTTGGGAAACCCAGCCATATGGGTGGGGCATAATTATTATTATTATCATTATTATTAACTTTCATCATGGAGCTTCAGTATGCTGAGGACAACTTAATGTGTGCACACTCGGAGGATGACCTCCAAACCATCCTAAATATCTTTGCAGAAGCTTACAAAAAGCTTGGCCTATCACTCAACATCCAAAAAACCAAAGTGCTGCACCAAAAAGCACAAAATATCCCCTCTGCAGCGCCACAAACCCAACTCAATGGTGTAACGCTGGAAAATGTCAATCACTTCTCCTACCTGGGCAGATACCTTTCCACAAGGGCCAACATTGAGGCTGAAATCCAGCACCACCTGAGCTCTGCGAGTGCGGCTTTCTCCCGATTGAACTGCAGAGTGTTTGAGGACCGGGACGTTCGCAGGGAAACCAAAACGCTTGTTTACAAAGCTATTGTACTGCCAACCTTCCTGTATGCACATGAACCACGGACACTTACAAATGCCATCTCCAACTCTGAAAGATTCCATCAATGGTGTCTCTGAAAAATGTTACACATCACTTGTTAGACAGGCAAACTGATGCCAGTGTACTGGAAGAAGCAAAGATCACCAGTGTCAAAGCAATGATTCTTCAACATCAACTTTGTTGGACTGGTGATGTTGATCAGATGCCTGGTTATTGTCTTCCAAAGCAACTCCTCTATTCCGAACTTAAAAATGGAAAGTGTAATGCTGGTGGTTAACAAAAGAGGTTTAAAGACTCTCTCAAGGCAGGTAGGTAGCCGCGTTGGTCTGCCATAGTCAAAACAAAATAAAAAAATTCCTTCCAGTAGCACCTTAGAGACCAACTAAGTTTGTTCTTGGTATGAGCTTTCGAGTGCATGAAATATCTGAAGAAGTGTGCATGCACACGAAAGCTCATACCAAAAGCAAACTTAGTTGGTCTCTAAGGTGCTACTGGAAGGATTTTTTAAAATTTTCTCTCAAGGCAAATCTAAAAAAATGTAGTGTAAACACCGACAACTGGGAAACACTGGCCTGCAAGTGCTCCAGTTGGAGAACAGCCTTTACCAAAAGTGTCATGGACTTTGAGGATACTCAAACTCAGGACGCAAGGGAGAAACGTGCTAAGAGGAAGGCATGCTCGCATTTACATCTGTTCTTCCGTCATTTCTTGGACATAGCCATTTCTTAGACAAAATTTCTTGGAGATAGCCAGAATTGGCATTCGGAAACAGTGTCTGGGCAGAAATTGCTAAAATGTCCAGGAAAATTTGGACATATGTCAGTAGTGCAGATTTTGGCAAATTTCCTTTAAAATAGCTCACAACTTCCATTTTTTGAGATTTTGCAAAACAAACTCAACAGTTTTTGTGTCCGGATTTTTACTTTTTGAGATATGGCAATCCTAATGTAAATACTTTGTCTTTGTGAGATACATGTTGTAACAATGCATGATTGAGAAGGGCGTGTCTGGATCTCAGATTTCTGCCTGACATCACTCCTCTTCTGTGACATATCCATGATGTTTTGATGACACTGTGTGAAATGTATTATGGGAAATTGGGGGAACTTAAAAAAACACCTCATGTAATCTTTGTTTTGGGCTTCTTCTTTGCTCGCCTTCGAGTTTGAGACCTTTGTTGCAACAAATAAAGGTTTAGGCCTCTGGCTGCAGATCTGCTTCATCGGCTTGGTTGAAATCTCTTGTTAACTGACCAATCCAGGGATCTGCAGGGCTAGACTCTGGCAAAGTTGGGAAATGCTTTAAGTAGCAGACCCCAGGATTTGTCCTCCTCAGAGGGCAGTTTCCCAGTGGAGCCCAAAGCGCAGGAAGCGAAACCAGAGTCGTCCTGTCCTTTCCCACCCCAACAAAGGCAGAGGGTGCTCTACCACCGTAGCTCTATGGGTCAGAAATTTCCAATTGGGCTAAATCAGCATCTCAAGAAATGGGAGGTTTTAGAAAAGGAACGGGAATAGCGATCAAGGGGAGAGGATCATAGGGTCTAGATGCCATGTGGTGATGAGAAGGGCAAGGGGGAAGAAGGGGGCAAAGAGACCCCACCCCACACAAAGAGCTCCTTTCCTGGGACCCATTGGCAGGGGTCTGGAGCCATGCAATCCAGCTGCAAGGGGCCCCCCAAGACCGGTAGGGTTTCCATGGTGCCATCTCCCCTCAAGGCGTCTCTGCACACACCAATGTTTGTCCTCTGAGGACCCAGAGAACCTCAGCTTCCCTGCACTCCTTTTTTTAGGCCCCCTTGGTTCCATGGTGGTTCAAGCACTGGACCTTCAAGGCGATTCATAAACTTCTCCGGAAAGATACCGGATTTTTCGCTCCATAAGATGCACCTAGAGGGGGAATGCAAGAAAAAAAATATTATTAAAAGGGAGTGCTGAGCAGAGCCTGTATGCATCCCAGGCTCTGCTCAGTGCTCCCTTTCACAAGCCGCATGGAGCGTATGTGTGGCTCTTGGGGGCTTTTACCCGAGGAGGGAGAAGGGAAAAGCCCCCAAGAGCCGCACACACACTCCGCACAGCTCTTTAAAGGGAACACAGCTCTTGGGGGCTTTTCTGGGAGGTGGGGGAAGGGACTGAGGGGCTAAGCCAGAAGCTAGAACAGCGAGAGGGAGCGCTGCTTTCGCTGTGCAGCGATCCGTCTTGCTGTTCTGGCTTCAGCAAAAGCAACGCCAAGCCTCTTCAGGGCAGGGGGAGCCCTGAAGAGGCTTCACGCGGCTATCCCAGAAGTCAGAACAGCAAGAGGGATCGCTGCTTTCACAATCCCTCTTGCTATACTGGCTTCTGGAATAGCCGTGCAGCCTGCATTCACTCCATAAGACGCACACACATTTCCCCTTACTTTTTAGGAGGGGAAAAGTGCGTCTTAAAGAGCGAAAAATACAGTACCATGTAATGCTTCTTTCCCCATCTGCCAGAAGCCTAAGCTCTTATTTGGGGTTCCCCATTCCACATCCCCAGGTTCCTCAAAGGCCTCGGGGAAGGAAACCGAGGCAGGCTTAGCCACTGCGGCAGGAAGAGCTTACATGGTTTTTCTTTCAAGGGCCCTGCAGGAGATGGGGGGGGGCTGTCTCTTCCTCAGGCCACTGTAGCACCCAGCAAGCCTAAAAAAGAAATAAAAGACTGTCATTCACTCCCTCTTCCAAGAGCTCCCTCTATATCTTGTCTGGGTTGGACTGGAAGGACCCCAGTTCAGCCAGTTCCCCAGAGTCTCCCCACTGGGCTGCAGTGGCACCCTGAGACCTGGAGGGATTACATACCCTCCAACATTTCTCTGATGAAAATAGGGATGTCCCATTTCCTAATGATAACTTTACTGTTTATACCCCACCCGTTTTACTGGGTTGCTGCAGCCACACTGGGTGGCTTCCAACATCTATAAAAACAATAAAGCATAAAACATTAAAAAAATTCCCTATACAGGATTCTGATGCTTAGGCAATCTCCAGCAATATCTCTTGAGCTTTGAGGAGAAGAAATCACTATGCTTATGATCATTATAAGTGGAAGACGGTTCAAGACCTCAATAACTTTCTAGCCTCTTGTCTGGCTCAAGCAGCGGGTGCAGAGCTGGAGAAAAACATGTCTGCAATATGTTTCTCCAAAGTTTGGCATAGGCCAATGTTTGTGTTTGGGAGGGGGAAGTTTGAACATTGCTCACAAGGACCTAAGGAGAGCCCTGCAGCTGTATCGGACCAAGGGTCCAACTAGAACAGAGGTTCTCCACCTGTGGGTCCCCAGATGTTGTTGGACTACAACTCCCATCATCCCTGAGCTAGGGTGATGGGAGTTGTAATCCAACAACATCTGGGGACCCACAGGTTGAGAAAGGCTGAACTAGAACAACACTGCGTCTCACAGTTGCAAATGTGACAAGCAGGACAGGAGCCTCCCCAGAGCTGCTCACAATTTCTCACGGGGCTGGGGGGTTGTTAAAGCTTTAAAAGGCT
>JAXCMG010010259.1:0-10984 GCA_034642415.1 Podarcis siculus | reverse complement strand
ATATATTTGAACATGGCTATCATATCACCCCTTAACCTCCTCTTCTCCAAGCAGCCTGCTAGGCTGTGGGATCTCCCACAAGTTTGAACACCCCAAACCAACCTCACAGTTTCAGATAAAACCACCCTCTGTTATGTTTTCCAGTCTTGCCAATAACCATACCTGGATAGTTATTCTTTGTTATTTTATTACTTTGTTACATTTACATACTGCCTTTCTCTTTCCAAGGATCTCAAGGTGGTATAGATGGAAGTTTTTAATGGTTGATGCTTTATTGTGTTTTTAGTATTTTAGAAACACTCAGTGTGACTGGGGTGGCATATAAATAATGAAATTATTATTCTCCTCTTCCCCATTTCATCCTCACAGCAACTCTGTGAGATAGGTTAGATCAGCCTACAACTCCCATCACCCCTAGCTAGCAAGGCCAGAGCTCAGGGATGATGGGAGTTGTAGTCCAACAACATCTGGGGACCCACAGGTTGAGAACCGCTGGGTTAGGCTAAAGGATGGTGACTGACCCAAGGTCACCCAGTGAGCTTCATGGCTGAGTGGGCATTCAAACCTCGGTCTCCCAAGTCCTGGTCCAGCACTCTAACCATTATGCTACACTGGCTCTCAATTATGTTGGAGCTAACACACCACCTCTATCTTATATATATATGGCATGCAGGCTGGTTGTGAAGCCATTCCCATGTACAGTCGACTCGCAACTTGCGTGGGGGGGTTATATTGCAAGGGATTGCGCCTAAAGCCAAAATTGTGTATAACCAGAACAAGCCTGGAACCAGCCCTGCATGACCATCCCTACCTTTCTGAAGCTGGTACACTGAGTGGGCCTTGCCCCCCCCCCCCAAGATGGAGAGCTTTTAAGCTCCTCACCTTGTTTTCCAGGCTCTGGGAGCTCTTGTGAGAGCTCCCCCAGAGCTCTCACTGGACGTTCCCAGAGCCCAGTAAGCAAGCCCAAGAGCTTAAAAGCTCTTTCCACTGCAGGAAGACCTGACACAGAAAGAGCTTTTAAGCTCTCTGCCTTGCGTGCGTTTTGTGCTATTTCAGGTGGCCAGCCACCCAACGCATAAAGCTGCGATTGCGCAAGTTAAATGCACTCAAGTTATGAAGAAGAAGAAGAAGAAGAAGAAGAGGAGGAGGAGGAGGAGGAGTTTGGATTTGATATCCCGCCTTTCACTCCCTTTAAGGAGTCTCAAAGCGGCAAACATTCTGCTTTCCCTTCCTCCCCCACAACAAACACTCTGTGAGGTGAGTGGGGCTGAGAGACTTCAAAGAAGTGTGACTGGCCCAGGGTCACCCAGCAGCTGCATGTGGAGGAGTGGAGACGCGAACCTGGTTTCCCGGGTTACGAGACTACCACTCTTAACCACTACACACCACACTGGCATTACATGCTTGGGAATTGTGACTTGATTCCTCCGGCAGAGGAACCATTACATGGTAAGAAAGTGCAACTTTTTGAACATCTCTTTGAGTAGGAAATAGAAGATGCTGCCTTTTGTTGCTGTCATACATGATCACCACATTTTCCACAAGTACACCTGTGCTCTGAGTGGTTCTCTAGCAGCTTAAAATATTTGGAAACACTATTCATGTCTTAGAATTCATCCTATATATTATTTAAATTGTAGGCTGCCTTTCTAGACGAATTCCATCCTAGGCAACTTCTTGCTGAATTGATGGATAGCCGCCTCCTTGCGTTTTGTAGAATCAAACATAGATTCCTGGTTGGGGCTGCAGAAGGTTGGTGAGCAGGAAAGTAATTTCACTGTATTTTGGAACTGTGACCAACTTCACCTGCTACATTTCATTCTTTCTGGCTGCTTCTAAAAGCGCAGGGGTCCTACTGGGAAGACGAAAAGCTTGGCAATTGTACTCTAAAAGAGTGAAAATGCTTAGGGTCTGGCCATTGTTATTTATTTTTTAACATTGCGCTTTCTCTAGTCCTCAGAGGGGGAAATGTGCTTGCATGGCTGGCACGGAGTCACCGCAAATTCTTACACATTTATCTGCTAGAATTCGGGAAATAGGCACAATAGCTAATCCTTCCTCGGGACTTGCCCTCCTTTTTTTTCCCGATTGGGATTCTTGCAATTGTAGCAAACCAGTCCCATTCCCCTAAGACTTAGCTAGTGAACCATAAGCAGCAAATGGTATCTCAAGGACCGTTGCTAATTACTTGCGGTTAAACAGGGAGAGTTTGTTTGCTCAGCAAAAGCACTGAAGAAGTCAACAGTGCATGTCCTTAAATCCTTCCCCAGCTGCTGTGTCCCTTTACACTAACAATTCCTTCATGGGCTGAAGGATACTGCAGATTCTCCCCCCCCCCCCGCCCGCCCGCCCCTTGAATTAAACAAAATTTACCCAGTTGGTGGGTTTGGTCCCAAATTAGCATTGACCTCTGCAGCTCCAGTTTACCATGCTGCTGTTTCTCTCCCTACCTCATGAGGTCAGTTACTTCATGGCTTTTCTTCCCCTTCCTTTAATTTAATTTAATTTTTTATCTATCTATCATCTCTATCTATCTATCTATCTATCTATCTCACTTTATTCAAAGCAGCTTACAGACACAATACAGATACTCAAAACAAATTTCAATAAACACAATCAATAGAAATCTTTTTTAAAAAAACCACACAACCCACATGTATTCAAATAAAACAGGTTTTGCAGATCTTGCCCCACTAAAAAAGGCCTGGTGATAAACCAGGTGAACTTCCCTAGGGACAGTATCTCACAAGTGAGGAGCCACCACTGAAAAGTCCTCTGCTTGTGTTGCCAACTTCCGGACCGCTCATGGAGTGAAGGGTCTCAGAGGACAAATCCAGGATCTGGGTTGGTTCATGAGGGGACAGGCAATCCTGAAAGTACTTGGATCCCACTATCCGGGTGGCAATTTGGGACAGAGCCTTTTTGCTGGTGGCACCCCATTTATGGAGTTTCCTCTTAAGAAAGGTTCACCTTGCACCTACTTATTTCCCCAAGCATTTAAAATAGTTAACGTAAGTCCTTTTACAGCTGCTGTTTTTATTTTTATTTTTGCTGTTCCACTGTGTTGTTATTACTGTTGTTGTTTTCGATGTGGTTGTGGGGTTTTGTTTGGTCGTATTGTGTCTGTAAGTGCTTGCTCTGGGACTGCGGATTAGCATGGAAGGCACAGAGTGATAACTGTAGAAACAAACCCTTTTGGTGAGGACGTCCCTTTGTTGTGAAAGGGGGCGGGCTCTGTCAGTTGTCTTTCAAGGACCCTGTTGACCTTAACACAGCATTGCAGAAATGAGTTTGAAACCTGAGGGCAAGCGAGGCAGCATGCTTTTAAGTTAGCCTAAATGCTTTCCTCAGTATGGCAGAAAACACCTGAAAGCTCTTCTAAAGGACCACTTCCAGCAGCTTTCAGTAGCTGACTGGACAAAACACTGCGTCTTACCCAGCTGTGTCCTGAGAATGAAAATAAAAATGCTGGAAACAGATTAACTGGCTCACGCTTTCGAAGCTTTCTTAAACATAGACACCCCTTTGTTAACATTGAACTAATAACTACATAGTGGGTTGCCAGTTAACCTCTTTTTGGGGGGGGGGGCAGGAAGGCAAAGTCTTTACTACTGTTTACTTCCATCCTAATAGCGGGGAGGGAGGGAAAATCAAGTTCATGCTCAGTTTCTGTCGCTTAAACATGATCTTATTTCCCCCAAGGGATTGTGTGTATTCCTATAGGACTGTTCAACCAAGTGTTGTGCATTAGGCTTACTAGATCCTTAGCTGGAAATCTTGCTTATCCTTTAAGTCGGCATTAGTCCTGGGGCATTTAAAGTCTCATGGGGAGGGGTGTGTGTGCAGGGGTAAAACTGCAAAAAGGACCAGTCCAAAAAAAATAAAGAGGGCCAGTAAAGGGGTATGGACTAGGGAGAAGGGTTGTGACTTGTAGAGAGTTCCTAGGCCAAATGGAGAGGCCTGGAGGGCTGCATTTGACCCCCACAGGCTGAGTCTCCCCTCCCCCCAATCTACACTAATTCGATGCGGTGCTCAAGGGTTTCAGCCCTACCTAGAGATGGAGTCTTGGACTTTCCACGTATGAAGCAGATATTCTACCACTGAACTATGACCCTTTAACCCAACATTGAAGAACACTGCTCCAAGAAATTAAAAATGGCAGCCAGCAATAGCGGAGAGTCTAGAAGAATGCCATGCGAGCTTTTTCTCCTTCGCCTTGAAATCCATTCCACCAAATATCTGAAAGATTACATACTATAACTACAGTCAGAGGCTGTAATGTTGCTGGAAACTGCAGAGGGGAGAGTGCTGTTGTGCTTGGGTCCTGCTTCCAGGTTTCTCACAGGCATCTAGTTGGCCACTGTGGGAAGAGGATGCTGGACTGGATAGGTCAGAGGTAATCAAATAAGGCCCACGGGCTGGATATGGCCCACCGGGCTCATTAATCCAGCCCGTGAACCTTGTGGACCCTGCCGCCTGCTCAGTCAGTCCCCACACTAAACAGGAGCAGCGCAGAGGCCTCGCTGCACGGAGACTGGCTTCCGCGATGCGGCATGGCTTCCTGCAGCCAATCAAAACGCGCGGATGCCTCTGGGCGGGCAACAACACTGGCACTGGCCGCGGACGCCTCTGGGCGCTGCCCCTTCCTTCCCACTGAGGCAGCTGAGTGGCAGTGGCATGAAGGCTGCCGAAGACGAGGCAGCGTCGGTGGCTGCGGCCTGAGTGGCATAGGCAGGGGGCCTTTCGGGAGGGGGGTGCTTTCGGGAGGCATGGGTCCGGCCCCCCACAAGGTCTGAGGGATAGTGGACCGGCCCCCTCCTAAAAAAGTTTGCTGACCCCTGGGATAGGTCATTGACCTTCTTATGTTCTTACTGTCATTCCATGGGGAATTCTGACTTGAATGCCCCTATGGTCAACTATCCTTTCTCCTTTCTTGCTGTTGAATTGCTACAGCATGAAGGCTTTTTTTTTTTTAAGTAATAAAAGCAGAGATGCTTGGACTATCCCATTTGGCATATGCCTATCATATGTGAAAGGTCATCAGATAAATACCCCCCTTTTTGTAAGGTGAATGGCCTGCAAAAAGGTGTGGGGCAGATATCAGACACACATTTAGCACCTATCATCCAATCTTCTTCCTCAGAGTCACCTCACAGGCTGTTATTTCTCAGATGGGCCTTGGCCAGGCTTGGGGAATGTGGGAACCCAGAAGCAGACTCTGGCTGAGCCAAAACTACACAGGACCCTTCTATTCCAACCCTCTTTCTCCTCAATCCTCCTGTTCCTTAAAGTCTAGAAATGGTCCAAGCTGCAGATGTAACAAGGGTGCTTTATTTTGCTGCTAACAATGACAGGGCAGGTCAGATTAGGCTGCTGTTAGAGACTCTTCTTTTCTTGTACTGTTCGGAAGTGTTAGGAAGCTTGAGGACGTAATGCTGTGGGGGCCAGTAGCGGATTAGAAAAAAAAATGGTGTTCTACTATATGATGCATGAAACAAAGCCATTTCCCTTTTAGGATATAAAATACTTGTAACGCTTAGTGTTTTCGGCACAGGCTTAATAGGCTGGCAAACTGTGTGGGAACGGTGTATTGGGAACAGTATAGAGAAGGGAGAGGATGGGGGGAAATGGTTTCTGCTGAAAAACATGGGTTTTCTCTCTCTCCCTGTAAAGGGATTTGTGAAATATTTCAGGAAAATCTGGGAAATTGACACTTGAGGCCCTTTCCTGTTGCTGGGAACTGGAAGGTACCAAGACTCCCACATGATAATCTACTGCGTGCCTGGGGCAATAATTTTAGGCGTTTGTTTGTGTAGTATTTTGATTTTAGGAATCAAGCTAGTTTTGCACTTTCTCCTAAATAAACCACAATCATCAACAGATGAGGGGAAAGGCATAAAAAATGAACCATCACTTTCTTAACTTCTTAGGTAGTAGCCACTGTTGGGATCAAAGCTGATAAAGAACATCGACTGAAGGAACTAGGGAATGAAATTTCAAAAATATTTAGACCCTAGTTAATGCTAAAATATTCCATATGGTAGATGCGCAAACACCCTTCCATGTTTTCTTCTCCATTGACTACATGATCCTGTGCGTGCTTAATTAAAAGGAAGCCCCTGTGGGATGTATCCAAATTCTGTCCACCAAAGTTAACCACTTCTAAATGCTGTCGATTTCAGTGGAAGCTAATCAGACGTGCTCTTTGCTCTCTTATTGGAATCCTTAGTCCTCAAAAGTGCATGACTTTGACTATATCATGTCATATAGATTATCATGGGGGAAAGAATTAAGGAAGAAGGAATGAAATAACACTTACATTAATCATTTTTAAGGGGAAGAAATTGAGCCCTAATTAGTGAACCTGAGGCATAGGTGCCTCGGGTGACACAGGCAGCAGGTGTTAAATAGGAAGCTGCCTTACGGTGAGCTGGACTGTTAGTCCATCTAGTTCACTATGGTTTACATTGACGAACAGCAGCTCGCTAGGATTTCAGGGCAGGTTATCTCTCATTCTACCCGGAGATTCTTGGGATTAAACCCAGGACCGTCTGCATACAAAGCTTCCCCTGGTGCTTCTGGACAGGAGCAGACATACCTGTGGCACAAAGTCAAGCCCACGGTCTTGTTGCCCTTTCTAGCACTGCTTCTTTCTCCTTTGGTATGCTCTGATAACAAGAGTCAAAAGCACCCTAATTCATATGGTACTTCCCTGGACTAGCATCCCCCCCCTTCTTACTTTGAACTTTGTTACCTTGGTGCACTTGCCAAAAAGATTGGCAAACACTGGTTTGGGCTGTTTTAGTACATTCATAATCTAGGTTCACTGGTGGGGATTACTTTATTTAATAAGCGTTGTTGTTTTTAAAGTAATAGTAGGAGCTTCAGTTGAGGGGCTTGCACTGGGTTTGCAGAGATCTCTGCTTCTGGAAAGTACCAATACAGCTTCCTTGAGAATGCTTATACAACATGGCAGTATTCATGCACGTTTACCTTTTGGAGGAGCAAATTGTTTGTACACGTAAGCTGGTGAATAGATTGTCGAAACCTGTTGTTACTGTGCCAGCCAAGAAATGCTCAAGGTGATGTGTAACAGCTAGGTATCCTGGAATAAGTTATTACAATAGCATTGCAAGGACATTGTAAGCAGCTGTGCCAACAAGATTTAAGGAAGGGTATGACGCTTAACTTATTTCTGACCTGGGACCTATCTTGGAATAGGTTGCCATGGAGTTTGGGCCTGACATGGGGCAGGAGCTGTGGTGGAGAAGAGGTTGGCGGTCAGATACCAGATCCGGCAAACAGGAACCAAGGGCCAGAGGCAGAGAATGTAATCATAGACAGACAGGCACAGTTATTGGAATCTGTGTAATAACCCAGTAGGACTCAAGATTGCCAGACCAGAAGGAAGGATTTTCTAAGCCACACACCCTCTTGAGTGTTTTTGCAAGACTGAAACTCTGATAATGCTTGTCTGGATGGAGGCCAGAGAGGGACGTCTGAGTAGGTGTAAAACCAGGGCTTTTTTCCCAGCCGGAACTTGGCACCTCTCAGGTGGGCACCTCTTTTTCTAGAAAAATAGTGCTGTGTAAAGCTATCCTGAGGGACGCGGGTGGCGCTGTGGGTAAAAGCCTCAGTGCCTAGGGCTTGCCGATCGAAAGGTCGGCGGCTCGAATCCCCGCAGTGGGGTGCGCTCCTGTTGCTCGGTCCCAGCGCCTGCCAACCTAGCAGTTCGAAAGCACCCCCGGGTGCAAGTAGATAAATAGGGACCGCTTACTAGCGGGAAAGTTAAAGGGCGTTTCCGTGTGCGGCTCTGGCTCGCCAGAGCAGCGATGTCACGCTGGCCACGTGACCCGGAAGTGTCTCCGGACAGCGCTGGCCCCCGGCCTATAGAGTGAGATGGGCGCACCAACCCCAGAGTCTGTCAAGACTGGCCCGTACGGGCAGGGGTACCTTTACCTTTACCTTTTATGAAGCTGACATGCGAATATACAAACCCCCTTATTCCTTCCTCTGTGTGAGAGCTGCAATTCAACCAGGAAGCCTCTTAATTAACCATAGTTTCCTGTTCACTGGGAAAACCTATGGTTACTAACTTTGGAACAAGTGAGCACATCAAGCCATAGTTTGAAGTTTAATATTCTGCAGAATTGCATGCTCTCCTATTAACCCTCTCCCGTTAGGTAAAGAGCAAGCAGCCAGTTTCCCGTGTTCCGTGAAAGATACTTTCTTCTTTTACATATTGGCACAGATGCACGAGGCTCAATTCCTTGTGCCCTTACTATTACAAGTAATGTCTGAATGGAGAAACCAGATGGGCTGAGAGGATGACACGGTTCCATCTCATTGCATTCGTTGGTCCTCAAGGCAGATTGCACTGCAGGGGAATGAACCGCATAATTTGTTTTGCTTCTGTGGTTTCTCCATACAGATGTTACTAGAACAGTGTTGTGCTGGAAGTGGGTTCTGCTACACTGCTACATAAATTGATGTTGCGTTATAGCAGAGTCTGGCCAATGTCCCTTAATGCTATTTGTGCTGGACATTTCTGCAAAGGATTGCTTTTGGTAACATCAGTTTTTCCCGTGGTGCATAGGATTGATTGATTGATTGCTTGATTTAAATAGGCCTCAGTTCACCAGAGTCTGCATGTTCTGAAGGTGCTGTGTTTCCTGATTTTGTATAAAGCCTGCATTGCATTAATTTTTTTGCGCTGTTTGCATACTAAAAAATAAATAAAATCCTTATGATAGAGTTTCTTTTTTTAAACAAAATGCCACAAATTCAGTTAACAGTTTTGGGGAAAATCACTGCTTGAATTATTGTGTGTTGAGCCAGTGAGTGTACCTTTGTTCTTTCTTACTTATTTTGCAGGCACCTTTCTTTTTAGAGGTTGCTTCTTAAGCATGGTGTGTATGATATATAACGTGTTGCTGTACTTTTACAGTGAACCTCAGGCGATGTGCTATATTGAAACATCTAATCTCGATGGCGAGACTAACCTTAAAATACGGCAGGTAAATAACAACACAAATCTTTTGATTTTTTTGAAAAGTCGAGGAAATGATAACTAGGAATAGCAGAAATATTAGTTGGAATAAGAGGCTTGCTACTGCATGTCTGAATATTGGTTGTTCATTATAGCAGCCACGTAAATATGTCCTCATTGCTCAATTTAGCATAACCACAGCAGCTGCAACACTATGAGAAGGGTATGGGAAGGCATTCTTGGAGACTTCCTCTCTAGGGTTATAGTCACAGGCTTAGGAACAGGTGATGTTGCCTGATACCAAGTCAGATGTGGTCTGTCTTGTCCAGTATTTTATGCATCAGGAATGGGGAATCTTTGGCCCTCCAGATGCCATTCCATTACAGCTCTCATCATCCTTGACCATGGACCATTGGCCATTCTTTTTGAGGCTGATGAGAGATGGAGACAGACAATGGCTGGAGGGCCACGGGTCTTTTGTCTGGTCCACAGTGATCAGCAGTGGCTTTCCAAGCAGAGCTGTCGTCATCTGCTACCTCATCCTTTTATCTGGAGAGAAACGGCAGGACCTTCTTCATGCTTTAATACTGTATTATGACTCCTCCAAAACTATGGCCTAGAATGTGCCTCTCCTTCGGTAGTGGAGAAAATGTCATCCCCAGCAACTTTCAAGGGGGTTGTCAAAAACCAACTGGGGCAGGGAATCATTATTTAAGATGAGGGAGCAGACAGTTTAGTCCTTTTTTATTATTTAAATGAGAAAGATGTTGTCTGAGCTGCATCCCAGCAGCATCCGCATTTGCCACAGCTTGGCACAATGGGAACGATACTTCTAGTAGAACCAGGAGAGTCTTAATGCAGTGTAAAGCAGGCAGCTTTACATGATAGACCCTGAACCCGGGGTAGCTAACGTGCTGCCCCCAGGTGTTGCTTGATTCCCATCAACGTGGCCAACAGTCGGGGCTCGTGGGAGTGTTGAAGTCCCAACAGTTTCTGGAGGGGCACCATGCAATGTAGTCCGGTGCTAATTCACGAGAAGAGAAGAGTTTAGTTGGTGACTGTGCCTGTGGACTGGTCCCTTGCAGGGTTTGACCCAGACTGCTGGCCTCCAGTCAAAAGAAGAAGTGATGAAAACGTCTGGGAAGATAGAGTGTGAAGGGCCCAACCGTCACTTGTACGACTTCACTGGAAACCTGCGTTTAGATGGCCAAAGGTATTCCTTGGATAGAAGAATAACTATTGCCATGTTTAATGCCCATCCCCCACACACCCCATGTGCCTAAGCGTTACTCCAGGATACTGGGCCTCTCTCACAAAGGTCTTCTCTCCCCCATGCGTGGCTATGCACACTTGAAGGGAGCTGGGAGGAGGGGTTGGCTCTGTATGCATGAGGGAATAGGATCACAGGGGATTGTGGGTCTTTGCCCAGGTGTGCCTCTGGTAGGGATGGATGAACCTGTCCGTTTTGTTTTCTCTCATTTTCTTGTTTTTCCAATATGAAATTCTGTTCTCCATATTTCCACATTAATTTGATTTTTAAAAAATGTCCTCATGAAAATTCACCAGCATTTTAATGCAGGCTTCTTTTATTATACACATATTTGCATGAAAATTAGCCTAATATGTTCTTCTGTTGTAAAAAAAAAATCCCCAAAGGAAACACATTTTTTGCATCTTTTTGCATACTTTACCTAGGACACACATCTTTGTACACATTACTTGGTTGGGGAACTGCAATGCAAAATTCGGCCTGCACCTTTCTTATTTTATTTTAAATTTTAAGAACATCTTTGTGGTGCATCTTGTTTTTTGGACCATGTTGTTGTTTCTACCTCCAACCTTTTTCTCCTTCTTTATCCTCAGTCCAGTTCCAATTGGACCTGACCAGATCTTACTAAGAGGTGCACAGATAAGGAACACTCAGTGGGTTTTAGGAATTGTTGTCTACACAGGACACGATACGAAACTTATGCAGGTAAAGTTGGCTTTCCATTA
>JAXCMG010010258.1:87002-104431 GCA_034642415.1 Podarcis siculus | reverse complement strand
TGTTCTTAACCTGAAGCACCACTTTAGCTCATGGGGCCTCCTGCTGCCGCTGCGCTGCCAGAGCACAATTTCTGTTCTCATCCTGAAGCAAAGTTCTCTTGCGGGGGTCCAATTAGTGCCATTGCCTTCTGTTAAGAGTTTGGGTGTAATCCTTGACGCCTCCCTTTCCATGGAGGCACAAGTTACAGCAGCAGCCAAGGCCACATTTTTCCACCTTCGCCGCATCAAGCAGTTGGTCCCTTACCTTTCCTGCCCTGACCTGGCCCCAGTGATCCATGCGATGGTCATCTCCAGACTTGACTACTGTAATTCACTCTACGCGGGGCTGCCCTTGAAGCTGTCCCAGAAACTCCAGCGGGTACAGAATGCTGCAGTGAGGCTCCTCACGGGGTGTTTGCCATGGGAGCATATTCATCCAGTGCTTTTCCAGCTGCACTGGCTCCCGGTGGAGTACAGGGTCAGATTTAAGGTGCTGGTTTTGACCTTTCAAGCCCTTCACAGCCTAGGCCCCTCGTACCTACGGGACCGCCTCTCCTGGTATGCCCCACGGAGAGCCTCCGGGTCCATAAATAGCAACACCCTAGAGGTCCCGGGCCCTAAGGAAGTTAGATTGGCTTCAACCAGAGGCAGGGCCTTTTCAGTGATGGCACCAGCTTGGTAGAACGCTCTGTCTCATGAGACCAGGGCCCTGCAGGATCCGATTTCTTTCCGCAGGGCCTGTAAGACAGAGTTGTTCCGCCTGGCCTTTCGCTTGGAGCCAATTTGATTCCCTCCCTCTCCTTCTTTTTTCTTTTCCTTCTCCTCCTGCGAGGAGGCTACATTTTAATATTTTAATGTTTCAATATTTTAATGTTGTATTTTAATATTGTTTTTAAGTTGTAATTATTCAACTTGTTTTTATTATTGCTTGTAAGCCGCTCTGAGCCTGGCATTGGCTGGGGCGAGTGGGTATAAATAAAAATTATTATTATTATTATTATTATTAACCCGAGGTACCGTTTCTAGGTTAGCAGTGTCTGTAACTTGAAGCATATATAACCTGAGATACCACTGTAAGGAAACTTGAATAATAATAATAATACTGATATTACATGTTTCTGCTGCATTCTGTGATGTCGAGAATTTAAGAAAACATCCAAATTGGTTTAAGGTGATGCACATCATCATTAAATGTTTAGCCACTAAAGAAATTTAAATTTGGCAGCTGCTACACACATTTGTTCTATATACAAAGTGTGTTTTTCAGCACACAGAAGTTCATTCCACTACTCTTACTTCGCCCACCACAAGGCAACTGACTATGACCCAAGTCAGTCCAGAGTCAATGTTCCCAAATATTTCTCCAGCTCTTAAAATTTGTTTAGATTTATTACTGCATATTGAACAACTTAGCATACTGAATACAGTTGTACCTCGGGTTAAGGACATAATTAGTTCCGGAGGTCCATTATTCACCTGAAACTGTTTTTAACCTGAAGCACCACTTTAGCTAATGGGGTCTCCTGCTGCCGCCGCGCTGCCAGGGCATGATTTCTGTTCTTATCCTGAAGCAAAGTTCTGAAACTGAAACATTATTTCTGGGTTAGCAGAGTCTGTAACCTGAAGCGTATGTAACCTGAAGTGTATATAAACTGAGGTACCACTGTATATCTTAATTTTGGACAGGGAACTTTCCCACTTTGGCCACCATTTCGATAATAATAAAAGCACATTTTATTTATGAAGATAGTACAGATCCATATTTAAATTTGAACAAAATGACGTTACCAGGTAAAGCTGTACTTTAAAAAACTAGAGAGAGAAAACATAATATTCAACTTGATTTGCATACAAAACTAGACACTTTTACATAACAAAAGGAACATTATAACATCTAACTCCCTTCGGTTCTTGCCCTGTCCCAAGCATTAATTAGCATTGTTCCATAATTTGAGATTGCACTTCTTCCCGAGACTCTAATCTGTTTGCGTCTTAATTTCAGGTGGTGATGAATTGGAAATGAAGAATAAGGGAGACCACAACGAAATCCACACAGTGGAGGAGCCATATCAGAATTCAGACTCTGGAGAGAGCTTCAGTCAGAGCTCCCATTCCATTTCCCATCAAAGAAATCCTCTTGAGAAGAAACAGTATCAGTGTTTGGAATGTGGAAACAGCTTCACTCGGAGTGCCCACCTCACTTCCCATCGTAGAATTCATACAGGGGAGAAACCATATCACTGCTTGGAGTGTGGAAAGAGCTTCAGTCACAGCCACAATCTCACTTCCCATCGTAGAATTCATACAGGGGAGAAACCATATCACTGCTTGGAGTGTGGAAAGAGCTTCAGTCACAGCCACGATCTCACTTCCCATCGTAGAATTCATACAGGGGAGAAACCCTATCAGTGCGTGGAATGTGGTAAGAGCTTCACTCATAGCTCCTCTCTCACCTCCCATCAAAGAATTCATACAGGGGAGAAACCCTATCAGTGCCTGGAATGTGGAAAGAGCTTCAGTCACAGGTACAGTCTCACTGCCCACCGTAGAATTCATACAGGGGAGCAACCATATCAGTGCCTGGAATGTGAAAAGAGCTTCAGTCAGGTCTCCCATCTCACTGCCCATCAAAGAATTCATACAGGGGAAAAACCGTATCAGTGCGTGGAATGTGGAAAGAGCTTCAATCGGAGTGCCCATCTCACTTCCCATCAAAGGATTCATACAGGGGAGAAACCCTATCAGTGTTTGGAATGTGGAAAGAGTTTCAGTCAGAGGGCAAAGCTGTCTTCTCATCAAAGGATTCATACAGGGGAGAAACCGTATCCGTGCGTGGAATGTGGAAAGAGTTTCAATCACAGGGCCAAGCTCACTTCCCATCAAAGGATCCATACAGGGGAGAAACCCTATCAGTGCGTGGAATGCGGAAAGAGCTTCAGTCAAAACTGCAGTTTCACTTCCCATCAAAGAATTCATACAGGGGAGAAACCCTATCAGTGTCTGGAATGTGGAAAGAGCTTCAGTCAGAGCTCCCATCTCACTTCCCATCGTAGAATTCATACAGGGGAGAAACCATATCACTGTTTGGAGTGTGGAAAGAGCTTCAGTTACAGCCACAATCTCACTTCCCATCGTAGAATTCATACAGGGGAGAAACCATATCTCTGCTTGGAGTGTGGAAAGAGCTTCAGTCACAGCCACGTTCTCACTTCCCATCGTAGAATTCATACAGGGGAAAAACCCTATCATTGCATGGAATGTGGAAAGAGCTTCAGTCAAAACCGCAGTTTCACTTCCCATCTTAGAATTCATACAGGGGATAAACCCTATCAGTGCATGGAATGTGGGAAGAGCTTCAATCGGAGTGCCCACCTCACTTCCCATCAAAGGATTCATACAGGGGGAAAACCCTATCAGTGCATGGAATGTGGAAAGAGCTTTAATCAGAGGGCCCATCTCACTTCCCATCAAAGGATTCATACAGGGGAGAGGGGGCCGCTAGGGGCTCATTGGAAGATGGCCGACAATACCATCTCTCCGTCTCACACGAGGAAATTAAGAGGCTGATATGGGAGTATGCAGCCTTCCTTGTTACCGCAAGGGAATGGGGAACACTTCCCTTGCCTGCAGTTGCCATAAATCACCCCCTGATCCGAAAGAAGGGGGTGAGGACACTAGGCACACAGCCTTTGTGTGGCATGGCTCTCCCGGACGCTGTCTCTGATTGCACGCCTGGTTGCAGGAGCTCAAAATAAACAATTAGAAAGAAGCAAATGCACATATTTTGAGCGAAGATCGGGAGTTAAGACTGCTAATTAAAGTGATCTCTGTGAAGTGGAGCGACGGGCTGGATTCAACAATAAATCAAGAAGATGATTCATCAAAGGATTGGAATGTCGGAGCGGGGCTGAAAAGGGGGGAGGAAAAAACTTTTCTTTTTTTATCTTATGTGAGTACCCAATAACCCTCCCCCCAAGAAAGAACCGTTGCAATTACTGATTACAAGCAGGATGATTAAGAACTGCGTGGAAATAAATTGCTAATCAAAGACATGGCTAGTGGGAACATCGGGAAAGGAATGGAAGCTCTTTGTGACGCAGTTATAAAAAGAGATTTGTTACGGCAGGCCTGGCCACAGAAGATCGAGGGGGAGGAGGACCATGGTTTGTTATTATATCGGACTGTGAGTTTGACCTGGCAGGGCCCCCTGAGAAAATTGAGGAAGACTGGCTGGCCTGTGGAAATTAACGGACAGACTTTGGGAATGCTTTGTACGGAGGTGCGGAAATGGCGTCTGTCTTTCTTGATATGGCTCTTGGAGGAGTGCAAAATCCACACAGGATATAACAATGTTTGTTTTCAACAAAAAATTTAAAAATTTGGCTGTGTAATTTGGAATTAATGTGATTTGGAATTAATGTGATTTGATTGGCCTGTTAATAAAAATTATTTTTTTGGGGGGGAAGGCTTCATACAGGGGAAAAACCCTATCAGTGCCTGGAATGTGGAAAGAGATTCAGTCAAAGCAACAATCTCACTTCCCATTAGAGAATTCTTACAGGGCAGAAACCATTTAAATGCCACGAGTGTGATCGGAGGGATTTATGAAAGTCTGGTCTCATTTTTAAAGTTCTTTTTAAAAATAGAATTGGAGCTCTTAAAGGTACTTAGAGCTGGCTGAAAAAGCTAAAATCAAGACAGGTTTGGACAAGTTTGTTTCTATTTGAAGAAAAATATTTCTTCTACTCTGAGCCACTTAAAGAGAATTGGATTCCTGCAAGACAACCACTCTTATCTGGACACCTAAATTGCTAGGTCCTCTTAAACACATTTTTTTCTTTTTTATGGTTCCTCTCTTAAAGTAATTATTTGGTTCATTTGTTTAATTCGAATCTTAATTTGAGAAATTGGATTTTATGTTAAACAGCTTATGTGTGTTGAGTATCAGGCTGGAAGGAAGAGGGAGGGCTGGAAGAATGCAGGAAACTGGACTTGTACATTGACTGCTTCCGCCACAGAATCCAAACAGATGTGACCAGAAAACACCATCGCTTACAACAAAATCTAAACCATGCTGAAAGGAGAGCCATAGATAATCTCAGAAACAACCCAGACATTATAATTAAAGAAGCAGACAAAGGTGGAGCTGTCGTCATCATGAACAAAACTGACTACATTCAGGAGGCTCACAGACAACTTTCCAATATCGCCTTTTACATAAAATTGGACTCAGACCCCACACAAGAATACAAAAAAGAACTGAACAAGATTGTTAAGGAGCTACCCCCACACATCCAAGAACAGATCCTCACCAACACACCAACAGAACCTCGACCAGGAACTTTCTATCTTCTACCTAAAATACACAAACCAGGAAATCCAGGACGCCCCATCATTTCAGGTATTGGCACTATTACAGTGGGTGTCTCCGGTTACATGGACACTGTTCTGAAACCATATGCCATCAGTGCTCCCAGCTATGTACGTGACACCACAGATTTTCTGAGGAAAATACAATCTTTAAATAATCTTCCCAACAATACTATACTGGCTACTATGGATGTGGAATCTCTGTATACCAACATCCCACACAACGATGGTTTACAAGCTATAAGGAACACCATTTCAGATAAAACCACAGCGGACTTTGCCACCAAACTCTGCCAATTTGTCCTTACCCACAACAACTTCAAATTCGGTGATGACCTGTTCCTTCAGATCAGCGGCACAGCAATGGGCACCCGCATGGCCCCACAGTATGCCAACATCTTCATGGCAGATTTAGAACGTTTCCTAAACTCCTACCCACTCAAACCTCTCTTGTACCTGCGATACATTGACGACATTTTTATCATCTGGACACATGGTCAACAGACCCTGGACACCTTCCACCAGAAATTCAATGATTTTCACCCCATAATCAACCTAACAATGAATCAATCTATGCAAGAAATACATTTTTTTGGACACTACTATAAAAATACAGGATGGGCGCATAGACACCACCTTATACCGTTAACCACCTGACCGACAAACATATCTACATGCCTCTAGCTACCATCCCAAACATACCAAACAGTCCATTGTATATAGCCAGGCACTACGTTACAGCCGTATCTGTTCCAATTCTACAGACAGAGACTCTCACCTAAGAGATCTACAGCAAACCTTTTTAGAACTAAAATACCCAGCAGATGAAGTTAGACAACAGATCAACAGAGCCAGATTGATACCCAGAGAGAACTTGCTGCAAGACAGACCCAAAAAAGAAAATAACAGAACACCTCTAGTCATCACATACAGCTCCCAAGTTAAAACAGTACAACGCATCATCAGAGATCTACAACCTCTCCTGGACAATGACAGTTCTCTTTCTCAAGCTCTGGGAGGAAGACCTTTCATTGCCTACAGACAGCCACCCAATCTTAAACAACTCCTAACCCACAATAATACTACAACCAGACTTAACACGGACACTGGCACCAGAGCCTGCAATAAACCCAGATGCCAACTTTGCTGCCACATACACCCGGACAACACCATTACTGGCCCCAACAACATCACACATACCATCTCGGGACTATTTAATTGCTCATCGTCTAACATTGTGTATGCCATCAAATGCCAACAGTGTCCTTCAGCTCTCTATATTGGACAAACAGGCCAAACCTTACGCCAAAGAATAAACGGGCATAAATCTGACATCAAGAATCACAAGACAGAGAAACCAGTAGGAGAACACTTCAATCTCCCAGGACATTCTATACAAGATCTCAAAGTAGCTGTTTTACTACAAAGGAATTTCAGAAATAGACTGGAAAGAGAAGCTGCTGAATCACAACTCATTACAAAACTTAAAACCATGGAGAGACCTGGTCTGAACAAAGACATTGGATTCTTATCTCATTATACATGACAAAGCCATTTTTCACCTTCTCATCCCTTGCTTTTTCCTGTAAGACCTATTGCAGTCGTTAAGAGTCGTCAACAAGCTCATCACAGCCATCTGCCAATCACCCATTAGCACCACCCTTCTGAGTAATACCCCTCCCCATCTTCTCACTATATAGAAGGATCTGGCAACTTCTGTTTCAGTGTATCTGAAGAAGTGTGCATGCACACGAAAGCTCATACCAAGAACTAACTTAGTTGGTCTTTAAGGTGCTACTGGAAGGAATATTTTTTTTGTTTTATCTTAGGAAAGAGCTATTCTGTGACCTTGACAAAGGTGCTGCTGGAAAATAGGCTGCTTTGAGAACAAGGGAGAGGGAGATTTTGAATATGGCAGTTCAAAAACAGTTTACACCAGGCCTGTGTTAAATTTGGAGAAGCTATTAGCCCGAATTGATAAAAATCATTAAATGGTGACAAATTTGACCACTAAAACAGAGACACTGACAAAGGAAACAGAAGCACTAGATGTCTCCATGAAAGGAAGGGAGGAGAAGTCTGAAAAGCTGGAAAAGAAGGTGGTGGTTTTTGGGTAGAAAACCAATGTGAATAAATCCCCCAGTGAAACCCCCTGGTTGCTTCCTGTCTCCCTCTCCCTGTGCCCCCACCCTGCCCCAATCAAAGTCCCAGCCAGCAGCTGCCCTCCGGGCCTTCCTCCGCCCATCTTGGGGCCTCAAGGCTGTTGGGATTCGCAGGATACTGGATAAGTCTGCAGGCTTCAACAGGATGATGCAATACTCTGCTGGGTCAGAGTGACTCAGCAGGAGTGTGATTAGTGTGATTGGCCTTCACCTGTTTTAAAAGGAAAGCCTGTTTAACAGTGGGTGTGGTGGTTGTGCTGTAGTGTGGTGGTGAGTATTCGTTTGTAAGTACTCTGTATGGACTTTTTCTTTTGTAAATGCCTGTATATAGCTCACATTAAAAAAAGACTGCACTGGAAAAACCTGGAACTCTAAGTGTCTTGCTGAAAGCGCCGCGTGGAATACGCGACAGGGTTATGGGCCCAGCACGCTTCCGCTGCGCAAGAGTACAGGTGGCAGTTTTCTAGCCGTGGGTGCTGGAGGTGAGCTGCAGGGATGGAGCAGTCCAGAACTGGCGTGTTGCTGGAGAAGCTGACGGCCACGAACTACAGCATCTGGTCGGTCCGCATGCAACACTTCCTCAAGCGTGAGGGCCTGTGGAAGGTGGTGGAAGATCCACCGCAGCCCCCTGAGGAGATGAGGACGATGATGAAAAGCTGGCACTAGCAGAGGCCCAGCTTGAAAAGGATGAGAAAGCTTTGGCTACGATAATCCTTGGAGTGGACAACAGCCAGCTAGTCTACGTAGCTGATAAGGTGACGGCAAGTGAGGCGTGGAATGCGCTCAAGGCTGTCCATGTGCGAGAGACAGCTGGCTCACTGATAACACTGACCAGGAGACTGTACCGGTGTCGGAAGAAACTGGGGGACTCCCTGGTAAACCACCTAAAATTCCTAACAGGCTGTTTCCAGGAGCTAGCCTTAAGAGGGAGGCCTGTGGGGGAAGAGGACAAAGTCTTTATAGTCCTGAGTTCACTTGATGACAGCTATGATATGCTGGTCAACTCCCTTGAGTCGGTAGAGACTGATAAGCTGACTCTGGAATACGTTACTGGACGGTTGTATGCAGAGGACAGGCGTGCAGAGCGAAAGATGACCTCAGCCCAGCTGTTGGAGCATCCCAGAGGGAACAACAGCCGGGAAGAGCAGAGGTGTCAGGAGCCGGAGAAACAGCCAGGAGGAGCTGCTGCAGACCAGCCGGTGGTCAACAAAGTAAAAAGGTGTTTTTGCTGCAAGTCCAGTGGACATCTGCTGTGGGACTGCCCGAAAAAACAACAAAACCAGCAGAAGCACAGGAGGCAGCAGAGAGAGTCTACCGCTTGGGTGTCTGCAGATGGTCAAGAAAATGAAGAGCTGTGGGTTCTGGACAGTGGAGCTTCTCAAACCTTTTGTAAAAGAAAAGGACTGCTAACTGATGCTAGGGCTTCAAACAAAAAACATGTAAGTCTTGCTACGGGCCAGAAAGCTAATGTGGTTTGTGAGGGGGAGGTTGTGTTCCCACAGCTGGGACACACATTCAGGAATGTGTTGTGTGTGCCTAGTTTGCAAAACAATCTCCTGAGCATTCCTGACTTGGCAAAAGCAGGCTTTGAAGTAAACTTTGTGGGAGATCAGTGCCAGATAAAGCAAAATGGGGCAGTGTTGGCAAATGCTAACCTTAGAACTAATATGTATGTACTGCAGTGTGAGTCTAAGGTTGTGAATGTCCAAAATGTCCCAACCCATGATATGTGTATTCATCTCCTGCACAGGCGTCTGGCTCATGCAAGCTATAAGGTGCTGAACAAAACATTGGAGTTGTGTGGCGGGATGAAAAACATTAAAAGTTGTGATAATTACTTAGACTGCAATATCTGCAAGGAGGTTAAAAGCAGGGCTTGCCCAGTAGCAAGAGCAAGCCAGAGAGAAACCACAAAACCACTGGAGTTGATTCATGCTGATGTAACTGGTCCTTTTCCACCAAGTGTCTCCCATAACAAGTACTGTTTGATCCTAGTGGATGACTATTCTAGATTTGGCTGGGTCTATCCATTAAAGCAAAAGTCTGACATTGCCCAAACTTTGAAGTTCTGGGTAAGAAGGGTAGAAAGGCAACTTGGCGAAAAGGTGTGCTCTATTCAGACAGACAGGGGAGGAGAGTTTATGGCAAGCTCCCTTTTTTTTTAAAAAAAATTTTTTTTATTGCGTTTCTTTTCACAATTTCATACATTCCAGACGATACAAATAAAACCAAATACAAGAAACAATTTTTGATTTTTTTTAACAAAAGAAAAAGAAAAAACCCTTGGACTTCCCCACACCTTCCTGATCTGCATTCTTTGTAATAGCAATATCAGCAATTTGTTACCTTATTTCATACTTTGTTACCACTTTCAATTATTATGTATCCATGTTCAATATATTGTGTCTCAATTTGTTACCCTTAAAATAAACATAATATGTTTGATTCACATTATCTTCTTTTCTCATTTGTCACTTATTTTACCATTTGCTTAATCATGTTTGCTAAAGCATAACATTTCCAAAAACATGCACTATCTTAGGATTCATACAACTTATAGTATTTTTGCAAATAGTCTTTAAATTTTTTCCAATCCGCCTCAACTGATTCTTCATCCAAATCTCGGATTCTGCCGGTCATTTCAGCTAGTTCCATGTAGTCCATCAACTGCGTCTGCCATTCCTCCAACGTGGGTAAATCTTGTGTCTTCCAGTTCTTTGCGATGAGTATTCTTGCTGCTGTGCTAGCATACATGAACAAAGTTCTATCTTTCTTTGACACTTTCTGGTCTACCATGCCCAGCAGGAAGGCCTCTGGTTTCTTAGAGAAGGTATACCTAAATACCTTTTTCAATTCATTGTAAATCATTTCCCAGAAGGCCTTCACTTTTGGGCAGGTCCACCAGAGATGAAAGAATGTCCCTTCTGCCTCCTTACATTTCCAACATTTATTATCAGACAGGTGGTATATCTTAGCTAGCTTGACTGGGGTCATGTACCACCGGTATATCATTTTCATAATATTTTCTTTCAATGCAGTACATGCCGTGAATTTTATTCCGGTGTTCCATAACCTTTCCCAGTCTTCAAACATAATGTTATGTCCAACATCCTGTGCCCATTTTATCATGGCAGATTTAACTGTCTCATCCTGTGTATTCCACTTAAGCAGCAAGTTATACATTCTCGATAATATCTTAGTTTTTGGTTCTAGCAGTTCTGTCTCCAATTTCGATTTTTCCACTTGGAAACCAACTTTTTTATCCATTTTAAAGACCTCCTGAATTTGAGCATAATGTAACCAATCTCGCACCTTATTTTTTAATTTGTCCTGGCTCTGCAGCTTCCAATTGTCTCCAATTTTTTCAATTATTTCCCAATATTTCGGCCAATGGGCCTCCATATTGGGCCTCTTTCGAGCCTTGGCCTCCATCGGTGATAGCCACCTCGGGGTTTTACTCTCTAATAAGTCTTTGTATTTCATCCAGACTGCAAAAATTGCTTTTCTGACAATATGGTTTTTGAACAATTTATGAACTTTCAACCTTGTCGTACCATAAGTATGCATGCCAACCAAAGGCATTATCAAAACCTTCCAGATCTAGGACATCAGTGTTTTCTAGCAAAAACCAATCTTTCAACCAGCAGAAGGCTGCAGATTCATAATACAACCTCAAGTCCGGCAGGGCAAACCCCCCTCTTTCCTTCGAGTCAGTTAGTATTTTAAATTTTATTCGGGGCTTTTTGCCCTGCCAGACAAACTTAGATATATCCTTCTGCCACTTTCCAAAACATTCCACTCTGTCCACGATCTGTAGGGTTTGAAATAAGAATAACATTTTCGGCAATACATTCATTTTTATAGCTGCAATTCTACCCAACAAGGAAAGTTTCAATCTTGACCAAATTTCCGGAGAGTTTATGGCAAGCTCCCTAAGAAACTGGTGGCATTCCCAAGGGATTAAACATAGGCTTACCAATGTGGCAACGCCTCAGGAGAATGGGGTAGCAGAGCGTAGGGGAGGTGTCTTGCAGACACAAATGAAAGCATTGTTAGCAGATGCAGATCTTCCAATTAAGTACTGGGCTGAGAGTATTAAGACCGCGAATTATATTGGGAATCGCTTGTGGTCAAGGGTACTAGATGACATACAATAATCCAGTTACAATGAGTTAGATGAGTTACAATAATCCAGTCTGGAGGTGACCGTCGCGTGGATCACAGTGGCTAGATCAGGGCGAGAGAGATAAGGGGCCAACTGCTTAGCTTGGTGGAGATGAAAAAATGCCGCCTTTGTTATAGCTGCAATCTGCGCCTCCATGGAGAGGGAGGTGTCGAAGATTACACCCAAACTCTTAACGGACGGTGCTGGCACTAATTGGGCCCCCGCAAGAGATGGGAGTTGCCCCCTCGATCCCATACCATCCCGTCCCAGCCAAAGGACCTCTGTCTTGGAAGGATTTAACTTCAACCGGCTCCAGCCACAGCTTCCAAACATCTGGTCAGTGTGTCTGGGGCCGAGTCAGGATGGCCATCCATCAACAGATAGTTGGGTGTCATCAGCATACTGATGGCAACCCAGCCCAAAACTCCGGACAAGCTGGGCGAGGGGGCACATAAAGATGTTGAAAAGCATCGGGGAGATTATTGCACCCTGAGACACTCCACACACCAAGGAGTGACACGATGACAGTCCCCCCCCCAGCGACGCCCTCTGTCCCCGACCAGAGAGGAACGAGCGCAGCCATTGAAGGACTGTGCCCTGGATCCCCACGTCGGCAAGGCGGTGGTCCAGGAGTTTGTGATCGACCATGTCGAAGGCTGATGACAGGTCTAGAAGAATCAGCAGCCCCGACCCGCCTCGATCCAGCTGCCTGCGGAGATCATCTGTTAGGGCGACCAGAGCCGTCTCGGTCCCATGACCAGCACGGAAGCCGGACCGGAATGGATCCAGAGCCGATGTTTCATCCAGAAACCTGCCAAGCTGTTCAGCAACCGCTCTCTCAATCACCTTACCCAGGAATGGAAGATTCGAAACCGGGCGGTAATTGGATAGATCTAAGGGATCTAAAGATGTCTTCTTTAAGAGCGGGCGCACCACTGCCTCCTTCAGTTCCCCTGGGAATATCCATGTGCCAAGGGACAAATTGATGATATCACCCAGGGGGGCCCGCACCTCGTCTGGACACGCTCTAATCAGCCAAGACGGGCACGGGTCGAGAGGACAGGTGGTGGGCTTTCCAGCTCGGAGGAGTCTGTCCACGTTGGCTGGGGATATCCGGTCAAAGTGGTCCAATACTGGACCCGAGGACAGTCGAGGGGCCTCCAGTTCCTTTATTATTATTATTATTTAAAAAAATATTTATTGGTTTTTTCAGAAATTAATATAACATAAAAATCACAAAGTTACAAAAAAGTCGCCAAAAAAGTACAAAAAAGACAAAAATGCATACAAAAAAGACACAAAACCACATGTATAATTTCCTTCCCTTATGTTCATGAAACTTACTTTCCCGACCTCCTCATACCCCCCTTACTGCATTCTACTCTCTGATCAATTCTCTTCAACAAATCCTTCTCCTAGTTTCTATTAAAATCTTTGACCTTTCTTTTAATATTTGCATAATCATTACAGCAAACAACCACTTAATTTCAGAATCAACATCGTCCTAACATTCAACAATTTTACAATATTTCTTAAGATAGTCTTTAAATTTCTTCCAGTCTTCTTCCGCCGTCTCTTTTCCCTGGTCTCGGATTCTGCAGGTCATTTCTGCCAATCCCATATAGTCTATAACTTTCATCTGCCATTCTTCCACGGTGGGTAGATCTTCTGTCTTCCAATACTTTGTGATGAGTATTCTTGCTGCTGTTGTAGCATACATAAAAAACGTTCTATCCTTCTTTGGCACCAATTGGCCGACCATACCCAGGAGAAAGGTTTCTGGTTTCTTCAGAAAGGTATAGTTAAATACCTTTTTCATTTCATTATAAATCATCTCCCAGAAAGCCTTAATCCTTGGGCACGTCCACCAAAGGTGAAAGAATGTACCTTCAGTCTCTTTACATTTCCAACACTTATTGTCAGACAAGTGGTAAATTTTTGCAAGCTTGACTGGGGTCATGTACCACCTATAAATCATTTTCATAATATTTTCTTTTAAGGCATTACATGCCATGAATTTTATACCGGTGGTCCACAACCGTTCCCAGTCTTCAAACATAATGTTATGACCAATGTCTTGTGCCCACTTGATCATAGCTGATTTAACTGTTTCATCCTGTGCATTTCATTCCAACAGCAAGTTATACATTTTTGACAAATTTTTAGTATTGGGCGCCAACAATTCTGTCTCCAATTTCAATTTTTCCACCTGGAAACCATTTTCCCTATCTAACGTAAACACCTCCATTATTTGATGATAGTGAAGCCAGTCTCGCACTTTATCTTTCAATTTCTCGTAACTGTAGTTTGAATTTGTCCCCCTCTTGTTCGACAATTTCCCAGTATTTCGGCCATTTAGACTCCATATTAAGTTTTTTCACGGCCTTTGCCTCCATTGGAGACAACCACCTAGGAGTTTTGTTTTCCAGCAAATCTTTATACCTAATCCAAACGTTATACAATGCTTTCCTGACAATATGATTTTTAAAAGCTTTGTGAGCTTTAACCTTGTCGTACCACAAATATGCATGCCACCCAAACGTATTATTGAACCCTTCTAAATCCAAAATGTCTGTATTCTCAAGAAGTAGCCAATCTTTTAACCAGCAGAAAGCTGCTGATTCATAATAAAGCTTAAAATCTGGCAGGGCAAATCCCCCCCTTTCTTTTGCATCAGTTAATATCTTAAATTTTATTCTGGGCTTTTTGCCCTGCCAGATAAATTTAGAAAGATCTTTTTGCCACTTCTTGAAACAATCCATCTTGCCAACAATTTGCAATGTTTGAAACAGAAATAACATTCTAGGCAGTACATTCATCTTTATAGCTGCAATACGACCCAACAAGGGAAGCTTCAGCTTTGACCAAATTTCTAGATCTTTTTTCACTTTTATCCAGCATTTTTCATAATTATCTTTGAACAAATTCACATTTTTAGCTGTCATATTAATCCCCAGATATTTCACCTTCTTAACCACAGATAAACCTGTCACATTCTGTTTTTTTTTATTTTTTTAAATATATATTTATTGAGGTTTTTCATATAAAACATGCTTAGAAAAAAACACAAATCATCATTATCCATTTAACATCTTTCCATTATTTCTAATTTAGTGATAGACAGTTATTTTCTACTCTGACATCCCAATCAGCACTCAACCAAATTACAATACTTCTGTAAATAAATCTTGAATTTTCTCCAGTCTTCTTCCATCCTTTCTTCTCCCAGGTCTCGAATTCTGCCGGTCATCTCAGCTAGCTGCATATAGTCCATCAGCTGCATCTGCCATTCTTCCAAAGTGGGTAGCTTCTGGGTCTTCCAGTTCTTAGCAATCAGTATTCTTGCTGCTGTTGTTGCGTACATAAAAAATATTCTATCCTTCTTTAACACACTCTGGCCGACGATACCCAAGAGAAAGGCCTCTGGTTTCTTAGTAAAGGTGTATTTAAACACCTTTTTTAACTCATTATATATCATCTCCCAGAAGGCCTTCACTCTAGGGCAGGTCCACCAGAGGTGAAAAAATGTTCCTTCATTTTCCTTACATTTCCAACATTTGTTATCAGACGAATGGTATATTTTAGCTAACTTGACTGGGGTCATGTACCATCTATACATCATTTTCATTACATTTTCCTTCAAAGCATTACATGCAGTGAAGTTCAGCCCTGAGGTCCACAACCTTTCCCAATCTTCAAACATAATATTATGCCCAATGTCTTGTGCCCATTTTATCATTGCCGATTTAACCATTTCGTCTTGTGTATTCCATTTCAGCAGCAAATTATACATTTTTGAAAGTACTTTAGTCTTAGGTTCTAACAGTTCAGTTTCTAACTTTGACTTTTCCATTTGGAATCCTAACTTTTTGTCATTTTTAAACACTTCTTTAATCTGAGCATAGTGTAGCCAGTCTCGCACTTTATCTCTCATCTTCTCTAAACTCTGCAATTTCCAATTGTCACCATCCTTTTCTATTATCTCCCAATATTTTGGCCAATTGGCCTCCATATTGGCTCTTTTTCGGGCCTTAGCCTCTAGGGGTGACAACCACCTCGGAGTTTTATTCTCCAATAAGTCTTTGTATCTCATCCAGACATTAAAAACTGATTTTCTGACAATATGGTTCTTAAAGGCCTTGTTTATCTTAACCTTGTCATACCATAAGTATGCATGCCATCCAAATGCATTATTGAAACCTTCCAAATCCAATACATCCGTATCTTCAAGAAGTAACCAATCTTTTAGCCAGCAGAAAGCTGCAGCTTCATAATACAACTTTAAGTCTGGCAGGGCAAAGCCCCCTCTTTCTTTCGCATCTGTTAGTATTTTGATAAACCTGTCACATTCTGAAACCTCTCCCTTTCAATAGGTGTTAAATTTTTCTCCAACACCTTAGTTTATCCCGGTACCAAGGGACAAATTGATATCCCCCAGGGGGGCCCGCACCTCGTCTGGACACGCTCTAATCAGCCAAGACGGGCATGGGTCGAGAGGACAGGTGGTGGGCTTTCCAGCTCGGAGGAGTCTGTCCACATCGGCTGGGGATATCCGGTCAAAGTGGTCCAATACTGGACCCAAGGACAGTCGAGGGGCCTCCAGTTCCTTTATTGTATCCAAATTAGCAGGGAGGTCATGACAGAGCAACAAGACCTTCTCCGCAAAAAAGCTCGCAAATGCCTCACAGCTGTGTGTCAAATTGTTATTTAAATTTGGCTGTCCTTCAAGGGACGTTAAAGACCTAATTATACTAAATAATTGCGCCGGGCGAGAGCTAGCAGATGCAATGGAGGCCGAGAAGTAAGACTTCTTAGTGGCCTTCACTGCCATCTCATAGGTTTTCATAAAAACCCTATAAGATGTTCTTGAAGCTCCATCACTGTTCGTGATGTTTTTTCCTGTCCTTGTAAAATGTTCTGTCTATCTTTTCCTGGTTGTTGCTGTTCTCCATCATTCCTTGGGCGGAGCTAATATCCCATTTGTGGTTTCAGAAATTCTCCATCGCTCTGTCCTGTCCTTCGTTGTTTGGCAACTTTAACAGCAGCTGCAAAAATCACACCATCCCAATAAATAATCAGTTTTTGCCATTTTTCTTCTCTGCCTGGGAAGTGTTGGCTATTTGCAGTATGGTAGCGCTGCAGAGACCTTGCTGGGGAGACCATGCATTAAAAAGGGACTCAAAAAGTACTTAAACAAGGTTTTAATTACAAAAACAAAAACTCTACACTAAATACATCAACAACCAAACCAGACCCAACCCCCAGGGTAATGGGAGAGCTAGGTGCTGCTCCTTATATACTACACCCAATTGCTGACACAGCTTAATCAATGCAACTCAGCAGACCTGCTATGTTTCACAGCTGTAAAGCTGGGTCTCGTTATTTTGCTCTGGCCCCTTAAAGACATACACATCAGATGGAACAATGATGAACCTTTACATTTAAAGAAACCATTCAACAGGAAGGAGAAGGATCCGTCAAATTGCAAATGACTCAGTAATAAACCTTATCAGCTCCTACACAACTTTCAGATTCCTTACATCCCTCTGTCTGGCCTAAGAGAAATGCGCATTTATCCAATTAAATTAAATTCCAAGTCCTTTTAGCATTAATCAGTTCAGCCTGTATATAATAAAGGATGCGGAAGTGTCAGCTCTAATTTTCCATCGTAAACATTTTGCAAAATAGAGCTTCCCTCCCTTTTTTCTTTTTGTTTTTACACACACAGTTCCATTTGATGTTATATTCCATAT
>JAXCMG010010258.1:24878-52002 GCA_034642415.1 Podarcis siculus | reverse complement strand
GCAGTTCTGCTACCAGGAGGCCAAAGGACCCCGAGAGGTTTGCAGCCGACTCTACCACCTTTGCCGTCAATGGCTGAAGCCAGAAAGGCACACGAAAGCTGAGATGTTGGACCTGGTGATCTTGGAGCAGTTCCTGGCTGTCCTTCCAGAGGAGATGGAAAGCTGGGTGAGGGAATGTGGAGCAGAGACCAGTTCCCAGGCGGTGGCCCTGGCCGAAGGTTTCCTCCTGAGTCAGGCAGAGGAGAGGAAGCAGGCAGAGCAGCAGGTGAGAGAGACTTTCCTCTGGATACTCCCCAGGGGCTCCAAAGAGGAGGGAGAGTATTCCCAAATCATTTCCTAATGGCCCATCCTTTTTTGGAAAGCACCCAATGAATGATATCGGACAGCCCTAAATTGTTTGTGTCCAAAATCATTCCATTTCTAATCTACTTTTTTTGAATCCTTGTTGCTCTTTCAGGATAAGGATCTGTTAGCAGAAATGGGTCCGGATTCCTCTGAGATAGAAAAGACTCCCTTGGACTCCAGAGAGAGGCCTCTGGGTAAGGAGGAAGGAGTTCTTTCTCTGTCTGGTAACAAGCTGTGGATTTTGAAACTAATCTGTGATTTCTTTTCATCTTATTGGAGAATTCACAGAGGACCAAGAGCCCAGAGAAAGAGAGATGTGTTTTTGCACAACTAGTATGTCAAATGGGTACAAACGTCCACATTTAGGTGGCAACTCCTACCTGTTTGAAGGCGCACCTGTAGTTTTCCTTCGGAGTGAAGAATGCGCTCTTGGCTTCCCACTTACCTTCTTCTTTCGCAGGAGACGGAACGAGGCCAGCAAGACCTGTTTGTCCATCTTTTCTTGGTGGCGGAGGGGAAGCTGCCCCTGTGGACCCAGAGCAGGTAGGAGGAAGGGGCCATGTGGGGAGAGAGGATGTCATGGACTGGGGGACACAGAGGAATGGCGGGAGGAACTGCCCAGGAAGGAGGGTTAAAGGCTCAAATAGGCTTCTGAGCAGTTCACACACAATACCAAAGAGTGGCCAGGATTCACCCCATCAGTCCCACAATGGGGCTTTCCCTCTCTCATTCCCCTGCACACCTTGAAGATGTCTATAGGGCTTCAGGAGGGTCCTCCCCACCCGGCAAGAACAGCACACAGGGACAGAAGAAAGGGGATCCTTCCATGTGGAAAACGGGAATGTATGTGCACATGATCTGAAGAATGATTTGAAGAACACCATGTTCTTTTTTTCTTTTTTTTTTCATTTTCTAATTAAAATGCATTCTTTTTTTATAATAATATTTATTAAAGTTTTACAAAGAAATAACATCAACAAAACATCAATAAGAAAAATCACAAAAAGCAAAACAACAGACATCCAAAAAACCAAACAGGAAAAACAGAAAAAAGAAAAATACAATAGAAAAAATTTACCATAAAAGAAACTCTCTTTTGTATTAATAAATTTCAAAAACCTTATTCTCTTTACTTCCACCTGCCTTCCCTTCTTGTATTCTACTTTAGAATGATTGTTCAGCAAGATCATTCATTATTCATTTTAAACTTTTATCCTTCCCTTTATAATCTTATTTAACTTAATCGCTAGAACCCCTTCATTTCGTTTTCAGAACCTTCAGCTAAAACACATTCATATTTGTCAGGGGCTCAGGATGCAGGTGGCACTGTGGGTTAAAGCCTCAGCACCTAGGACTTGCCGATCAAAAGGTCGGCGGTTCGAATCCCTGCGGCGGGGTGCGCTCCTGTCGTTCGGTCCCAGCGCCTGCCAACCTAGCAGTTCGAAAGCACCTTCGGGTGCAAGTAGATAAATAGAGATCGCTTACTAGCGGGAAGGTAAACGGTGTTCCGTGTGCTGCGCTGGCTCACCAGATGCAGCGATGTCACGCTGGCCACGTGACCCGGAAGTGTCTGCGGACAGCACTGGCTTCCGGCCTATAGAGTGAGATGAGCGCACAACCCTAGAGTCTGGCAAGACTGGCCCGTACGGGCAGGGGTACCTTTACCTTACCTTACAGGAGCAGAGGCACAGGGGAGAGAGGAAATGGAGAGCGAAGGGGAAGAATCTGAGGGCAGTGGAGGGGAGAATGACAGTGACCCGAGAGATTCAATGAGCCTCTCCAGCGAATCAGAAGATTCCCAGAAGGGAGCGCCCATGGTCAGGGCAAGGGGGGTCCCAGGGGAGACGCAACAGAAGCAAGGGGCCAGCGGAGACTCCCAAAGCAGCAGCGGGAGATCAGGACCAGCTTCCCCACCAGAGCGTAGTGGGGGGGAAGAGTCCCATGTGTCAGGGCCAGCGTCTCCTCCAGCAGAGAGAGAAGATGAGTCAGAGCTGACCATGCCCCTGTCAGAGAGCGGGGGAATGGAGGGGACATCAGGTCCAGCTAGCCTCCCCGAAGGGGGAAGCAGTGACAGGAGCAGTGTAACGGTCAGGAGGAAGGTGGCGGGCTGGGCGCGCGTGCCAAGTTCAAATGTACAGGCGCGCGGGACAGCAGAAAACCCGGAGTGGGAACCAGGTCCTAAAGCCCACCGGAGGCAGGGGGAAGACTCAGGAGACTCAGCGTCAGAAGAGTCTAGGAAGGGCAAGACCCCAGCGGACAGGCGGAACCAGAGGAGGAAAGAGCAAAGGAAGAGGTGGAGCAAGGCTAGAGTCTTAAACTGGTGTCTGGGGGGAGAAGATTCAGATGGAGCTTCGGCGGTCTAGAGTTTGAGACGTAGAGCTGCGCGCCGCGGCTGTGAAAGTGAAACTGAGCTTCAATAAAGACAACGAACTGGCGTTGGTCCTTTGTGAGCTGGGACCTCGGGCAGCTCTGACAATATTAGTAACAAATCAAACCAAATCTTTCCACGTTCAAAAACAAAAAAACAATATAGCCAATTATATAATCCAAATTAATTAATTTCAATGGCACTTCCCGTGTTCTGGATTTCAAAAGCCAAATATCGATCCTTTATCTTTCTGCTAGCTTCTCTATTACTTCACAATTTTCCAATCCTGATATTAACAATCTCCTTTCTCTATCAGTCATTCACTCACTATCTTGTTTTATTTTACCATTCCTTATTCCTGTAATCACGCTGGGGGCTTTCCTCACATTGTTCTTAGTTTTAATATTTTGAAGCACAGTCCACTTGGATGACCCCTCCTGTTTCTGCTGATTGTTGTTCTAATAGGCTCTAGGCTTCCATCCAAGGTTGAAAGTAATTAGTGACCTCTCACTGTCTTTGATCTTTGATGTTTCAAATGTACTGTCAAGGTGTACTTGGCAATCAGTAAGTCACACAAAGATTGTTTCAGTTTCCTTATAAAACCCATTCCAGCTCTCGTACAGCTGGCAGGCATACAGAGTTCATCACCACTCTTTTCTCAAACTGCAATATTCCATGCAAACAAATGCATCCTCTGTAAAGTACACCCCTTTTGCAATTCCAATAGAAAAATATCTCCAATCTGCCCCCATTGAAGGAGGCTTTTTCTGATCATATCCTTTTTCTTACTGCATCAGAGCTTTTACCATTGCCATCTTCCTCCTTAGCCTGAGCTGTTATGATCATATCTGATCTTCCTCTGCCAGTTTTGATCAGGACTCTCCGCCAAGGACTGCGATGAGTCAATAAGTCCAATGATTTTACTCCTCCGGCGTTTCCTTCGGGTAATTAATTCTTTCTTGGTGGGGTTCACCAAATCATGAAATAGCAAATATAACAAATACAAAAGTATGGCAGCCACTCACCTCGTTCATCAAAACGGCATGAAAGGAGTCTTTTTGAAGTCTGTAACTCCAACGACTGTGTAGTTTAGCAGATTTTTCTTTTAACTCTTTCCTTCCAGAACAGGACTGTTTTTTTGCGGAAAACGGGACTCCTAGCTGACAAGACTGACTTTGGAGAGTTGCCAAGTTTGTGCCTTGGACATCACCCAGAGTCCCTGCCTCCACAGCTGCTCTGGGCGCAAACGATGAAACGCCATTCAGTGATGTTTATGTGCTGAGAATAAGGAAGTGTCGCCTGACCTTCTGAATGTCACTAATTTTTTTTATCAACCGTTGCAGTTTTATTTCTAGATTGAATGCTAAAATAGACTTCTAAGCAGTTTGCGCACTATACCAAACAGTGGCCAGGCTTCACATCCTCACTCACACAATGGGGCTTCCCCCCCTCTCCTCACATGCCCCCCTGTGACCTTGAAGTTGGCTTGGGGGCATCTGGAGGTCTCTCTCTCCCCGCACCCCCCAGAAGCAAAAACAGGGAGAGGAGAGAAGGGATCCTTCCATGTGGCAAACAGGAAAACCATGATCTGGAGAAGACCAGGTTCTTTATGTTCATCATTAAAATAAACAATAAAAGGGTTCCATTAAGACATTAAAGTATGCACCCATAATAAAAAAACAAACCCATTAAAACAGAACAGCAACAACAGAGTAAACTGTAACAGATCACCTTTATTAGGTCTAAGAGGACAGCCTTTTTCCTGCTCTGTTAGGGTCCAGTGTGCTTTGAAGATGTAGCTGTCCATTTCACAGACGAGGAGTGGGCGTTGCTGGATCCTGACCAGAGAGCTCTGCATCAGGAAGTCATGGAGGAGAATCGTGGGATCTTGGACTCTCTCGGTAAGGCTCCCTATTGGATCATCCTATCTGCTTTGTAATTCAATCTCTCTATGTGACGACCTCTGATATTTCGATGGGGCTCAACAGCGCCACCCACAGCACCTGGGATGTTAACACTGCCACAGCAAACCTTGGATGGATGGCTATTGATTGTTTCCCCTGTGAATATTCTTCCTCCAGTTCTGCCTTTGTGAAACATGGACAGGCTCCTCTGAACTGCCCAGGCCTTCTTAAATGTAGGCTTCAGATTGGTTTGGGAAGTCGAAGTGGGTTATGTCAGGGTTTTTGTTTCTGTTCTTGCTTCTTTCTGTCTTTGGTTGACCAAAGATAGGATTGGCATTGGAGTTGGCAAAGTTTCCGTGATTGGGCCTAATAAAATCCATCCCAGAAAAGAGCCAGGCTTTTTGGATCTCAGGCAGTCAACCTGTAGGAAGACCTCCCATCTTCTCAGTCATGGCAGCTAAAAGTAAAGGAAAATGACTAAGGCGACTATGGGGTGTGGCGCTCATCTCACTTTCAGGCCGAGAGAACTGGCGTTTGTCCACAGACAGCTTTCCGGGTCATGTGGCCAGCAGGACTAAACCGCTTCTGGTGCAACAGAATCTGGAATAATTTATTGCTCAGAGACATTGGGTCCGGCAGGCTTCTGCTGCGCACACATTCGAAAGCGCTGAGCAAAAGCAGAGTCACACAGCGGCCAGGAATAGAGCCTTCTGTCTTCTGTGCATCGGTGTGCATAAATCAGGCTCTCCTATAGTTACTAAAACTAAAAGCAGTTTATTTACAGCATTCTAGCCATTATCACGGAACCTTGTACAAATGTGTCTCTCCTGGACGAAAACGAAACTAGAACAGAACAAAGAACTTGAGACTCTCGGAAGTGATGCAGAGTCTCTCTCTGCCCCACAGTAGGCAGAAGTCACACTCTGAGCTGCTTAACCCTGTGATGTCCAGGACATCTAGGACTGCACAAATATTAGAAGACTGAAGGCAGCCCTGTATCAGGAAGTTTTTGATTCTTGATGTTTTACTATGCTTTTATACATGCTCTAAGCCGCCCAGAGTGACTGGGGAAAGCCAGCCAGATGGGTGGGGTGTAAATAATAACGTTACTATTACTACTATTATTATATAATTCCCTTCAGTTCTTTCTCTGTCACAAGCATTAATTGGCATTACTCTGTTAGTTGGGGCTGCATTTATTCCTGAGGCTCTAATCTGTTTGTCTCTCAGTTGCAGATGATGATGAATCGGAGGAGCCATATCCATATTCAGAGTGCAGAGAGAGCTTCAGTCAGTGCTTGGAATGTGGAAAGAGCTTCAGTCGGAATGCCCGTCTCTCTGTGCATCTTAGAATTCACACTGGGGAGAAACCATACCATTGCCAAGAGTGCTTCAGAAAAAGGGTCAGTGTCACTTCTCATCAGAGAATTCATTCAGGGGGGAAATCCTGTCAGTGCCTGGAACGTGGAAGGAGCTTCAGTCACAGCCACCAGTTACTGTATTTTCCGCTCCATAAGATGCACTTTTTTCCTCTTAAGAATTAAGGGGAAATGTCTGTGTGTCCTGTGGAGCGATTGTGTGGTCCCTGGCAGAGGCAGAGCTGGGGACTTTGGTTCCCGCAGGGGCATGGGTGTGGTGCGCTGCCTGTGTGAGTGTCCTAATGGCGATGCCCGCGCAAGGGGGTGGGTGGGGAGAGACGAGGCGGGGGAAGAGGGCTTGAGAACACTCTTTTTTTTTTTTAATCATATTTATTAAAAATTTCAAAACAGAAAGTAAGGATAAGCCAAAAATAGAGTACATTTAAAGCCTTATTTCCATTCATCCACTTTCTGGGACTTCCCCCCTCCCCCATCCCTACCATATTCCCCTTTCATATCCTTAGCTCCACAAGCTCTCACTTCTAGTTTAAAGCTTAATTTGTTTAACCCAATATTCAAATTTAAATTTATACAATCTTCATCATTACCCTTGATAAAAAAAAAGACAAAAGTTCTCTCCCCAAGGCCCACCCATTTTCATTCCACAATGTCCCTTTTTTAATATAATAAAAACACCCCACAAAATAAAGATATAAGAAATAAAAAGTATAGTAGAAAAGAAAAGCAAATTCAAAAAATAGTTACAAGCCTTTGGATTCTAATTCTCCCCCCCCTTCCCCGGCTTAATTTCCCCCTATCCACCAATCTATATTGTTTGCCTGGAATTCTTAGATCCATAAATCAGATTTTTCCCCCAGTTCCTTGCAGGTTTTTTTAATAAAAAATATTTTTAAAGTTATTTTTATGGCATTTAACGTCGAATCTCCAATTTCCTTAGTCTTTAAAACTCCCCCATTGTTCTTTCCATGTTGTAGACCAGTTTCCTCTTTTTCCGCTGCTAAAACGTTCTAATTCAGAAAGTTAGTAGCTCTGCAGGGGTTATTGTTGTTCAGGAACAAAAACTTGCGTTCAGTCCCTTCCTTTCTTCAATAGAAAATTCTATTGTCTCCTTTAATATAAACACCCTGTAGACAAAATACGGTTTCAGTTTTGCAGCTTTCCCAGAAGATAACCAGTCCTGTAAAATTCCGAAAGTATTTTTCCACTTACGACCATCTTTGTAATGTCCCGAAACTCCTCTAGGGGGATTGTTGTAACTTTGTTTCCTCTAGTCCAAAAGTCCAGATTGTTTTTCCGTGTTTTCGCCATTTTGTATCCAAATCTTAACAATTGTAGCAAATTGTAACAAATTTAACCAGCAAAGTCCTCATAGCAAAGTCCTCTTTAAATTTCCCGACTTTGACAGCTACTTTGACAGCTGTCAAAGTCTCCGTCTCTTTTCACCAGGCTCTCTCTTCAATCGCCCCGGTTCCCGGGGGGGGGGGTTACTTTTTCCTTCTCCCTCCATTCTTCCTCCAGCACAGTTCTTGTAATTTCCCATTGTGGAATTCTTGGTTTTTATCACGAAAACAGTTCTTTTTAGACCTTGGTTTCCCAATCCTTGTTTTGGAATGTTTACAGTAGGGAGGGGGACTGACTTCCTTTTTGGATCCCCCCCCGCTCGTATCAAATCCGAAAAAAATTCCTTTTTTTCTCCTTTTGAACCCGGTTTCCAAATTACTCACGGGTTGTTGTTAAAAGTCTGAATTTTCAATGGAAGAAGTCAGCGCTCTCCACCGGATGGCATGCGGCTTCGCTCGGCAGGGATAGCAGAGGACTCAAAGCACCACGCTTCTCCCCGGCACCCGATCCGTAGCCTTTAAAAAGGCTCCTTCACGAGTCGGGAGGGCGCTAGCGGTGCCAGCCGAGTCTCCATGTCCACGGCCTCCGTGGCCGTGGTTTTTAAGGGTCCCCGCGTCGCCGGCGCGGTAGGACCCAGCCCCTGCCGAGCAGGCTCCCTCCGGAGCTCGGAGGGAGTCCGCCATTCGGCGATGGCGCCAACCCGGAAGTCCGCTTGAGAACACTCTTTAGAGTTCCCTCCGTCTGAGAGGGGCTCTGTGACTTGCATGGGAGCAGCCAGCGCAGAAGGCGATCTTTCTCCCTCGCGCGCTCTGTCAAATTGGGACGGGGAGCTCCTGCCAAGCAATACATTCGCCTCTTCCCCCGAGGCTTAGCTGCCAGGTGCCCATGTGTGTCTGAAGGCTCTGAGGGAGGCCTTGCCCCGAAGTAGAGGAAACAGGTCTCTCTATCCCTTGGATGAGCAAGCAAGGCTGACCGGCAAGACTTTGGGTTTTGCTAGCAAGGCGAGGCGGCAACCTTCACTTTTGCTCTGTTTCTGTTTTGCATTTTTATGTTGTGATCTTCGGATGGAGGGCAGTATACAAATTAACAACCACAACGCCTGATCTAGACAAGCGCTCTCTCGCTCTCTCTCGCTCTCTCCACCCTGCTCCCCCGGCGTCCACTCTTCCAGGGGGGGCGGGTGTACCGTAGTTGCAGCAGGAGTTTGCTGCGGCTTAATGCCAGGCCAGAGAGAGAGAGAGAGGTACTACCGCCAGAGTCGAGTAATGATTGAGCAAGCATTGCCCAGGGAGATAGATGTTGCGGCTGCAGAATGAGGCTCATTGAAAAGAGCGGCGGCAAAAAAACCAGACTTCCGGAGGCGGCGCGAAACAGTGATGGCGGTCCTCTTCGCTCTCTGAAGAGGGGCTCCGCAGAAAAGGGTTGCACGCTACGGCACAGCGGCGACCCATCAAGAAAAACCACGGGTAGAGTGAGCCCGTGGCCGTGGGACTCGGCGGGCACCTGAAGCGACCCCGAAAACACAGAAGGGACCCCGTAAGGGGCTCCGGAGTGGAGGAGGGGGAGCGGTGCTGTGAGTTCATCGCTCTTTCTGTGGAAGCGAAGCCGCGCGGCTGTCACAGATGAGCGCCGACCTTTCTTCCTGAAAACATCAGGCTGAAACAACATACCCGTGAGTAAGGGACATCAAACCTGGGAATTAATTTATTGAATTTGGCTGAAACCGGGAGACGAGAAAAAGGAAGTCCGTCTTCCGGCACTGCTTAAAAGATCAAAGCAAAGAATTTGACAAGCGAAAAGCGCTTTACAAGGGAAGCGCTAAAGTTGGGACTTTCGTGCATTCACAGAATTGGCTTTTAAAAGAGGAAAAATAGAACTCCTCGCAAGTAAAAGGGACTTTCAAATATAAATTAGAGCAATCCCCTCGCTTAGGGGCCATTAAGACTCAAGTGCCAAATCGTCGGGCTGCCGGGGGGAAACTGTTTAACTGCAGAACTGTTACAAACTTTTGGTGATACTTTTGGTGATACTTTGAAACTTAAGTGATACTTTTGAGCATAAACAGGTTGGACTTGATATTGTTGCAGACACCTTTTTGAAACTTTGTTAAAGTCTAAAAGAGCTCTGGAGGACTTTTTCTTTTACTGCTTTGGGGCTATTGTGTTTTTGAATTGGAATAACAGGGACTTTAATGGCGGAAAAGTTTCCTTCTTTTTTCTGAGTTTTGCTGGCACTCCCCCTAGAGGACTTTGGGATTATAAAGGCCTGGGAACAGCTTTTTATGTTGACTTTCTCTCTCTGGATTGTTTTCAAACTGGATCTGCCTTTCCCATGGGATAATAAACAATTTGACCTTGAACATTGACAGATGTGTAATGAGTGGTGCAGGGAAGACAAGAGCAGCTAAAGCCAAGGAAGCCAAGGAAGCTAAGGAAAAAGAAAAAGAAAAAAAACCGGCACAATTTGTACAAACAACTTTGACTCAAGGACGTAGATCATCGGTTCCAACTGTGCTGGTGGCACAAAAGGTAGAAGCTGAAAAGCCTAACAAGTCAGCAGAGGAAGACATGGCAACAGGAGGATCTGAAGCAGTTTTGAAACAAATTTTGGATCAATTGTCAACCTTAAATCAAAAGGTAGATAACCAATCATTAAAAATTGACCAAGCCACATCCTCGATCCAGAAATTGACTGACCAGGTTTCCCAGCATACACAAGCAATTGAAAAATTGCAAGGAGCAACTGAAGAAAATCGTAAATTAGCTGGGGAAGCCATTCAAATAGCAGAGTCAGCAAAGAAAGAGGTCGAGGAGGTTAAAGGAGAAGTCAAGCCCCTGCACAAACAGATAGGGGAACAACAAGCCTATCTGTCTATGGTGGAACTGAAAAACCGTGAGAATAACCTCAGATTGAGGGCAATTCCAGAACTTGAACAAGGAGATTTGATTGGCTTTTTGACAACAGAATTTTCCAAGTTCTGGGGTTTAAAGGAAGAAAGTGACTTTAAAATCATATCGGCATTTCGATTGGGAAGATTGGTAAGGAAGGACAGATCCAGGGATTGTTTGATAATTTTGAGATCAAGGGAAGAGAGAGACAAAATATTAGGCCTTCACTTCAAAAATTCATTGGAGATACAAGATAAAAGGGTGGAAATTTACAGAGATATACAGAAACAGTTATTGGACCTGAGAGCCACCTATTCAGAATTGGCAAAGTTACTGAGACATAACGCAATTCCTTATAGGTGGGAGTTCCCACAAGGACTATCATTTACCTACAAAGAAAAGAAGGTTAAAATAAGAACATCTGAGGATCTACAAAAGTTCCTGCACGACCACGGAGAAGATCTCCAAAAAGGAGCAGCAGCATCTTGGCCTCTACTTCAATCTGGGCCTGCACCGCCTGGAGGCGGACCAACGCCTACACCCTCGGGACCAGAGGATAAAGAAGATACATCACTCTAGGACTAACAAAATAGTACAGGATGTCTCTGCAGCTACTTAGTTGGAATATAAACGGCGGAAATTCCCCGGAAAAAAGAAGGAGAATATTTCACATATTGAAGAAAGAACAATTGGACATTATTTGTTTACAAGAAACACACGTGACCAGGCTCCACAGGAAAGTTTTAATTAACAAAAGACTAGGCCAAGAATTTATTTCGTCGGACAAGGTAAAGAAAAGAGGAGTGGTGATATATGCCAAGGAGAGCCTGTCACCAAAATTTTTATTCAAGGATGAGCAAGGAAGAATTTTGGCGATTGAAATTCAGGCACAACGAGAAAAATTTTTGATATTAGGAATATACGCGCCAAATGATGGGAAATCAGAATTTTTTAAGAAGCTGCATGAGACCATGCTGGACTATATGGATTATTCCAACATCATAATGATGGGAGACATGAACGGAGTGGTGTCTACAAATATGGATAAGTCTCAAAATCAAAGTCTAACAACAGATGGCAGACTGCCCAAAACTTTTTTTGAACTGATTGACAACATGGATTTGATTGACATATGGAGGACAAAGAACCCCCTAGGTAAAGAAGGAACTTTCTTCTCTGAGGCCCACCTGTCATGGACAAGGATCGACCAAATATGGACATCTAGAGGGCTGGCACCGAAGACCAGAAAGGTGGAAATCTGCCCAAAAACATGCTCCGACCACAACGCCTTGAAAGTAGAACTCAGACTTACTCAAACCGGTTCCTTCAGATGGAGAATGAATGACACCTTACTAAGAGATCAAGAGATTGTGAAAAAGGCCCAAAAAACGTTAAAGGACTATTTTGAAATAAACTTGAACACCACAGTAGAAAAAAGAACGATCTGGGACGCCAGTAAAGCAGTCATGAGAGGGTTTCTGATACAACAAAACACAATTAAGAAAAAACTCTGGAATGGCAAGAAGGAGAAAATACATCAAGGAGAGAAAAAATTGAGAACCAAACCAAAGTCAAAGGAGGTGCTGAGAGAAATCAAATTTCATCAAGCACAATATTCGAAATTGATAAATCAAGAGATTGAATGGAAAATTAAACAAATGAAGCAAAGATCGTTTGAATCAGCAAATAAATGTGGAAAGCTGCTAGCATGGCAGCTGAAAAAAAGACAAAAGTTAAATACGGTTACAAATCTAGAGATTGAAGGAAGAATGGTTCAGAAACCAGAAGAAATTAGGAAGTGCTTCCACAGATACTTTAAAGAACTTTACGCACAGGGGCCTCAGAAAGAGTTTGAGATAGAGCAATTTTTAAAGACAAATGGACTACCAAAAATAACTCAAGATAAAAGATCAATCTTGAACTGTAAAATAACTCAACAGGAAATTGAAGGTGCCATTCAGAATATGCAACTTGGCAAATCTCCAGGCCCGGATGGGCTTACCTCCAAATACTATAAGACTTTGAAGGACTATTTGATACAACCTTTGATGGAGGTATGCAACCAGATTATGGAAGGGAAGAGGGCACCGGAAACGTGGAAAGAAGCATTCATCACATTGATACCCAAGTTAGAATCTGAAAAGACCCAGCTTAAGAACTACCGTCCCATCTCACTCCTGAATGTGGATTACAAAATATTTGCAGACATTTTGGCAAGTAGACTTAAAAAAGTACTAAATGAAGTAATTCACAAGGACCAAGCAGGCTTTCTCCCTGGTACACATTTGTATGAAAACACTAGGAACATCATTGACATTTTGGAGCTTTTGCAAACCAATAGGAACACAAGGGCGGTGTTAATCTTTATTGATGCGGAGAAAGCATTTGACAACATATCTTGGATGTTTATGAAGAAAAATTTGGAAGGGATGGGAGTGGGACGGGGGTTTGAAAATGGAATAGAAGCAATTTATTCAGAACAAAAAGCTAAATTAATAGTGAACAATGTGGTGACGGAGGAATTGAAAATTGAAAAAGGGACACGACAGGGGTGCCCTCTATCCCCTCTTTTATTTATTTCAGTCCTGGAGGTGCTACTGAACATGATCAAAGAAGACCGGTTGGTACAAGGAATAGAGGTCGGAGTGAAACAATACAAATTGAAAGCCTTTGCAGATGACCTAGTTTTGACACTACAGGAGCCAGAATCTAGTACAAAAAGAGTTCTTGAAATTATATCTGAGTTTGGTCGGGTAGCGGGATTTAAGTTGAACAAACAAAAAACTAAGGTTTTGACTAAAAACTTGACTCTTACAGAATCAGAGGGGTATCAGAGAGAAACAGAATTAAATGTGGTTAAAAAAGTGAAATACCTAGGGATTTATTTGTCTTCCAAAAATTTGAACTTATTTAAAGACAACTATGAAAAATGTTGGTTGGAAATTAAAAAGGATTTAGAAATTTGGTCAAGATTGAAACTTTCCTTGTTGGGTAGAATTGCAGCTCTAAAAATGAATGTATTGCCAAAAATGTTATTTTTGTTTCAAACCCTACAGATCGTGGACAGAGTGGAATGTTTTGGAAAATGGCAGAAGGATATATCTAGGTTTGTCTGGCAGGGCAAAAAGCCCCGAATAAAGTTTAAAATATTAACTGATTCGAAAGAAAGAGGGGGGTTTGCCCTGCCGGACCTGAGGCTACATTATGAATTTGCAGCCTTCTGCAGGTTGAAAGATTGGTTTCTGTTGGAAAACACTGATGTCCTAGATCTGGAAGGTTTTGATAATGCTTTTGGTTGGCATGCATATCTATGGTACGACAAGGTTAAAGTTCATAAATTGTTCAAAAACCATATTGTCAGAAAAGCAATTTTTGCGGTCTGGATGGAAGGTCATCATCATCAAACTTTTATTCGACCGTCAGTCAGAAAAAAAAAGTACATTTGTCAATACACAGTTAAAACATCCAGGAAGATTTTAGAACTTAGCCAACACTAAAAAGGGCTAAACAGATAGCCCCATATCAATACAGTCAATTATAGTCTTGCGACGCTTAAAAGCTAAAAAAAGAAATTTGGCCACCAAGGAAGGTATAGCTCTAGTGACGTTATTCAGCAAGTGTAAAACCTTGTTTTCTCCAGGTAGGAAGCTAAATTGACATAGGAGTGGGTCTATAAAATTTTGTCTAAGCTCTGCATAAGAAGGGCAAGCCAAGAGAATGTGTTCAGTGGACTCAACTGCACCCATGGCACAATGACAGGTTCTCTGGGCGTATGGTACTCCCCTGTACCTTCCCCACAATATCGCCGAGTCAAGGACATTTAATCTAGCCGCTGTAAGAAGTCTGCGGTATTCCACATAGTGGATTTCTGCAAGGTAGGGGGCTGGTATGGTCCGATAAATCTGGTCCCCTAGGAACATCCCTGATTTTACCTGGGCTATGTCCTCTTGTCTGGCAATGTCACTCAGTCTCCTGGAGATCACAGCTCTAGCTTGATTGTACGTCATAGACTCAAAGTAAAGGTGAGACAATCCGCAGGATTGAACCTCGTTAATGACCTCCCTTTCCCACGATGAATGGAAATCGTCCCTCAATATCAAGGGGGCAATGCCCACTGGTTTAAAACAAAGCTTGAGCCATAGCCAGAGCTTCGTCTTCAAGGCCACATACCGTAGAGCTTGCCAGCCGACCTCTAATCTCATAACTGCACCCGCTACCGAGGGGGGAATCCTAAGGATGGCTCTAAGGAATTGCGTTTGGATAGAATCCAGTTTCAAAAAATCCCTGCGGGAGCCTAAAGAGATGCCGACCAAAAGAAGGGGGAGGACTTTCATTTGAAAGAGTCTCAAAGCTATCTTCACTGATTGAGCCTGATTCTTAGCATATAGAGATCGAATCTGGATGGCTGCTTTAGATGCATTAGTTGTTATATAGTCTCTATGGGCCAGAAAAGTCCTATTTGACCGTATTACTTGTCCCAGATATTTAAAGCAGTTAACCTGCTCTAGGGGGATCCCATTCATCGACCATCGATGGAGTCTTGGTCGGGCAGAGAAGACCATGATCTTGGTCTTAGCATAGTTGGGTTGGAGCTCATGCTGATCACAGTATTCATGTAGAGCTTGCAACATTCTCCTCAGTCCAATAGGGGATCTGGCAAGAAGTGCGGCGTCATCCGCATACAGAAGAACATTCAGAGATCGGCCTGCTAATTTGGGGGGGTGGAAAGCATCATTGGCCATGTGAGTCACCAGTGAATTAATGTAAAAGCTAAACAATGCTGGGGCCAATAGGCAACCCTGTCTTACCCCTCTAGTGGTGGTAACAGGGTTGGAGACTAGGCCTTTGTTGTCTAGCCTGATTCTCAGAAAGGTGTTTGTATGGAGGCTGATAATCAGATGAAGGAGACGACGATCGATCTTTGTAGCAGCCAGTTTTGTCCATAGCTGCTTTCTAGAGATTCGATCAAATGCCTGCTTAAGGTCAATAAAAGCCACATGAAGAACCTTTGGGGCTTTGCCGGCATACTTTTCCGCCAGGTGATTCAAGGTTAATATTTGGTCTGTGGTAGATCTTCCAGGGCGAAAACCCGCCTGTTCATCGGCAATGATGTTGTCGTCCTCCATCCATTTCGATAGTTTGTTTAGCAGGTACCCCGAGTAAATCTTCCCAATGACATTTAGCAAGCTGATTGGTCTAAAGTTGCTCGGCTCTGTACGTGGGCCTTTCTTATGTATTAATACAATCAACGCAGAGCTCCAGCTTGAGGGAAATTTTGCTGTTTTGTTTATATGCGTGTAAAGTGCTGCTAAAAGTGGGATCCACCAATCTTTATTTGCTTTGATGGCATCAATGGATATAAGGTCATCACCGGGGGCCTTGCCTGCTTTAAATCGATCTATGAGAATTTCAACTTCAGGACATGTAACTGGGTCCCAATCGGGCAGTGCTTCCGGCTCCACCGTATCTCCGCAGGCATCATGGGCTGCATACAGATCGGCGAAGTATCTTTCCCAAGTGTCCGCTGAGATGTGGGGTTCTATTCTTGCAAGTGGCCTACCCAGGTATCTGGAAACTAACTGCCAAAAAGAGGCTGGATTTCTATTCTCTGCAGCTATCAAAAGGTTGTTCCAATTGTTTCTTTCTGCCTCGAGCTTCTTTTCCTTTATTAGGGCTTTGTAACTTCTCCTGAGGGTGATAAGGTGGTTATTTGGCATGGGGTCATTTGATGCTCTGTATGCCAACCATTCATTATACAAATGATTCTTGAAGTTTTTGCATTCCTCATCGAACCATTTTTTGTGGAAAAACTGTTTACCATGCTTCGTGGGGGGCCGAGCTAGTGTTGGTTTTAGAAGTTCTACTAAATCGTCATATATTGGTAGAGGCTCATCCGCCTGCATAAGGGAAGCCCTTTTTGTTTGGAGCTGATCAGACCAGAGAAGTTCGTTCAACTGCTGGGCCGAGTTGGAGGTCCATTTGAGGGCTGTAGGTCTTATCTCCAGATGATCATTTGATAGGTGCACAAAGGAGTGCCTATCAAGTTCGTCAGCCAGAGTCAAGGAAATTTCTAGAGGGAAGTGATCACTCTCCAATCTTGTAGCCACCTTAAAGCTGGATATTTTTGGGGTAAGGTCGGGAGATATCCATACAAAATCAATAGTGGATGCACGTGAACCTGACCAATAGGTGAATTCGGCAGGGTAGTCCGAGCTGACTGCCCCATTTAGTAGAAGGAAATTGAGGGCCAGCAAGGTTTGCCTGCATTTGAAACCTGCGTAAGTGGCTATGTTATCTTTGAATTTCCTTGGTAAAAGATCTGTAGTCATAAGAGGTGAAGAAGGGTACTTGCTAAATTTAGAGAATAAGATTTGGTCAGTATGTGACAGGCGTCCATTAAAACCTCCCGCCAACAAAAAAGTGGCTTCGGGGTATTTATCAAAAAGCGTTTCCAATGTCACTTGGATTTCCTGCCATCTCAGATCAACCAAATTTCTCTTATAAATTGGGCATAAGTAGATATTGATCACTACTAATGTTTCCTCTGCTGTTTGCAACTTTATAATCAGCATGAGTGACGACTGGACGTCGATTTTTTCGGCCTGAAGATTTATGGCTAAGGAAACAAAAGTAGCCAAGCCTCCTTGCGGTCTACCATGTGATAACGAGTTCTGCGTGGCATTCAGGTAGAAGCCCTTGTATCCTGTTAGATAGAAGTCCTCACAGGCCCATGACTCTTGGAATAGAAGGATGTGGCTGCCATTTATATAGGCAACAAATGATGGATCTGTCAGTTTGGATTTAATACCAGCCACATTCCATGATAGTAGTGTCAGAGGCCGCTTTGTGTTTCCCTCAAGTCATGATTTCTCTTGCGTGGTTAATCCTGGAAAATCCAAATGGGGGTGCACGCTGCGTGAAGGGGCAGTAGGGTGAAAAAAGGCAGTGATTTTTGATTGTTTGCATTTCAGGTTCATGTTGTCACATGTCACAGGAGCAGCCGGTGGCTGGGGCGGATTTATAGATCGCTGTAAGAGAGAATCTTGATATGAGGGGGTGTTACTAGCCGACAAGTCCATAGACTCATCGTTTGCCGTATGCTCTGTAGTTGCAGGGGTCGTGCCTTGAGGATCGAGGCTTGTTGATGGGAAAGCACTATGTAAGACAGAAGAAAGACATCCTTTTCGGTTAGCTTCCAGTAGCTTGTTTAGCCTTGCCACTGCCTCAGTGTTTGTCCAAAGGGCTGCTGGATCTCCCAGTGTCTCTTGCATCGTCATGGTAACAGCACAAGGAGTGCAGCCATTTTGAGGATTGGAGATCGTTATCGCTGCAGGGGGGTCCGCATGGGCTTGTGTCTGCCAATCTTTAGGAGCATCTATAATGGCCAAGGCTGGACCCGTCAAAGCTCTGCCCCTTAAGGCAGTCCCTTCTTGCCGGTGGGATGGTCGGCTAGTAAATCGTAGGGAGGGGTTCATAGGAAGGGTCCGTTGCTGCGAATTCCTGTCATAATCCTCAATCCTCCTTGTAGGCCGGCTAACCAAATTTGCTGAGTTTGGGATTTTCCCAATAATGCCCCTACAGTTGTTAAAGAAGCATCTTTGTGGGAAGATTCCATACCAGTTGAGGCGATTTTGAAGTTTGCTCAAAAGTGCAGGAAGCCTGGGAGAGTCGAACTTGAGCAACAAGCGCTTAAATTTTGGAGTCTCTGGCAGCCATTCTAATGGCAGCCCAGGGAGATCACCCTGGGCCAAGTAGGACCTGGTCAACTTCCGCAGTGAGATCACAGCAGCTTTACAATTTCTCCAGGCATAGTAGGGGAAGCAGGAGTGAGCGATGTTCAAGCATATATTGTTAGGGGTGAGTTGGAGGCTTACTAGCTGCTGCCCCCTACTTAGGCTCTGTGCCTCATGATTATCAGGTCCCTGATGATTTAATGGCGGATTCAAAATCAAGGCAGAAGTTTTGGTGAAGGCATTTAGTTTTCCCTCTAACATATTGATGGAAGCTGATAGCACCTTTATTTTGTCAGCCAAGTGCAGGCAATATTTCTGCAAAGTCCTCAGCTCCACTGATTGTACTATATCACATAAAGATTTACAATGAGGGTCGGGGTGGGGAGAGAGGCCATCTGGGCTGGAGGTTATATCCAACAGCGATTTGTCTCCTGGCAAGGGAGTATTTGAAGTCGTTGCAGGGTCATATGGACAGTCTACCTGCTTGGAGGTGTTTAAAAGGTTGTTTGGAGTCATTGCAGGATCATGTAGGCAATCTAACTGCTTGGAGGTAACAGGCGAGGGAGGCACAAGATTGCAGAAAAACTCCTCCAATGATGAGATAGAAGGCTCTGAGGTCTTAGGTGGTGAATCCAGCCCAGTAGGCTTCAAAACCTTAGACATAGGTTCTGAGGCATTAAAGGAAAGGTCTTCCACAGAAGAGGTACGACCACGTTTTAGGTTCGTCATGCTAAACCCCTTGAGCGGCTCGGTTATCTAAGAGTCCTTCAAAGGCCAAGCAAGAGCTGGTGGAAGGCCAGGGTAGCGCGGCTGGTGGCTGCCCAAGTTGCAGCTAATCAGGCTGTTAGTGAAGCTCGTTAAGGAGATTTATGGCGCTGACTTGCAAGCTTCCACAGGGTGAGTTCCTGGCGTTATCATCAAAACATTATCGTGCCAACTTCCAGAGAAAAATAGGAGTGGAGTAACTTACAGCATGAACTGGAAAGGGGAGCTCTGGCCGCGGTCTGGATGAAATACAAAGACTTACTAGAGGGCAAGACCCCGAGGTGGCTATCACCGGTGGAGGCCAAGGCTCGAAAAAGACCCAATATGGAGGCCTACTGGCCGAAATATTGGGAAATAATTGAAAAAATTGGAGACAATTGGAAGTTGCAGAGCCAGGACAAACTAAAAAATAAGGTGCGGGATTGGTTACATTATGCTCAAATCCAAGAGGTTTTTAAAATGGATAAAAAAGTTGGTTTCCAGGTGGAAAAATCGAAATTGGAGACAGAATTGTTAGAACCAAAGACCAAGACACTATCGAGAATGTATAACTTGCTGCTTAAGTGGAATACACAGGATGAGACAGTCAAATCTGCCATGATAAAATGGGCACAGGATGTTGGACATAACATTATGTTTGAAGACTGGGAAAGGTTATGGAACACCGGAATAAAATTCACGGCATGTAGTGCCTTGAAGGAAAATATTATGAAAATGATATACCGGTGGTACATGACCCCAGTCAAGTTAGCTAAGATATATCACCTGTCTGACAATAAATGTTGGAAATGTAAGGAGGCAGAAGGGACTTTTTTTCACCTCTGGTGGACCTGCCCAAAAGTGAAGGCCTTCTGGGAAATGATTTATAATGAATTGAAAAAGGTATTTAGGTATACCTTCCCTAAGAAACCAGAGGCCTTCCTGCTGGGCATGGTAGACCAGAAAGTGTCAAAGAAAGATAGAACTTTGTTTATGTATGCTAGTATAGCAGCAAGAATACTCATCGCAAAGCATTGGAAGACACAAGATTTACCCACGCTGGAGGAATGGCAGACGCAGTTGATGGATTATATGGAATTAGCCGAAATGACTGGCAGAATCCGAGATTTGGACGAAGAATCAATTGAGGTGGATTGGAAAAAAATTAAAGACTATTTGCAAAAATATTATAAGTTGTATGAATCTTAAGTTAGTGCACGATTAGGAAATGTTATGCATTAGCAAATATGATTAAGTAAATGGTAAAATAAGTGATAAAAGAGAAAAGGAGACAATGTGAATCAAACATATTATGTTTATTTTAAAGGTATTAAAACCGAGTTACAATATAATGAATCTGGAGACATAATAACTGAAAGTTACAATAAGGTATGAAATAAGGTAACAAATTGCTGACATTGTTAATATAAAGAATGCAGATCTGGAAGGTGTGGGGAAGTCCAATAGAGATCTATGGACAGTTGAACTAGTTTATATAATCTTTTTTTTGTACCTTTTTGTTTAAAAAAAAAAAATCTGTTTCTTGCATTGTTTTTTTCTGTATTTTCTGGATTGTACAAAATTATGAAAAGAAACGCAATAAAAAATATTTTTTTTAAAAAAAAGAGCGGCGGCAGCTGTTGGTGCAGCGGCTGGGAAAGTGGATGAGTTCAGTTTCGTCTCTGCTGCTGCCTTTGGAGGCAGGCTGACTGAGCTGCAGGGGCTGTCCCATGGCCAAGGCTCCAGCGGGAGAAGGAAGGGAGGCCGTTCACAGGCGGTGGGAACGAGCCTGCAAGCACGGGCTCTCGCATGAGCGCCATCCCAATGGGGCGGCCTATCGGGTCTGTCCGGCAGCGTGTTGCTTTCCCACTCGTCGCCTAGCAGCTGGTCTGGCCAGGACAACAGTGCCTTCCTTTACCTTACCGATACTCCTTCAAGATAAAAAAATGCTATCTCACGATGTACACAGCTGAGCCTGCCGATCAGTGGGGTGGGCTGAGCATGCTTTCCTGCTGTCCCCTGGCCCACACACTGACTCCCTCCAGAGTTCAGTGGACACCCTTTGCCATGCCTGACATGATAAGTCTCTCAGCCAACTACATGCCAGTTGCTTAACCTCAAACCTATTTTAATAGGGGTTTTACTGAGAAGAGGTTTCTTAATATAAGAACATGAGAAAATATTCATTCTATTTAAATATATTTCACAATATGTATGTGATATATCAATCTCCATTTCAGATTTAATTTGAATTGCCAATTTTCTACATGAAAATTTATTCTTTTGGCGATACAAATTACAAATAACCTCATATATTTCAGCAAAAAGTTTTGAATGTCTGCCATTTTTACTAACACATTTTAATAAGCTAGTCGCTTTATATTTCTGAAGTCTCTTACAAGTGATGACTTTCTTATTTTACAATTTAAAAATAAAACACTCATAAATAGTGAAAATGATATAGTATTTTATCACAGGAAAATATATAAAGGAATAATTTAGCAAATATATAATTAATCATATGGGTTTATGCTATAATATCAATAAACTTTTAGGGTGATAACTTTTTTTTTTACAGACGGTATGTCGGCTATGTTTAATATGGGCAGCGCTCAGTGGTAAACATTGGAGATACATTACTGACAGTTCCTTCATCTCTGTATTTTCATGCAGAAAACCTCCCTCTTTCTACATACAAGGATGATAAAGCAGAGAAGACTAGCATATAAGATTCCTTTTAAACTAGAGGTAGTAAAATATGCTAAGGAGCATGGAAACAGAGCAGCAGAGAGACATTTTTGGGCCACCTCCAACTGAAAAAATGATAAGAGGTTGGAGGAAACAGGAGGACCAGCTGCAAAAAGCAGATAAAAGCAAGCACACTTTTCGTGGACATGCTGCAAAGTGGCCACAGATGGACATTGCCATGAAAGAATGGATCCCATATCACCAGAATAATGGCTTCCCAGTCTCTACAAAAATGATAATATGTGAAGCCAAATGCATTGCTGTAGGGAAAGGCATTCACGATTTTACTGGATCACCATCATGGTGCTACAGATTTATGAAGCGATGTGGCCTTGCTATGTGCACTAAAACTAGAACTGCACAAAAAATGCCAGAAGAATATGAATCTAAGATTCTGTCTTTTCATAAATTTGTAATTGATGCTAGGAAGAGAAATGGGTTTGAAAATGGCCAGATTGGGAATATGGATGAAGTCCCGCTAACCTTGGATGTGCCATCTAATAGGACTGTTGATCTGAAAGGTGCCAAAACTATCGCTGTGAAAACCTCCGGACAGGAGAAAACCCATTACACGGTTGTGTTGTCTTGCTGTGCAGACGGCACCAAATTGCCACCCATGCTAATTTTCAAAAGGAAAACATTTCCAAAAGAAGTGATTCCACGAGGAGTTGCTGTACATGTTCATGAGAAAGGATGGATGGACGAAAATGGAATGAGAGTATGGGTTGAAAAAGTGTGGTCCAAACGTCCTGGAGGGCTTTTGAAAAAAACCTGCCTTATTAGTACTGGACCAGTTTAGAGCACATATTAGCGAAACTACAAAAAAGTGCTTTGAAGAAGCGAAGACTCATCTAGCTGTAATTCCTGGAGGTCTTACCAGCCGATTGCAACCTCTCGCCATTGCCATCAACATGCCATTTAAGGTCTTTATGCGAGAAGAGTGGAACAAATGGATGGCTGCTGGCAATCATGTTCTGAAACCTACTGGACGAATGAAGATTCCCACTATCACTCAAGTTTGTGAATGGGTGAAGACATCATGGCACTCGGTGAAGGAGGAAATCGTCGTCCAGTCATTCAAAAAATGTGGCATTAGCAATGCTTTGGATGGAAGCGAAGATGGTATTTTATATGAAGATAGTGAAGAAAGTGATGTCGGTGGTTATGAGCAACTGAGCTTCCTAAATTCTGACTCTGGCACTGATAAGTTCTTGGGGTTCACAGAAGACTAGAAGAGTTCTCAAACCTTAAAGTCTCTCTTCATTTTTTAATGACCGTTATGATAGTTCTTAATGCCACTGTTGACTGCTGTTCACTTTACATTGCTGAAATATTATTCTGATATACTGGTAGTTTATTAAATAGTTTAGTACAACATTTGATTCAGAATATTATTATTTTTCTTGCTTTCCTCCTCTAAAAACTAGGTACGTCTTATGGAGCGAAAAATACGGTAAGTGTCCATCAAAGAATTCATACAGGGGGAGAAGCCATATTAGTGTTTGGAATGTGAAAAGAGCTTCAGTAAGAGTGGCAATCTCATGGCCCATCAAAGAATTTATACAGGAAAGAAACCCTATCAGTGCCAAGAGTGTGGAAAGAGTTTCAGTCAAAAGGGCAGTTTCACTTCTCAGCAAATTCGGGCTTCAGTCACAGTCATCAAATAGTTCATACAGGGGAGAAGCCATATCAGTGCTTGTAACGTGAAAAGAGATTCACTGAGAAGCCTAAACGTGTTATCCATCAAAGAATTCACAGTGGGGGGAAACGATTTCAGTGCGGAAAGAGCTTCAGGCATAGGAGCAGGCCGCCCCCGGCACCTCTATTCCAGTAGGGTGCCATTGCAGCCCCCCCCCCCCCAGAATGCAGGAGACAGGGAGAGCAGTCTCTCTCTAACTGGACAGGATTATGGCGAACAGGAATATTGCCACTGCCGCCCCAATCATATGCTCTCCTCTCGCGCGCTTGCCTGTCGTGGGGCCCCAGGAGCGGAGCGTATGAATGGGGCAGCAGTGGCAATATTCCTTTTTGCCATAATCCTGGCCACTTAGAGAGAGACTGCTCTCCCCGCTCCAGCTCCTTCCCCTTTCAGATGAGAAACAGAGAGAGAGAGAGAGAAAGGCACAGGCTCAACGTGCTGGCCATCATTTCCCTTTCCCCTGCAACATGCACTTATAAACAACAGCCGCCAAAACTAGAAGCACTTTGCACAAGGCGTTCTGCTAGGGTCTCCTGGTTTGTTTCGTTAAAAAAAACAAAGCGCTCACTTTAAGAAACTGAGTCTCCGTCTGTCCGTAGTCCTGGATAATCCTTGGGACGGGAAGGTATTTCTTGCCATTGAGAATTGCCGCCTGCCATCCCTGCCTTCTCTGTCTGCTCCTCAAGGTGGCAACCGGCCAGTAATTTCTTTCAGCTGGTGGGGTTGCAGGCAGCCCCACCCAGAGGAAGGGGCGCACATTCCTGGAACCAACCAGTGGCAGCTGCAGCGTGAAAAGAGCAGCAAATAAACACTACTTTTTATAAATAATGATAATATCTACAACAGCTTCCCTACAGTCTCCTGTCCCCAACTCGCTGGTGCCAAATGAGCCTCGGTTCTCCTCCCAGCACTGACCTGAGCGCATTGCAGCCTATGGCTTCCATTTCCAGGCAATTTACATGGGAGACAGTCCCAATCCACACAGGTTTTACTTCAGAATAAACATGCTTGGGCTCAGGCCATAAGTATTCATATTAAGGGCTTTACACACTAGTGGGACGCGGGTGGTGCTGCGGGTTAAACCACAGAGCCTAGGAATTGCCAATCAGAAGGTCGATGGTTCGAATCCCTGCAATGACAGGGTGAGCTCCCGTTGCTCGGTCCCTGCTCCTGCCCACCTAGCATTTCGAAAGCACGTCAAAGTGCAAGTAGATAAATAGGTACCACTCTGGCGGGAAGGTAAACTGCGTTTCCGTGCGCTGCTCTGGTTCACCAGAAGCGGCTTAGTCATGCTGGTCACATGACCGAAAAGCTCTACGTGGGCTCCCTTGGCCAGTAAAGCAAGATGAGCGCCGCAACCCCAGAGTGGGTCACGACTGAACCTAATGGTCAGGGGTCCCTTTACCTTTACTAACCCGCCCTCTCCCATACTCAAACCTTACTTAGAGGCAAGCCCCATTCAAATGACCACGACCACAATCCCAAGCCTCTCTCCAAGGAAGGAAATCCCATTGAGTTCAGTTGCTAATAATAATAATAATAATAAAAATAATAATAATTTTTGAGTAATAATGTCTGCCTGATTTCTTGTTTTAGCATGAGGGTTTCAATCGTACTTAAGATTTAGGGGAGGGGTGCTGCTATTTCCCCCCCCCCCCTCTGTTCCCCCTCCAAAGCCCCACAAGACCGGTTCACAGGTCCAAAAATTTATTTTGCAAGTTTGTCTCAAGTTTAAAAAGTATGGCTTCTCTTTCTCCCCCCTCCCCCGCCAACCCACCATTGTTTTCTGAGCCATGTTTTCTCTCAGAGCTGGAAGTGGTTGGAAGGGACTGTCTTAGGAGACACCCCCACCCCTGCTCTTCCTTTGACAGCTGATCAAAAGGAAATAGTCCAAGGGGGCTGGCACAGAATATGCGAGGGGTGGATGTGTACTAGGAATGAAGGGGGCGGGCAGCTAAGGGCGCTGGGAGGACCCCACAGCTGCATCCTAAGTAAGCATCACGACTGGGGAAGAAATCCCATAGCACTGAGTGGGGCTTCCTTGGTGGATCAACGTGCATGGGATGTGGCTGCAAGCAGCCTTGCTAGGGAGTAACCCCCGCCATGCTCAGTGAAGGAGGAAACATGCATAGGATCCCACTGCGAGGGTGCTTGCTAGCCGGGCTGAATAGGGCTTACTTCCGAGTAAGCACGCTTAGCGCTGCACCCTCTCAGGTCCAGAATTGGCCCAACCCAATTCAACGGAAGCCCTCAGTTTCTGAATTTGGTGGGAAATGTGTGTGTGTGTGTGTGTGTGTGTGTGTGAGAGAGAGAGAGATTTGGGGAGGGCATCTGGGCCGCTTTCAAAATTGCCTCCTTACTCGGGAGTAAGTGCCTTAGACATCAATTTTACTTGATGTGGGTGATCTACAGGAACGCATGCCTTGGATCAGCTTGCAGTTGCCATCCTATGTTTACTCAGAAGTAAGTCAAACTGCGTCCAATGGGTCTTACAGTCAGGGGCATAGGGAGGGCTAGGAAGGGGGCAGGGGAGGAGGTAGACTGCCCTGGGTGTCAGCGCTGACTCCCAAGCATACCTCGAGCAATGGATAAGGGAGGGTGACAAAAATCTGCACCAGGTACTACCTGACCTTCCTATGCCTCTGGCCACAGGGCCCGTCTTGCTGCCCATCAAAGAACTCACAGTGGGGGAAATCTATAGTAGTGGCTGTATACAGATTTAATTTTAGGAGACTTTAGTTCATATGGGGTGAGGATTGCAGCTGGGTTCTTTGCCACATCTGGTGCCCCATAGTTACCTGCTACGTACCCAGAGCTGTGACTTGCAAGTCCTTCACCAAGGTGTTGAATTCCTTCTTCACATCGTGCCTGGACAGAGGGATAACAGTGATTGGGCAACACTGATGAGGTTGCTGTCCATGCTGAACTTTCCTAGGAAGGACTTGGTGTAAAAAATGTGATAGTTCATTGAATATTAGATATTAATTTTGATTTTGTACGAAGTGTCCTAGTATTAATTGCATCCAGCCTTTTTGATAGGATGCATTAGGCTTGACTTTTGTATCCCTGCATTTTGTAACCCTCATTTCACCCTCCTGTAAAGTTGTCGTGTGTAAGTTGCCTACCGCTTCCATCCTTATCAGACCCTAGAAGGGCAGGTGATGTTTTGGGAGAGAGATCTGTGTTGAGCTAGCATCCGCATGAGAACTCACATCTCACTTCAGAGGTCTTTGACGTGTTTGGGTACCAGGGAAGTAAGATAGGAGATAGAAATGTCAAGAGTCCCATGGAAGTCCTGGTTGCCATGGGCATGGTGTCAAAGTGAGACATAGGAGACCCAAATGACCTGGGCACTCTGGGGCACCTCAAGGTACCATATTTTTATTGTTCTTTAATTGGTGGGTACTTGAGGTGTTAGGAACTTGATCTGCTAACTGAGGCAAGTTGATGAACTTGGGTAACCTCACAACTCCCCTCCCTCCTTGTGACATGATGATGATGATGATGTATCAGCGATGTATAAATTATGGTTCTGGAAATGTATTCTGGGTAGGGAGGGAAGGTCTTCACAGAGCTTTTAACCCATGTTTGGGACTCTTACTCTGTGTGGAGACCTGTTGTGCAACAACAACAATTTATTATTTATACCCCAACCCATCTGGCTGGGCTTCCCCAGCCACTCTGGGCAGCTTCCAACAAAATATTAAAATACAGCAATGCATCAAACATTAAAATTTTCCCTAAACAGGGCTGCCTTCAGATGTCTTCTAAAAGTCTGGTAGTTGTTGTTCTCTTTGACATCTGATGGGAGGGTGTTCCACAGGGCGGGCACCACTACTGAGAAGGCCCTCTGCCTGTAACCTCACTTCTCACAGGGAGGGAACCACCAGAAGGCCCTCAGCGCTGGATCTGTGTCCGGGCAGAATGATGTTAGAATTCTGCCAGGGTCAGAGGAATGTGCCACAGCGTAGGCAC
>JAXCMG010010258.1:0-23991 GCA_034642415.1 Podarcis siculus | reverse complement strand
CACGCTGGTCTCTCTGCAATGAAAGGGGGCACGCTGGTCTCTCTGCATGTTGAGCTGACCAGATGGATTGAAGTTTGGTTGGTTCAACAGTGACGAGACAGATTTCGATCCATATGTAGCTGCTCCAGCTCAACATAAGTTGATGTAAGCCAGTGGGTCTAGCAACCTTTAATTTATTTATTTATTTATTTATTTTGCTGAAAGAGTAAGGCAATAGGCATGAAGGTGAATAAACATTATGTTAAGAGTAAAGAAATGGTTATACAATGAAGGGGTGCTAAAAGTGCAGCAAGGCAAGAAAGTGATTTTCTTTTTTTTCCTTTTTAATAATTTTAGCTCACCGAAATAACTCGACTTCGGCACCACATTATCTTGTATAAGGAGGTCAATCCTGATGAGCAGGTTGCAAACTGGTCAACTTTAGATTTGCTTCGCTGGGTGTATAAGTGGAAGCTGCAAGAAAGTTTAACTAACTTTGTTGTCACATTAATAATCTTTCTTACTATCACTGTTTCTACAGTGAGTTGTGAAAGAAGTTTCTCAAAACTTAAACTAATTAAAACATAAAAAATTCCTTCCAGTAGCACCTTAAAGACCAACTAAGTTAGTTCTTGGTATGAGCTTTCGTGTGCATGCACACTTCTTCAGATACTTCTTCAGATACTTCTTCTTATCTGAAGAAGTGTGCATGCACACGAAAGCTCATACCAAGAACTAACTTAGTTGGTCTTTAAGGTGCTACTGGAAGGAATTTTTTATGTTTTGACTATGGCAGACCAACATGGCTACCTATCTGTAATTAAAACATATCAGAGATCTACAATGAGCCAAGAAAGACTGAGTAATCTAGCAATACTGTCCATTGAGAGAGACTTTAATGTAGATTTCAATTCCTTTGTTGAAAAAATTGCGCTAATTAAAAGCAGGCGAATTTAAATTAATCTGTATATACAGGTTGATATCTTGCACTTCTATTAAAGAATTCCAATTAGAGGTACAGGATTGAGGAAGTTGGCTCCATCTAGCCCCGTCTTGGATCATCTCCAGGGTATGGTTCCATTTTGATGTTTAGTTTTTGTTCTTGACATTTTTTGTCGTTTACGATGGTTGTGAGACGACATCTAATAGCATGGCCCATGCTAGGTTACTACATTTGTAGATTTGTATTCATAGACCTGCTGAAAATGTGGAGAATATGTAATGCATGTTCGCACTCAATAAAGTGTTTGAAAATAAACTTGCATTTAGATGCATTTTACTTTAATTACATCAGTATTTTCATAACAAACAATACATGTGCTTAGGGGGTCAGGGTTTCTTTAACTAATCTAGTGGAAGAGACTCGAGTGCTAAAATCCACAGGTTAGGGGGCGCAAATTACTTGCCTTGGCCCAGGTGCTGACAACCCATGCTACGCCACTGTCCTCACACCCCAGAATTTTCCATCTCAGAATCCAGAGCCAGCAGGCCCAGAGAGTCAACAACCAGCTGCACAGCCTTCCTCAGCTCAAGGGTCAGTCAGTAGTGGTACGTGCTACACTTTAATCAGTGGAAGGCCGCATGGAGCAGATAAGACTACACAAGCAAGCTCTCCCAAGTCTCTTCCATTCCTTCCCTCGTCCTTGGCTTGAACACAGCAAGCACATGTGACTGGCACTGGCCTCCCCCCTCCCAGGCAGAGAAGTCTATCTTTCACACTTCACAGAGCCCTGTTGGTGCCTGCAGCATGCACTGCAGATTGCCCACAGGCAGAGAGAGGCCTTGGGGACCAGGGAAGGGATCCTCGGAGGGATCCAGAACTACCTGCCAAAGGCAGGAGGCCAGGCTGCAGGTTGGTAACTGGACCTCATCCTGACTCTGACGTTAAAGGGAATGGGGAGACCAGGCTCCAAGCTAACAAACCTTTGCAGAAAATGGAAGAACTGGAATCCGTGTTGATGCTGCGTTTTTGGACCTGTGTGCTAGGTCATTTTCACAAGGTCAGCAAAGCCCTTAAAAAATCAGACCGGTTATTGAGCTCTTGTGCAAGTTTGTACAGTTCACCTCTGGATTTTTTAAGGAAAATTAGAGTTTTTGATGAGCTTGAGAAACAAGCAAAAGCCACCTTGCCAAATGTTAACTACAAAACAAGGAGACAAAGAGTGAGGGAACGGCAAAGAAATGACTGAAGTTCACCTGATGCCTTAGGCTTAGATGCACTTTCTTAAAGAGATAGGTTTAGGATAAAATCCCTTATTCCTATATTAGATGCACTTGAAGCCAATTTAAAAAGAAGAAGTACTGCGTACAGTAAAGTTGCACAATTTTTTTTGGCCATTCTTGCTAATTTGACAGCATCTAAGCAAGAAATTAAGCAAGTTGTTGAACAGTTAATGGAAGCATACCCAGAAGATATTGACCTGAAGCTTATTGATGAACTTTTGCACTTTCACCTGTACGTGACACAAAGCCATAGGCTTACAGCAGAGCCCTCTCTGTCTCGTACAGACCTTTATCAAATTGTAGACAAGGAAAAAATTCAGATGACCTTTCCTAATGTGGAAGCAATATTGCAGCTATTTCTTAGCCTTGTGGTCACTAACTGCTCAGGAGAGAGGAGTTTTTCCAAGACTCAAAAGAATTAAAAATGAATTAAGCCACAATGTCTCAAGAGAGGTTGTCCGCAGTGAGCATTCTGTACATTGAAAGTGACAAACTTAGACAAACAAATTTTGATGAAATTTGAATCTGATGAATTTTGATGAAATTTGAATTTGTATCTGAAGAAGTGTGCATGCACACGAAAGCTCATACCAAGAACTAACTTAGTTGGTCTTTAAGGTGCTACTGGAAGGAATTTTTTTTGTTTTGACTATGGCAGACCAACACGGCTACCTATCTGTAACTGAAATTTTGATGAAGTTTTGGATGATTTTGCTATGAGGAAGGCTAGGGGGAAAACATTTTAGCCTTACTGTATTTGATGCTTGTAGTTTCCTTCTTAATATGCATTTTAAAACTGACTTTTTAATGACAACATAAAGTAGATTCTAAAAGTACCACACTGTCAGGTAATCATGGTCATATTATTTACACTTCCCAGGCAATATAATTTGTAAACTCAATGTGTGTTTTTTTAAGAATAACATTACAACTTCATTTTCCTAAAAATTAATGCTTATTCCACAAAAGGTTTACAAAGTTCAGTTATTGCAAAAGTTTTTCAGTGTTAATTTTATGCATTTTTTAAAATCACCATGGAATTAAACAATAACGTCTTATCTCCTTTAGAGGAGAAATTGTGAATTGCAGAATTTTCAATCCCGTCATCATCTTTGGCTTCACTCAATTTTGTTTAACACTCTTCCATTTTCTAGTCCTGAGGGTGGGGGATTGGGAGGGTTCTCACAGGTGAGGGGTTGAAATAAAGGAGGAGAAGGACCACCCGGAGGACGGCCTTGCAGAGACACTCCTGGCCTCTTGCAGGACAACAAAGCAGCCTTGTGGTGGTGGGGGGGGGACCTCAAGCGACCCCTCCGGGCCTTTCACCCCTCGAGCTGTTGTTAGAGCCGGGGACTAAGAGGCCATCCAAACACCCCCAAATCCCATTCACCCACGCAGGACGACGAGCCAGAGTGGCCCCCTCCCCATATAAACTCCCCTCCTAGTGATCTGCAGCCAAGAGGCTTGTAAACCCTTCAAAGGAGTCCCGAAACCCCTCAATGAAACATCAGGATTTCTCAAAGAACCATCGCTAACCAATGGGCATCGTCCAAAGGTGACAGGCAGCCAATCCGAAGTCAGGAAGCAGCAGCCCCGTCTCTGGAGCGCGGGATCCGCCAGCAGAGCTCGGCTCTTTTGCGCGACGCCTTGAGCGCAAGAAACCGAGAGCAGAAAGCGGGGAAGAAGCGCGCTACAAAATGTAGCAAGAGCGGATACAATGTTCCCTCTGCAGATTCAAGACAGAAACAGGAATCCAGGGCTCCCCTCCCTCCCTCCCTCCCTCCCTCCCTCCAGCAGAAGGTCCTTTGCCCCTCCAGCTTCGCCCCAGGAGGCAGCCCAGGCAGAAACCCCTCGGGATGCAGAAGTGAATCCGGATCCTTCCAGAGAAGCAGCGCAGGAAAGCCTCGCGACTGGGAGGAGGTGTAAGCGCGCTACAAAATGTAGCAAGAGCGGATACAATGCATCATCCTGTTTCCTTGTTTCTTGCAAGACAGAAAGACAGGGCGATCCAGGGCTCCCCTCCCTCCCTCCCTCCCTCCAGCAGAAGGTCCTTTGCCCCTCCCTTAGGGGGGAATCCAGCTTCGCCCCAGGAGGCAGCCCACACCCCAGGCAGTAATCCGGATCCTTCCAGAGGAGAAGCGCAGGAAGGCCTCGCGACTGGGAGGAGGTGTGGATCCCGTTCCTGCTCTTTGGGGAAGCAGCTCCTTCCAAGGCGGTGGGAGCTGGGAAGAGGGGCGGGGGGGGGCGACACTTTCTCCTTTCTGCATGACAACCACTCCTCTTTTGTGACGAGGACATGACGTTTTGTTTTTTTTAAAAAAATATTTTTTATTAACAGGCCAATCAAATCACATTAATTCCAAATCACATAAGTTCCCAATTACATAGCCAAATTTTTAAATTTTTGTTGGGGGAACCCATGCTTCAAGCTTCGAACGGGATCCAAGAGGTCATGACGCTTTGGTGATGGTGGGAGGGGTGCATTGTGGGAAAATCCCTTTCACCCCTTGCTGGGGGTTCTTTCTCTTTGCCACCTTTGAACCTTCCTTGCAACAAAGATCAGGTCTACTGACCGCTATTTTCCTTCTTCAGCTTGGCTGGAGTCTCCTTCTTTTGCTGACCGGAGGTCACGGGGGGGGGGAGCGATGTAAACCCGATTATTTTATTTAACCCTGTTGCTCCTGCTTCCCTTTCCAAAGGTGGGAACAGCTGAGAAGCCAGTCCAGAGGGTCACCCAAATACGGCCCCCCTGGGTGCTGCTACGATGCCCGGGGCTCCTGCTTTGCAGAGGGAGGGGGGAGGAGCCCGGCTCGCCAAGGGTTAAAAGGAACTGGGCTGGATTCCTAGAGAGGACAGGAAATAAGGGGGGGAAGACGAGGCCCCCTCCCGCCCCCCCTTTCCTCTCTTCCAGGGGGAGGTTTTCGTCTCCTCTGCAAGAGCTGCGTCGGTGGCACCTCTGGGATCTTGTAAGTCTCCTCTCTCTTCCCCATAGGGCGCAGGGGGAGAAGGGGGCAAGTCCCAGGTTTGCCGGGGAGGGTACATGGGGGGGGGGAGTTAAAATTAAGTCTGCTGCAACTGGACAGTGCCAATCCTGGATGTGTTGCATTTGTGACCATTATGCTCGTTTGCCTTGGCAAGCAGTAAAGCTCTGCTGGATGAAATATATAATTGCCGCTGATCTATTTTTGGGGAATCCTGCAACGTGTTTGAGTTTTTACTCCGCTAACTATATGTGAAAGTTCTGCTCTGGAACAATATCCAGTAGAATTTAAAAGACATAAATGGATATTCAATGAGGAGGGGCAGACCCATGGATTGGAGAAAAAGGTGGATGAATATGCCACAAATAAAAAGGGGAACCCAGCCATTAGGGGCCAGTTTCGGAGCCGTCTTCCAGGGCAGTTCCACCCAGAGGACTTGCAACCACCCCATGGGATCCAGAGCAGGAAGCCCCATGGCCACATCCTCTCTGTGCCAAAGGGACGGTGGCTGGAGCTTCAAGTGGGCACTGCCAGTCCCCAAGGCCACCTGAGGGACCATGCTGGATGCCAAAGAACCTCCAAGCAAGTGGGGCTGGGGGGGGTTAAGCTATGTACCACCTTCACCATCATCATCATCTCCATCCCATTTTCACCCTCAGTTCCCAAGGCAGATTACAACATTAAAACACAATACTGAAAAGAACTTTAAGCCACGTACAATCACAGAATGAAGGGGAGCCCTACTTTTCCTGCTTTCGAGAGCTGTCCTTTGGCCAGGTCAGGATCTGGCCCTCAGAACAAAGGAAAAAGGGACCCCACCCCAGTAGTCTGTCTTGAGAACAGGGGAGATTCCAAGTTCTGGAAAAGGAGAGAGGCGCTGGAAAGAAATGTGCCCTGGCATTTGGTGGGGGGAGGGAGGGACCCCCACTCTTGCCTTGAGTCCAAACTACACTTGGTACAAATGACTCACTTGTCAATTCTGACTTCATTCTTTCTCTTTTAAAAAAGAAACTCTGAGTCTGGCCTGTGATTCCTGCAAAGACTTCTCCATGCTTGCCCAGGGAACCCTTTTCTCCTCCTTACTGTGTATCAATTTTATACCAGAAAAATGTATTTGCTTTTTAGGATTTGCCAAAACCTCTCATTAGGACAGGCAGAACTTGGCAGAAGACGTGGGGACTCCCTCTGATCTCCTGGAGGTGTCCTGAGAACAGAGATGGATGAGCAAGACTCAGCTGGCCCTGAAGCAGGAAGAGGCCTTGCAACCCACCATGGGAGCAGTGGGGAATTCTGGGAAAACTCCGTGCAGAAGATCCTGGGTGAGGAGGACAGCCCTTGCTCAGAGGTGCAGAGCCAGCAGCTCAGGCAGTTCTGCTACCAGGAGGCCAAAGGACCCCGAGAGGTTTGCAGCCAACTCTACCACCTTTGCCGTCAATGGCTGAAGCCAGAAAGGCACACGAAAGCTGAGATGCTGGACCTGGTGATCTTGGAGCAGTTCCTGGCTGTCCTTCCTCCAGAGATGGAGAACTGGGTGAGGGAATGTGGAGCGGAGACCAGTTCCCAGGCGGTGGCCCTGGCCGAAGGTTTCCTCCTGAGTCAGGCAGAGGAGAGGAAGCAGGCAGAGCAGCAGGTGAGAGAGACTTTCCTCTGGATACTCCCAAGGGGCTCCAAAGAGGAGGGAGAGTATTCCCAAATCATTTCCTAATGGCCCATCCTTTTTTGGAAAGCACCCAATGAATGATATCGGACAGCCCTAAATTGTTTGTGTCCTAAGTCATTCCATTTCTAATCTACTTTTTTTGAATCCTTTCTGCTCTTTCAGGGGAAGGATCTGTTAGCAGAAATGGGTCCGGATTCCTCTGAGGCAAAGAAGACTCTGTTGGACTCCAGAGAGAGGCCTCTGGGTAAGGTGGAAGGAGTTTTTTCTCTGTTGGGTCACTTTTTGTGGATTCTGAAGCTAATCCGTGAATTCTTCTCATCTTTGGGGGGAGTCACAGGGGACCAAGAGCCCGGTGTGTGTGTATTTTTGCACTCTAGTATGTGAAATGGGTACAAACGTCCACATTTAGGTGGCAACTCCTACTTGTTTGAAGGCGCACCTATAGTTTTCCTTCGGAGTGAAGCAAGCGCTCTTGGCTTCCCACTTACCTTCTTCTCTCGCAGGAGACGGAACGATGCCAGCAAGACCTGCTTGTCCATCTTTTCTTGGTGGCAGAGGGGAAGCTGCCCCTGTGGACCCAGAGCAGGTAGGAGGAAGGGGCCATGTGGGGAGAGAGGATGTCATGGACTGGGGGACACAGAGGAATGGCGGGAGGAACCGCCAAGGAACGAAGGCTCAGGGCCAGGGAAGGGGGGGGCGATGATGAGAGGTTAGAGGGATAAAAGGAGAGTGGGAGGAGAAGGTGTCGGTAGCTGAAGAAGCAACAAGTCTTAGTGAGCAGATGGAGTCTGGCAGAGCAGTGGAGTAGCGTGGGTTGTCAGCACCCGGGGCAAGGCAAGTAATTTGCGCCCCCTAACCCGTGGATTTGCGCCCCCTAACCCGTGGATTTGCCCTAACCCCAGATGTTGCGCCCGGTGCGGCCGGCCCCCCTTGCACCCCCCACGCTATGCCACTGTGGCAGAGAGCAGTCCAGACACAGAGGCAGAAGCGGAGGCAGGGGAGACAGAGAGGCAGAGAGGAATCCAGCTGGTGAACTAGATTAAGGGTCTCCTAGTCCTCTTGTGACAAGCTCTCCTCCCTGCTGGTACTCCACAACCCAGAGAGCAATAAATACGATAATCTTTATTGACATTGTCCCATACAGAACAATTAAATTGAAAAAAAATACAGCAGACATTCAGAAACCAACAAGCCTGCTATCCCAGCTATCCCAGCCTGATTAACCCCCTAAAAACTCTGATACCCCATAATTAAATACAATAGACTACCACAGAGATTACCTTACATTGCATTTAAAACCTAAATTGCATTTGGATAGAAACTGTTTCTCAGGCAGCTAGTCCTAGTCTTTATAACCCTGTACCTTCTTCTAGAAGGCAGAAGCTGAAAGAGATCATTTCAGTGCGCACTATCCTGCACTATCTCTGCATCTTTCTTGTGACACCTGGAAGCGTAGATTTGATCCAAGGTGGGAAGAGTATACCCAATTATTATTTCCGCAGTCTTTACAACCCTGAACAGCATTGAAGCTGGAGGAGCAGCCTCAGATTGCCTTGGGAGAGCCCTGGAGAGGGGGGGACCCCATCAGTCGCACAATGGGGCTTTCCCCCCTCTCATCCCCCTGTTGTTGCCCCCCCTGCACACTTTGAAGTTGTCTATAGGGCATCAGGAGGGTCCTCCCCACCCGGCAAGAACAGCACAGAGGGACAGAAGAAATGGGATCCTTCCATGTGGCAAACGGGAATGTATCCTTAATGAAATGTGCAGAGAAAGAATCCCATTAAAACATAACATCAGTTAAGAGGCAGAAGACAACAGATGAAAGTGTAACTCTTGACCTTGATATTGTCTAAGAGGACAACCTTTTTCTTTTAGGGTCCAGTGTGCTTTAAAGATGTAGCTGTCCATTTCACAGACGAGGAGTGGGCGTTGCTGGATCCTGACCAGAGAGCTCTCCATAAGGAAGTCATGGAGGAGAATCGTGGGATCTTGGACTCTCTCGGTAAGGCTCCCTATTGGATCATCCTATCTGCTTTGTAATTCAAGACATCTCTCTATGTGATGAACCTCTGATATTTCGATGGGGCTCAACAGCGCCACCCACAGCACCTGGGATGCTAACACTCCCACAGCAAACCTTGGATAGATGGCTATTGATTGTTTTCCATGTGTATTTTCTTCCTCCGGTCCTGCCTTTTCAAAGCATGAAACCCAGCCAGATGGCTGGCATATAAATAATAAAACCACCATCATCATCATCTTCTCCCCCCCCCCATATTTTTTTCAGAGTCCTCTAAACTGCCAAGACCTTCTTAAATATAGGCTTCAAAGTGATTCAGGAAGTTGAAGTAACTTCTGTCAGATGTTTTGTTTCTGTTCTTCTATCTGTCCTTGGCTGACTAAAGAGACGAGTGACATTGGAGATGGCACAGATCTCATGATTGGGCCAAACAAAATCCATCCCAGAAAATAAGCAGGCTTTTTGAACCTCAGGCAGTGAACCCTGGAGGAAGACCTCACATCTAACTCCCTTCAGTTCTTTCCCTGTCACAAGCATTAATTAGTACTGCTCCATAATTTGGGACTCCATTGCTTCCTGAGGCTCTAATCTGTTTGTCACTTAGTTGCAGGTGATGAAGAATTGGAGAAGGAGAATGAGGGAGACCACGACAAAAGCCAAACAGTGGGGATGTCATATCCATATTCAGAGTGCGGAGAGATCTTCAGTCAGAACTCCCATTCCACTTCAAATCAAAGAAATCCCCTTGAGAATAAACGCCATCAGTGCTTGGAATGTGGAAAAAGCTTCATTCACAAAGGCCTTCTCAGCGTCCATCACAGAATTCACACAGGGGAGAAGCCATATCAGTGCTCAGAATGTGGAAAAAGATTCACTCAGAGTGCCCATCTCACAACCCATCAGAGAATTCATACAGGCGAGAAACGCTATCAGTGCTTAGAATGTGGAAAGAGATTAATTGACAGACGCCAGCTCACTGTCCATCACAGAATTCATACAGGGGAGAAACCCTATCAGTGCGTGGAATGTGGAAAGAGATTCATTGACAGACGCCAGCTCACGGTCCATTACAGAATCCATACAGGGGAGAAACCCTATCAGTGCTTGGAATGTGGAAAAAGATTCACTCAGAGAGCTAATCTCACAACCCATCACAGAATTCATACAGGGGAGAGACGTTATCAGTGCTCAGAATGTGGAAAGGGCTTCATTGACAGACGCCAGCTCACTGTCCATCACAGAATTCATACAGGGGAGAAACCCTATCAGTGCGTGGAATGTGGAAAGAGCTTCACTGATAGACGCTCGCTCACTGACCATCAGAGAATTCATTCGGGGGAGAAGCCATATCAATGCTTGGAATGTGGAAAGAAATTCACCCGGCGCACCCAACTCACAACCCATCACAGAATTCATCAGGGGATAAACCCTATCAGTGCTCAGAATGTGGAAAGAGATTCATTGACAGACGCCAGCTCACTGTCCATCAAAGAATTCATGCAGGAGAGAAACCCTATCATTGCTTGGAATATGGAAAGAGATTCATTGCAAAGGCCAACCTCACAATCCATCAAAGAATTCACAGTGGGGGGAAACGATTTCAGTGCTTGGAATGTGGAAGGAGCTTCAGCCACAGGGCCCGTCTCGCTTCCCATCAATGAACTCACATTGGGGGCAATCTATAGTAGTGGCTATATACAGATTTAATTTTAGGAGACTTTAGTTCATATGAGGTGAGGATCTTTCCCACATCAGGTGCCCAACAGCAATTCCTACCACGTACCCAGAGCTGTGACTTGCAAGTTCTTGGCCAAGGTGTTTAATATCTTTTTCACAGTGTCCTTTCTCTTGGCAGATCAAGATGAGCAGGTGACAGCAAAGGTTGCAAGGTTTTTAGCTGGGGCAATTAGAATAAGATCCACCATTTGACTATTGACTCAAAACCCTTAGAGGTATTTTATATAACTGACTTTTTATTTTTATTTTTTGTATATCATATTGTTGTTTTATTGCTATGGCCGGTGGCTGACCCAAATTAAGATTTATTCATTCCTTCAATAGCTTCTTCACATCATGCCTGGACAGAGGGATAACAGTGATTGGGCGACACTGATGAGGTTGCTGTCCATGCTGAACTTTCCTAGGAAGGACTTGGTGTAAAAAATGTGATAGTTCATTGAATATTAGATATTAATTTTGATTTTGTATGAAGTGTCCTAGTATGAATTGCATTTAGCCTTTTTGATAGGATGCATTAGGCTTGATTTTGGTATGCCTGCATTTTGTAAAGCTGTGATGTGTATGTTTCCTGCAGCTTCCATTCTTATCAGACCCTAGAAGGGCAGGTGATGTTTTGGGAAAGAGGTATGCGTTGAGCTAGCATCCATGTGAGATCTGGCATGTCTCCTCAAAGGCTTTTGACATGCTTTGGTACCAGGGAAGTAAGATAGGGGATAGAAATGTCAAGAGTCCCATGGAAGTCCTGGTTGCCATGGGCATGGTGTCAAAGTGAGACATAGGAGACTCAAATGACCTGGGCACTCTGGGACACCTCAAGGTAATATCCACATTAAGCCACGCATCCCATGATCGGAGACCTTTCTTGATGCAAGTGGAAGAGTGTTGTGGCATTTCATGAGTCTTTGTGTGCTGTGTATATAAACTTTCTTCTAATATGCCTCCTGGCAGCCTTTTCGCACTATCCGTTCTGCTGAACAACTTGTTAAGAAGGCTGTTCTATTTGAATAAACTGGGTCCCTGCAAGATGTTGAGATAGCTCTCATTCTTTTGGTTCTGATCTTGTTTCAGGTCTTCCCTTGCCTAGGTAATGAACAGGTGATATGGAAAGAAATTCTGATCCCACGAGCAATTCACAGACTTTTAATTTTCCTTTCCTCTGTGAGAAGCCTAAGTCAAGGATTCCCTTTCTGCTGTCCTCCTTTGATCATTCACAATGGGCCAAGGGGAAAGAATTGTCTCCAGGAGGAAGCGGAGTTCTTGGTCCATCGTGTGCCAAAGGGAGTTGGGAGCAAGAGCAGGAGAAGTTTGTTTGCTTCAGGGCAAGCTCCTCTTCTTCATTTACGAAGTTGAGCAGTTAAGCAAACACTCTACTCCTTGCACAAGTGTGTACATACAGACACACAGAGAGAAGCATATTCAAAGCAACAATTGATGTGAAGGGTTGAAATTGCTGTAAAAATATGTTGGTGGTTCAGGAGACCTTACCAGGCTCCTCAATAGTCAGAAGCGAAGCGAAGGCACTTATACAGTGGTCCTTTATTCTGTTGCAACCAGGTATACAAGCAGCAAGAGGAAGCCCTATGCAAGGCAAGTCTAGGTTTCTTACACCCCTTGGATTGTGGGGGGTCCTAAATGCCATGGATCCCTCATTTTGCAAGATTAGGGGACCTGCAATGGCGTGGGGTGCAAGAAGGGTTGCAAGTGAATTCATTTCCCCGACCCACAGAGACCCCGTGGAAAATCATCTTTAGTGACATGACCATCAATTTCTTAGAATAACAATAGGGCTGGAGATGGAATGGGAACTTCTCTAATCCGAGTTCGAGCTCTTTCTTCGCGGGAGGAAGCGGATCTGTCCCTTCTAGCGCCTCCAAAGACAGAAGAAAGGAGAGAAAGGAAGAGCTAAGGGCAGGAAGGGGTTTAGAAAGGGAATAGCATCTTGCTGCATTTATTCAATAAAATGTTGCATCCCAGGTACAAAGTTCCCATTCTCATTTCCGTCGCTGATTGCAAATTGGGAGAAGCAAGGTTACATAGTGACATCTACAAGATACCAGAGAAATAGAGTTTCTACACAGGGATACAAAAGGCAGTGGCGTAGCGTGGGAGGTGCAGGGGGGGCCGGCCGCAGGGGCGCAACATCTGGGGGTTAGGGTTAGGGGGCGCAAATCCACGGGTTAGGGGGCGCAAATTACTTGCCTTGCCCCGGGTGCTGACAACCCATGCTACGCCACTGACAAAAGGTTATACTTGATCCAGAGGTTCTACGCATCACAAGAAGAGTTACTTTGTTTTGGAAAGTAGCAAGCACTAAAAGCCAAAGGCTTCATTAGGAAGGAAACATAAGAGAGCAAGGCTGAATGAAATGGGGCGGCGGCGGGGGGGGGGAGAGCCTCCCTCGACCTCCGAGTAAAGGTCGCATTGCCTTATTTCTCGCTTGAGGGTCCCAGTCCTTTCAAGGTGCAGTTTACGCCCAAGTCAAGCCAGGCTGGTGCCGGGAGAGCTTCTTGCAGAGCCCCCCCCCCCCCCGGGCCTTTCGTGCTCCTCCTGCTTCTGTTTCCAGGGGAAGGGAGAGCTCAGGAGCCGGTCCAGGGGGTCCCCCAGAGAAGACCCTCTAGGGTGGTTTCCCAGAGGATGGGGTGCCGCGGGGGAGCGCGCGGAGCTCGGCCCCGATCCAGCCTCTCCGGAGCTCCCCGGCGCAGGACCCTCTTGCCGGGCACGCGCGCCTCCTGCTGGGCGAGCCCGCGCCCTCCGTCGAGCTGGGCGGGCGGGCGCGCGCCTGAGGCTGCTGCTGCTGCGAGGCACCCCCTGGCCGGGCGGGCCCCCTCCGGCTCCGAGGCAGGCGCGCTCTGCGTGTGCTCAGAGGGAGTGCCCAGCCCGGCCTTGGGGACGGCGGAGTCGGCTGGGGAGCCGCTGCCAGCCAGGTGCCCTTGCACCCCCCCCCCGCTACCTCCTCCTCCTGCTCGCTGGGGCTCCGCTTTTCGAGAGGCCAGCCGGGAGGGTGCCCCAAAAAAGACCCCCCTGGATGTATGCAATGCATGTGATTCCAGAGAGAGAGAGAATGTGAGCTTGGTTTGCTCCACCTTGCAAGAGTTAAAAGGAACTGAGCTGCATTCCTAGAGAGGACAGGAAATAAGGGGGGGGGAGGACGAGCAAAAGCCCCTCCCACCTCCCAAGGTTCCTCCTTGCAAGGGGGTGACTTTTATTTCCTCTGCAAGAGGTAGCCCCTTCTGGCATCTGGTGAGTTTCCTCTCTTTTCTGCCCTAGGGTGCATTGGGGAGAAGTGGGGCGGGGGGTCCCAGGGCTGCAGGGGACGGATCCGTGGGGATCATGCTCAGCTCCTGCAAGGGCTAAGAGGTTCTGCCCCCCTTCCTCTCTGCAAAGCCAGGGAGGCTGTAAGTAGCAGGAGGTCTGCAAGAGCCAATGTGGTGTAGTGGTTAAGAGCAGTAGTCACGTAATCTGGGGAACTGGGTTCGCTTCCCTGCTCCTCCACCTGCAGCTGCTGGGTGACCTTGGGCCAGTCTCACTTCTCTGAAGTCTCTCAGCCCCACTCACCTCACAGAGTGTTTGTTGTGGGGGAGGAAGGGAAAGGAGAATGTTAGCTGCCTTGAGACTCCTTCGGGTAGTGATAAAGCGGGATATCAAATCCAAACTCCTCCTCCTCCTCTTCTTCTCCTTCTTCTTCCTTCACATTCAAGAGGCCGCTTGCTCCTTTGGGGAGGGGTCACTGAGTCAGGAAAAAAAGGGCCTGCAAAGGAACCCTGATGGGATTGAGGAATCAGCCACGTTCCTTAGCCCAGGTGGCAGCCAGATGGAAACATTTGGAGGCAGAAATAAAAACTTGGCCTCTGTGCTAAAGAAAGTCCTTCCATCTCGCAGTGCGCAGTTAGACCCATGGAACTCCCTGCCACAGGAGGAAGAGATGGCTTGAGAAGAGGATGAGGCCCATTCAGGGAGGAGCAGAGGGCTAGCGATGGCTCCAGGCCCCCCAGTGGGAGGCAGCCATGCTTCTGAAGGGAGAGGGAGTTGCCCTCAGAACAAAGACAGAAGTCTGTCTTCAGAATATGGGAATATAGTGCTTGAACTCCGAGTCTGGGCTGTGATTCAGACTCATCCATGCTGGCCCAGGGAACATTTCTCTTCTCCTGACTGTGTATCAATCTGGTAGTAGAAGAATGCATTTGCTTTACAGGATTCTCTGGCACCTCTCAGTAGGACAGGCAGAACTTGGCAGAAGACCTAGGGACTCCTTCCGATCTCCTGGAGGCTTCCTGAGAACAGAGATGGATGAGCAAGACTCAGCTGGCCCTGAAGCAGGAAGAGGCCACGCCCTAGAAACTGGGAGCAGTGGGGGATTCTGGGAAAACTCTGTGAAGAAGGAACTGGTTGAGGAGGACACCCCTTGCTCAGAGGTGGAGAGCCAGCAGCTCAGGCAGTTCTGCTACCAGGAGGCCAAAGGGCCCCGAGGCGTTTGCAGCCAATTCTACCACCTTTGCTGTCAATGGCTGAAGCCAGAAAGGCACACGAAAGCTGAGATGCTGGACCTGGTGATCTTGGAGCAGTTCCTGGCTGTCCTTCCTCTGGAGATGGAGAGCTGGGTGAGGGAATGTGGAGCGGAGACCACTTCCCAGGCGGTGGCCCTGGCCGAAGGTTTCCTCCTGAGTCAGGCAGAGGAGAGGAAGCACGCAGAGCAGCAGGTGAGAGAGACTTTCCTCTGGATACTCCCAAGGGCATGTGTTAGCAAACTAAGGCCCCGGGGGCCAGATTTGGCCCAATCGCCTTTCCAATCTGGCCCATGGATGGTCCGGGAATCAGAGTGTTTTTATATGAGTAGAATGTGTCCTTTTATTTAAAATGCATCTCTGGGTTATTTGTGGGGCATAGGAATTCGTTCATTTCCCCCCAAAAATATAGTCTGGCCCCCCACAAGTTTGGAGGGACAGTGGACCAGCCCCCGGCTGGAAAGGTTTGCTGATCCCTGCCCAAGGGGTTCAAAAAATGAGGGAGAGTATCCCCCAATGCTCTACTAATTTGCCCATCCTTTTTTGGAAAGCGTCCAAGGAATGATATTGGACAGCCCTAAAGTGTTTGCATCAGCTGCTCCTTTTCTAATCCTTTTTTTTAAAAATAAATTTTTATTAGTTTTTCACATATAAAATAGAAACAAACAAATCACAATACAATAACATACAAACAAATAAGCATGTATAATTTCATAATCTTATTTTCATATACCTTACTTCTTGGACTTCCCCATACCACCCCTTTTCTGCATCCTTATTTCAAATTTTTTCAGCAACCCTTCAATCATCCAATTATTCAAATCGTTTCTTTTAGTTTTCTTCCTTAACTTATTAATTACAGCTGTAATTCTTTATTTCCCGTTTCCCAGACATCTTAACATTCATCAATTTTACAACAGTTTTTAAGATATATCTTAAATTTCTTCCAGTCTTCTTCCACTGTCTCCTTCCCCTGGTCTCGGATTTTGCCAGTCATCTCCGCCAGTCCCATATAGTCTATCACCTTCGTCTGCCGTTCTTCCAAAGTGGTCCTTTTCTAATCCTTTTCCCCACTCTCTCTTGAATCCTTGTTGCTCTTTCAGGGGAAGGATCTGTTAGCAGAAATAGATCCTGATTCTTCTGAGGCAGAGAAGACTCCGCTGGACGCCAGAGAGAGGCCTCTGGGTAAGGAGCAAGGATTTTTTTTCTTTCTTTGGTCACATTTTGTGGATTTTGAAGCTAATCTGTGAATTCTTCTCATCTTTGGGGGGAGTTCACAGGGGACCAAGAGCCCGGGGTTTGTGTATTTTTGCACTCTAGTATGTGAAATGGGTACAAACGTCCACATTTAGGTGGCAACTCCTACTTGTTTGAAGGCGCACCTGTAGTTTTCCTTCGGAGTGAAGCATGCGCTCTTGGCTTCCCACTTACCTTCTTCTCTCGCAGGAGACGGAACGATGCCAGCAAGACTTGTTTGTCCATCTTTTCTTGGTGGCGGAGGGGAAGCTGCCCCTGTGGACCCAGAGCAGGTAGGAGGAAGGGGCCATGTGGGGAGAGAGGATGTCATGGACTGGAATGGTGGGAGGAACCGCCAAGGAATGAAGGCTCAGGGCCAGGGGAGCGGTTTGGGGATAATGATGAGAAAAGGAAGGAGACTGGGAGGAGATGGTGTCAGAAGCTGGAGAGGCAACAGGGCCTAGTGACCCGGGGGAGTCTGTGGCAGAGAGCAGCCCAGACACAGAGGCAGAAGCGGAAGCAGGGGATGGGAGGAGAGAGGCAGAGAGGGCTCTGGTTGTTGTAGAGGCATGGGAGACTCCCTACCCTCCTGTGACAAGCTCTCCTCCCTGCTTGTCTCCCACAACTCGGAGAGCCAAAAGCGGGAGGAGCCATCTCAGATTGCAAGGGAAGAGCCCTGGAGAGGAGGGGAGTTTGGCAGTTGGGGGAAGACAGGGACCTTCAGCCCCTGAAACACCTTCATGGAGGCAAGACCTACAAGAAGTGTTCCTGTGCTCATTAGGCTTCTTCTAATAAAGAGTTAACTCCACCTACAGTGGGTGAGGCAACGGGTTGGGGCAGCCAGAGTTGCTCGGGGTGCAAACATTGAAACACCATTCAGTGAGGTTTATGTGCTGAGAACAAGGAAGTGCCACCTCACCTTCTGAAGGTCACTAATTTTATTTATTAACTATTGAGGTTTTATTTCTAGATTGAAGGCTAAAATAGACTGTCAGAAGGCACGGGTGGTTGCTCACGAGTAACCAGGCAGGACTCCGACCTGTCTTTTACAGGTTTTATTTAGGTGCAAAACTATTTACAGTGCAGAGCCCCAAAGCTCATGTCTGCCTCAATCGCTGGCAGAATCCGGGAGTGCTTGTTTCCTGGACCTTCCCCAGCATAAAAGCCTCGTTACGCCCAGCCTTTTCCCTCCCTCGTTGCGCTTTAGACTTCTGCGCAGGGTGGGTGACAGAAGGGGCATGCTTCCCTCCTGGCCGGCTTGGCCAGGAGCGGTGTTCAGGCTCCCACCAGCATCCTCTGGCCCTTTCACCTCTTCCCCACTGGAGGTGGGGCTTTCCTCATCACCGGAGGGGAACTGCTTCGCAATATTTTCGGAGGCTCCCTGTAACACAACTGCCCCTCTGTTTCCTGCCCCTGTTCCGATGGCAGTTCCCTGACATAGACTTCTAAGCAGTTTGCGCACTATACCAAACAGTGGCCAGGCTTCACGTCCTCATTCACACAATGGGGCTCCCCCCCCCCTCTCCTCACATGCCCCCCTGTGACCTTGAAGTTGGCTTGGGGGCATCTGGAGGTCTCTCTCTCCCCCACCCCCAGAACCAAAAACAGGGAGAGGAGAGAAGGGGTCCTTCCATGTGGCAAACAGGAAAACCATGATCTGGAGAAGACCAGGTTCTTTATGTTCATCATTAAAATACACAATAAAAGGATTCCATTAATAATAAATTTAATAATAATACCGTATTTTTCGCCCTATAGGACACACTTTCCCCGCTCCAAAAATGAAGGGGAAATGTGTGTGCATCCTATGGGGCGAATGCAGGCTTTCGCTGAAGCCTGCAGAGCGAGAGGGGTCGGTGCGCACCGACCCCTCTCGCTCTCCAGGCTTCAGGAAGCTCTGCGCAACCCTCGGGAGACCATCTCCGAGGGTTGTGCAGAGCTGCCTGCAGTCCCGGGTTCAGCGCAGCTCTGCGCGGCCATCGGGAGCCAGGCGCGAAGTCCCGCCCTGCTCCCAATGGCCGCACAGAGCTGCCTGCAGTCCCGGGATCAGCGCACTTCTCCCCATCGCCAGCCCCACAAGCTCGGGGGACAGCGGGGAGGCAGAGCGCGCTTTCCCACTGTTCCCCGACCTGGTTCTTCCAGCCCCGCACCTGGGGGGAAAATAATTTTTTCCCCTATATTCCCCCCCCCCAAAAAAACTAGGTGCGTCCTATGGGCCGGAGCGTCCTATGGGGCGCAAAATACGGTAAATTTTATGTATATCCCGCCCTCCCCAGCCGAAGCTGGGCTCAGGGCGGCTAATAACAATAAAATAGTGCAACATTCTAAAAACATTTCATTATAAAAATTGAATATAAATCAAATTGATGGCAACCATAAGCTTAAGTTCTGTAAAGATTGCCAAAGGAGGGAGTCAGGCTGCGCCCTGACCAAAGGCCTGGTGGAACAGCTCTGTCTTGCAGGCCCTGCGGAAAGATGTCAAATCCCGCAAGGCCCTAGTCTCTTGTGACAGAGCGTTCCACCAGATTGGAGCCGCGGCCGAGAAAGCCCTGGCTCTAGTTGAGGCCAGCCTAACCTCTCTGTGGCCTGGGACCTTCAAGATGCTTTTGTTTGAAGACTGTAAGTTCCTCTGCCATAGTCAAAACAATAAAATTCCTTCCAGTAGCACCTTAAAGACCAACTAAGTTAGTTCTTGGTATGAGCTTTCGTGAAGAAGTGTGCATGCACACGAAAGCTCATACCAAGAACTAACTTAGTTGGTCTTTAAGGCGCTACTGGAAGGAATTTTTTTTGTTTTGTAAGTTCCTCTGTGGGACATACCAGGAGAGGCGGTCCCATAGGTACGAGGGTCCTAGGCCGTATAGGGTTTTAAAGGTTAAAACCAGCACCTTAAACCTGATCCTGTACTCCACCGGGAGCCAGTGCAGCTGGTATAGCACTGGATGAATGTGATCCCGCAGCGAGGACCCCGTAAGGAGTCTCGCCACGGCATTCCGCACCCGCTAGAGTTTCTGGGTCAATCTCAAGGGCAGCCCCACATAGAGTGAGTTACAATAATCCAGTCTGGAGGTGACCGTCGCGTGGATCACAGTGGGTAGGTCAGGGCGAGAGAGATAAGGAGCCAACTGCTTAGCTTGGTGGAGATGAAAAAATGCCGCCTTTGTTATAGCTAATCTGCTCCTCCATAGAGAGGGAGGTATCGAAGATTACATCCAAACTATTAACAGACGGTGCTGGCACTAATTGCGCCCCCGCAAGAGATGAGAGTTGCCCCCTCAACCCCATATCGTCCCGTCCCAGCCAGAGGACCTCTGTCTTCGAAGGATTTAACTTCAACTGGCTCCCACGTAACCATCCAGCCACAGCTTCCAAACATCTGATCAGTGTGTCTGGGGCCGAGTCAGGATGGCCATCCATCAACAGATAGAGTTGGGTGTCATCGGCATAGTGATGGCAACCCAGTCCAAAACTCCGGACAAGCTGGGCGAGGGAAGGCATAAATATGTTGAAAAGCATTGGGGAGATTATTGCACCCTGAGGCACTCCACAAACCAAGGAGTGACGCGATGACAGTTCCCCCCCAAGCGCCACCCTCTGTCCCTGAACAGAGAGAAATGAGCGCAGCCATTGAAGGACTGTGCCCTGGATCCCCACGTCGGCAAGGCAGTGGTCCAGGAGTTCGTGATTGACCATGTTGAAGGCTGCTGACAGGTCTAGAAGAATCAGCAGCCCCGACCCGCCTCGATCCAGCAGCCTGCGGAGATCATCTGTTAGGGCGACCAGAGCCGTCTCGGTCCCATGACCAGCGCGGAAGCCGGACTGGAATGGATCCAGAGCCGATGTTTCATCCAGAAACCTGCCAAGCTGTTCAGCAACCGCTCTCTCAATCACCTTACCCAGGAATGGAAGATATTAAGACATTAAAATATGCACCCATAATCAAAATGTGCAGCAAAACAAACCCTTTAAAACAGAACAGCAATTAAGAGGCAGAAAACAACAGAGTAAAGTTTAACAGATCACTTTTATTAGGTCTAAGAGGACAACCTTTTTCTTTTTCTGTTAGGGTTCAGTGTGCTTTGAAGATGTAGCTGTCTATATCACAGATGAGGAGTGGGCATTGCTGGATCCTGACCAGAGAGCTCTGCATCAGGAAGTCATGGAGGAGAATCGTGGGATCTTGGACTCTCTCGGTAAGGCTCCCTATTGGATCATCTTTTCTGCTTTGTAATTCAATCTCTCTATGTGACGAACCTCTGATATTTCGATGGGGCTCAACAGCGCCACCCACAGCACCTGGGATGTTAACACTCCCACAGCAAACCTTGGATGGATGGCTATTGGTTGTTTCCCCTGTGAATACACTTCCTTCTATTCTGCCTTTGTGAAACATGGACAGGCTCCTCTGAACTGCCCAGGCCTTCTTAAATGCAGGCTTCAGATTGGTTTGGGAAGTCGAAGTGGGTTATGTCAGGGTTTTTGTTTCTGTTCTTGCTTCTTTCTGTCTTTGGTTGACCAAAGATAGGATGGGCATTGGAGTTGGCAAAGTTTCCGTGATTGGGCCTAATAAAATCCATCCCAGAAAAGAGCCAGGCTTTTTGGATCTCAGGCAGTGAACCTGTAGGAAGACCTCCCATCTTCTCAGTCATGGCAGCTAAAAGTAAAGGAAAATGACTCCTGGACGGTAAAGTCCAGTCAAAGGCGACTATGGGGTGTGGCGCTCATCTCACTTTCAGGCCGAGGGAACTGGCGTTTGTCCACAGACAGCTTTCCGGGTCATGTGGCCAGCAGGACTAAACCGCTTCTGGTGCAACAGAACACCATGATGGAAGCTGTGGACCCCCCCCCCCCCATTCAGATGTTAAGGACACAAATATTAGAAGACTGAAGGCAACCCTGTATCAGGAAGTTTTTGATTCTTGATGTTTTACTATGCTTTTATACATGCTCTAAGCCGCCCAGAGTGACTGGGGAAAGCCAGCCAGATGGGTGGGGTGTAAATAATAACATTACTATTACTAGTATTATTATATAATTCCCTTCAGTTCTTTCTCTGTCACAAGCATTAATTGGCTCTAATCTGTTTGTCTCTCAGTTGCAGGTGGTGATGAATTGGAAATGAAGAGCGAGGGAGACTACATCGAAATCCACACAGTGGAGGAGCCATATCCATATTCAGAGTGCGGAGAGAGCTTCAGTCAGAGCTCCCATTCCACTTTTAATCAAATTAATCCCATCTGGAATAATACCTATCAGTGCTTGGAATGTGGAAAGAGCTTCAGTCGAAAGGACAGTTTCACTTTCCATCAAAGAAATCATACAGGGGAAAAACCATATCGGTGCTTGGAATGTGGAAAGAGCTTCAGTCGAAAGGACCTTTTCACTAGACATCAGAGAATTCATACAGGGGAGACACCATATCATTGCTTGGAATGTGGAAAGAGCTTCAGTCAAAAAGGCCAGCTCACTGTCCATCAAAGAATTCATACAGGGGAGAAACCCTACCAGTGCTTGGAATGTGGAAAGAAATTTACTCAGAGCACCCATCTCACAATCCATCAGAGAATTCATACAGGGGAGAAACCTTATCAGTGCTTGGAATGTGGAAAGAGCTTCATTGAAAGACGCCAGCTGAATGACCATCAGAGAATTCATTCGGGGGAGAAACCATATCAGTGCTTGGAATGTGGAAAGAGCTTCATTGAAAGACCCCAGCTCACTGACCATCAGAGAGTTCATACAGGGGAGAAACCCCATCTGTGCTTGGAATGTGGAAAGAGCTTTGTCAGCAAAAGCAAGTTTACTGTCCATCAGAGAATTCATACAGGGGAAAAACCATATCAATGCTTAGAATGTGGAAAGAGCTTTGTTCAACGACATCACCTCATGGGCCACCAAAGAATTCATACAGGAGAGAAACCCTATCAATGCCAAGAGTGTGACAAGAGCTTCAGTCGGAAGGACAGTTTCACTTTCCATATGCAAATTCATACAGGGGAGAAACCACATCAGTGTTTGGAATGTGGAAAGAGCTTCAGTCGCAGCAGCCAACTCAATCCCCATCACAGAATTCATAGTGGGGAGAAACCCTATCAGTGCTCAGAATGTGGAAAGAGCTTCAGAACCAAAAGCCAGGTCACCGTCCATCAAAGAATTCACAGAGGGGCGGAATCCTTTGAGTGCCAAGAGTGTGGCAAGAACTTCAGAAGAAAGGACAGTTTTACTTCCCATCTGCAAATTCATAGAGGGGAGATACCTTATCAGTGGACAGAGCTTCAATCCGAGTGCATGTCTCACTTTCCATCCTATAATTCATACAGGGGAGAAACCATATCAGTGCTTGGAATGTGGAAAGAACTTCAGAACCAAAATCCAGCTCACCGTCCATCAAACAATTAATACAAGGGGAGAAACCATATCAGTGGAAAGAGCTTCAATCAGAGTACATCTCCCGCTTTCCATCAAATAATTCATTCAGGAGAAAAGCCCTATCAGTGCTTCGAATGTGGAAAGAACTTCACTCAGAGGGCCCATCTCACTTCCCATTGGATAATTCATACAGGGGAGAAACCGTATTAGTGCTTGGAATATGGAAAGAGATTCACTGAGAAGGCCAAACTCAAGATCCATCAAAAATTCACAGCTGGGGAAAATGATTTAAGTGCTTGGAATATGGAAAGAGCTTCAGCCACAGGGCCTGTCTTGCTTCCCATCAAAGAATTCACATTGGAGGCAAACTGTAGTAGTGGCTGTATACAGATTTAATTTTAGGAGACTTTAAATAATATGAGGGTGAAGTTTGCAGCCGGGTTCTTTGCCATATCTTGTGCCCAACAGCAATTCCTACCACGTACCCAGAGCTGTGACTTGCAAGTCCTTGGCCAAGGTTTTTAATGTCTTCTTCACAGTGTCCATTCTCTTGGCAGATCAAGATGAGCAGGTGACAGCAAAGGTTGCAAGGTTTTCATCTGGGGCAACTAAATAAGATCCACCGTTTGACTATTGACTCAGAACCCTGAAATGTATTTTATATAACCAACTTTTTATTTTTATTATTTGTATATCGTATTGTTATTTTATTGCTATGGCTGGTGGTTGATGCAAATTAGGATTTTTTCATTCCTTCAATAGCTTCTTCACATCATGCCTGGGGAGAGGGATAAGAGTGATTTGGCGACACTGATGAGGTTGCTGTCCATGCTGAACTTTCCTAGGAAGGACTTTGTGTAAAAATTGTGATAGCTGATTGAAGATTAAATGTTATAGATTTTGATTTTGTTCGAAGTGTCCAAGTATTAATTGCATTTAACATTTTAGATAGAATGTATTAGGCGTGATTTTTGTATGCCTGCATTTTGTAACCCTCATGCCATCCTCCTGCTCTGTGTAAAGCTGTGATGTGTATATTGCCGACAGCTTCCATCCTTATCTGACCCCAGAAGGGCAGGTGATGTTTTGTGAAAGATTGAGGAGTTGAGCTAGAATCAATATGAGAATTCGCGTCTCTCCTCTGAGGTCTTTCACATGCTTTTGGGAAAAGAGAATTAAAATAGGGGATCAGAACGTCAAGAGCCCCACTGAGGTCCTGGTTGTAAAGAGAACGGTGCAACATTTTATTGTTGTTGTTGTTGTTGTTGTTTAGTAATGTCC
>JAXCMG010010254.1:0-10834 GCA_034642415.1 Podarcis siculus | reverse complement strand
GGAGTATCACTAAAAGCCCCTTGGATTGCCCATTTGGCAGGATTAATGTTTTGTATGTTTTAGAAAATGAAATAAAAAGAAATACCACTTCAACAGACTTGGAGTTGGGTGGGATGACTGGCTAAATGATATAGAAAACAGATTCATTGCCAAAGGGAATGAAGTAAAGAAATCTTCACATGTAGAGCTCGAATGTTTGAAGGAAACAGAAGAAAATGTTTCTCAGATATTTTTTTAAAAGTGCATGATAGAACATTCCACCAGTACAATCCCTATTTTCTGTGCTATTTTTCTAGAAAAAGAGCTGCAGAAACTCACCATAAAGGCCTCCCTTGTTCTGTTATGATTTCAGCGGCACGCACCTGAGAGGTGCTGGAACTGAGTTCCAATTAGTTACGGCTGAAAAATAGCACTGCTTATTATATGGATGTAGTGATATAGAAATTATGATTGCGTCTTGAGGCCCCTAGACCCACCCCTAAAATAAATACACACGGACACTTACATTAGTTTAACTTTTGGGGCAAATTTTGGCCATAACTTTATTGAAATACAATCACGGGAGCGGTATTGGCTTAGGCATTGACTCCCCACTATAACTGACTCCACCTCTCAGGGTGATCGTTGAATGGGGTCAACCAAATGAGGGAGCAAACTTGATGAGAACCAGCCTAAGCTCACCTTGGGGTTCCTGTGGTCCTGGCATGGCCCTAGCCGCCAAGTGGACTTCGGACAAGATCCAGGACCCCCAGATTCCTTTAACCGAATACGCAGTTCCTGGAGGGGCAGGTGATGGCCACACCTCCCCTCCCCACAATCCAACTGAGCCAATGCCTAACTGCCACCTTACAAGATGTGATGATTTGCTAAGGGGTAGGCAAAAATCAAATGGCTAAAGCCAATCTGCCAAATGGGAAAAATTTCCTACCAAGCCCCTGTTCCAAAACAGGCAACCCAAACCAAAGCAAGGCCAAATGACTCTACCTAAACTAGGGGGGTGGGGGGTGGGCGGGTGTTCAGTGGTGCAAATGCAAGTGCCCCACTTGCATCACACTGGTGTTTTTAAAGCACCTGGGATCACGCCACCTACTGGCTATTGGCTAAAGCCAGCTGGCATGATCCCAGGGGAATGGCCAGGACTTCCCGCCCCCGCCCCCCATTTCAACCCTGTCAGGTGAGCTCTTGGGACCTGAGCGCAACCAGGACTCTGTTATGAGGATCCCATCTATGTGCATATAGAAATACACAAAGTTCTGCCATCTACACCTTTATAGGGCAATGTGACAATTAGCAAAAGTGATTCATGACATCAATGTATCTCTATCTTTCCAATAAAGTTTTTGAAAAAAAACACCAGTGGATACAGGAGGAAGATGGTTCCATATCATGTCACAATGCACTTTCCACTCAATGCTAGGCATCGAGGCTATATCCAAAGCTACACTAGACTCCTTTTCACGATGAAGAACTGACATCACCATGGACTCACCTTGACACATCATTCTGGTCAATACTTATTAAGAAGGATTGGCATGGGGCATGAGAATAAAGCAGGCAGGTGAAACCATGCAGTCCACTCTGCACTGCAAAGCAAAGTGTCACCTCTGAGTAGGGGAGAAGATGACTGGGCTCCTCTTAAGTTGATTAGCTTTTCACTGGAACAACCTAAGTGACCCACCAAAGTGTGCAAAGGCTCTAATGCAACTGAGAGGCAGCAAGCTGCTCACATAAAAGGCTAAACAAAAATCAGCCTGAGCGAGTAACACTCATTATCAGAATGGCACAAAGCACCTGGAGGGTAACAGGGAGAAATTACTTTCTTCAATCCTAGCTCCTGCAGTCTCTGTCTGTGTCTGTGTTTGTGTTTGTGTCTGTGTCTGTGTCTGTGTTTGTGGCTGTCTCTCTCTCTCTCTTAGTGTGCATGTGCTTGTGTGTGTGTGTGCGATTAATGAAAGTAAATATGATGCTTCAAAAGAGAGGAATTAACTTGCTGTTGGACTGCTGAAGAAGGATAGAACCCAAGGATTGAGAACTGGATTTGGTCTGAGGCCCAGAACTTTATTTACCCCATAATATTTTGGAATTTTTTTGCATATCATTATTGCATATATAGTCACTTTCCCCCATAATATAAGTTTTGGGTTTGATGCTTATGTAACTGTCTCCTCTCACAGGAAACACCCAACTATTTTCTGCAGAAGTTCAAGCAAGATAGCTCTGGTGGCAGATAACAAGGTCCTGGCATTCAACGGTCATGAACATGTGCCCAGTAGACCATTCTCATGCAGAGTCTTCTATATCACATAACTAAGTCTCATGTGCAGTAATATCAAGTTGATACTTCCCATGTTTGGGCTCCTGTATCCAAAACTATACCATCATTGCATAAGAGGCATGCTTTCTGTAGCACTGAGAGGGGCATAAAAACCCAGAACAACTCAAAGAAAATTCAGTGGAATGGGATATGGAATGACTGAATGGAAAAAACTAAGAACCAGGTGGAAGGGGCATGCAGTAGGTCTCTCTCTCTCTCTCTCTCTCTCTCTCTCTCTCTCTCTCTCTCTGAGAGAGAGACCATCTCTTGGTCTGGCTAGATTGCCAGACCAAATTCAGAAAGAGAATTCTTTAAAGGACTGATGCATCTGGCATTCAATGTGGATTACTGATTTCAGGGTGACCACAGGATTTTAGCATTGCGCAGGGGGTTAAAATAGATAGTAGCATACATAAACTGTGGTAGCATACATAAACAAAGTTCTGTCCTTCTTTGACACCTTCTGGTCCACCATGCCCAATAGGAAGGCCTCTGGTTTCTTGGGAAAAGTATACCTAAATACCTTTTTTAACTCATTATAAATCACTTCCCAGTAAGCCTTCACTTTTGGGCAGGTCCACCAAAGGTGAAAGAATGTCCCTTCTGCCTCCTTACATTTCCAGCATTTATTGTCAGACAGGTGGTATATCTTAGCTAACTTGACTGGGGTCATGTACCACCGGTATATCATTTTCATAATGTTTTCTTTCAAGGCATTACATGCCGTAAACTTCATTCCGGTGTTCCATAACCTTTCCCAGTCTTCAAACATAATGTTATGTCCAATATCCTGTGCCCATTTTATCATGGCAGATTTGACTGTCTCATCCTGTGTATTCCATTTAAGCAGCAAGTTATACATTCTCGAGAGTGTCCTAGTTTTTGGTTCTAACAGTTCCGTCTCTAATTTCGATTTTTCCACCTGGAAACCAACTTTTTTGTCCATTTTAAAAACCTCTTGAATTTGAGCATAATGTAACCAATCCCGCACCTTATTTTTTAGTTTGTCTTGGCTCTGCAACCTCCAATTGTCTCCAATTTTTTCAATTATTTCCCAATATTTTGGCCAGTAGGCCTCCATGTTGGGTCTTTTCCGGGCCTTGGCCTCCACCGGTGATAGCCACCTCGGGGTCTTGCCCTCTAATAAGTCTTTGTATTTCATCCAGACCGCAAAAATTGCTCTTCTGACAATATGGTTTTTAAACAGTTTATGAACTTTGACCTTGTCGTACCACAAATATGCATGCCAACCAAAAGCATTGTCAAACCCTTCCAGATCTAGGACATCAGTGTTCTCCAACAGAAACCAATCCTTCAGCCAGCAGAAGGCTGCAGATTCATAATACAACCTCAGGTCCGGCAGGGCAAACCCCCCTCTTTCTTTCGAATCAGTTAATATTTTAAATTTTATTCGGGGCTTTTTGCCCTGCCAGACAAACTTAGATATATCCTTCTGCCACTTTCCAAAACATTCCACTCTGTCCACGATCTGTAGGGTTTGAAACAAAAATAACATTTTCGGCAATACATTCATCTTTATAGCTGCAATTCTACCCAACAAGGAAAGTTTCAATCTTGACCAAATTTCCAAATCCTTCTTAATTTCCGACCAACATTTTTCATAATTGTCTTTAAATAAGTTCAAATTTTTAACAGACAAATGAACCCCTAGGTATTTCACTTTTTTCACCACACTTAATTCTGTTTCTTTCTGGAACCCCTCTGTTTCTGTAGGTGTCAAATTTTTGGCCAAAACCTTGGTCTTTTGCTTGTTCAACTTAAATCCCGCCACCCGACCAAATTCATGGATCAGTTCTAAAACTCTTTTTGTACTAGATACTGGCTCCTGTAGTGTTAAAACTAAATCATCTGCAAAAGCTTTCAGTTTATATTGTTTCACTCCGACCTGTATTCCTTGTACCAACCGGTCCTCCCTGATCATATTCAACAGCACCTCCAGGACTGAAATAAATAAAAGAGGAGATAGAGGGCACCCCTGTTGTGTCCCTTTTTCAATTTTAAACTCCTCTGTCACCACATTGTTCACTATCAGTTTAGCTTTTTGCTCTGTATAGATTGCTTGTATTCCATTTTCAAACCCCCGTCCCACTCCCATCCCTTCCAAGTTTTTCTTCATAAACATCCAAGAAATGTTATCAAAGGCTTTCTCCGCATCAATGAAAATTAACACCGCTCTCCTATTAATATTTGTTTGTAAAAGTTCCAAAATATCAATAATGTTCCTGGTGTTATCAAACAAATGTCTACCAGGGAGAAAGCCGGCCTGGTCCTTGTGAATTACTTCATTAAGTACTTTTTTGAGCCTGCTTGCCAGGATATCCGCAAAAATTTTGTAATCCACATTTAGGAGTGAGATGGAACGGTAGTTCTTAAGTTGGGTCTTTTCAGTTTCCAATTTAGGTATCAATGTGATGAAAGCTTCTTTCCACGTTTCCGGTGCCTTCTTCCCTTCCATAATCTGGTTACAAACCTCCATCAAAGGTTGTATCAAATAGTCCTTCAGAGTCTTATAATATTTGGAGGTAAGTCCATCCGGGCCTGGAGATTTGCCTAGTTGCATGTTCTGAATGGCACCTTCAATTTCCTGCTGTGTTATTTTACAATTCAAGATTGATCTTTTTTCCTGAGTTACTTTTGGTAGTCCATTAGTTTTTAAAAATTGATCCATCTCAAACTCTTTCTGTGGCCCCTGTGCATAGAGTTCTTTGAAGTATCTCTGGAAACTCTTTCTAATTTCTTCTGGTTTCTGAACCATTCTCCCATCAATCTCTAGATTTGTAACTGTGTTTAATTTTTGTCTCCTTTTCAGCTGCCATGCTAGCAGCTTTCCACATTTATTTGCTGATTCAAACGATCTTTGCTTCATTTGTTTAATTTTCCATTCAACCTCTTGATTTATCAATTTCGAATATTGTGCTTGATGGAATTTAATTTCTCTCAGCACCTCCTTCGACTGTGGTTTAGTTCTCAATTTTTTCTCTCCTTCTCTTATTTTCTCCAATATCTTCTCCTTTTTTCCGTTCCAGAGTCTTTTCTTAATCGTATTTTGTTGTATAAGAAACCCTCTCATGACTGCTTTACTTGCGTCCCAGATCGTTCTCTTTTCTACCGTAGTATTCAGATTTATCTCAAAGTAGTCTCTTAAAGTTTTTTGGGCCTTCTTCACAATCTCTTGATCTCTTAATAAGGTGTCATTCATTTTCCATCTGAAGGAACCGGGTGGTCTAAGTCTCAATTCCATTTTCAGGGCATTATGGTCGGAGCAAGTTTTTGGGCAGATTTCCACCTTTCTAGTCTTAGGTGCCAGCCCTCTAGTTATCCATATTTGGTCGATTCTTGTCCATGACAGGTGGGCCTCAGAAAAGAAAGTTCCTTCTTTACCTAAGGGGTTTTTTGTCCTCCATATATCAATCAAGTCCATATTGTCAGTTAGCTCAAAGAAAGTTTTAGGCAGTCTGCCGTCTGTTGTTAAATTTTGGTTTTGTGACTTATCCATGTTTGTAGATACCACCCCATTCATGTCTCCCATCATGATGATGTTAGAATAATCCAAATAGTCCAGCATAATCTCATGCAGCTTCTTAAAGAATTCTGATTTCCCGTCATTTGGTGCATATATCCCTAATATCAAAAAATTTTCTCCTTGTGTCTGGATTTCAATCGCCAAAATTCTTCCTTGTTCATCTTTAAATAGAAATTTCGGTGACAGGCTCTCCTTTGCATAGATCACCACTCCTCTTTTCTTGACTTTATCCGATGAGATAAATTCCTGGCCTAGTCTTTTGTTGATTAGCACTTTCCTGTGGAGCCTAGTCACATGTGTTTCCTGCAGACATATAATGTCCAATTGTTCCTTTTTCAATATGTGAAAGATTCTTCTTCTTTTCTCTGGGGAATTTCCGCCATTTATATTCCAACTGAGTAGCTGCAGAGACATCCTGTACTAATTTGTTGACCCTATAGTGGGGTCTCTTCCTTTTCCTCAGATCCCGAGGGTGTAGGCGTTGGTCCTGCTCCAGGCGGTGTTACTCCAGGTAATGGTGGTGGCCAAGGTGTTGCTGCTCCTTTTAGAAGGTCTTCTCCATAGTCTTGCAGGAACTTTTGCTGGTCTTCTGTTGTTTTAATTTTAACCTTCTTTTCTTTGTACGTAAAAGATAGTCCTTGTGGAAACTCCCACCTATAGGAAATTCCGTTGTGTCTCAGCAGTTTTGCTAGTTCTATATACGTGGCTCTAAGGTCCAATAGCTGTTTCGGTATGTCTCTGTAGATTTCCGCCCTTTTATCTTGTATTTCCAATGATTTTTTGAAATGGAGGCCTAGTATCTTGTCTCTCTCCTCCCTTGATCTCAAAATTATCAAACAGTCTCTGGATCTGTCTTTCCTTACCACTCTTCCCAGTCTGAATGCAGATACAATTTTAAAATCCGTGTCTTCTTTTATCTCCCAGAACTTACAAAATTCTGTTGTCAGGTACCCACTCAAATCTCCTTGTTCAAGTTCTGGGATAGCTCTCAATCTGAGGTTGTTCTCCCGATTTTTCAATTCAACCATTGACAGGTAGGCTTGTTGTTCACTGATCTGTTTGTGCAAAGGCTTGACTTCTCCCTTTATTTCCTCGACCTTCCGATTCGCTTGTTCAGCTTTTTGACTGGCTTCCACAGCTAGTTTACGGTTTTCTGCCGTTGCTCCTTGTAGACTTTCAATTGCTTGTGTATGCTGGGAAACCTGATCAGTTAGTTTACTAATCGAGGATGTAGCTTGGTCGATTTTTGTTGATTGGTCATCCACCTTTTGATTTAAAATTGCCAGTTGTTCCAAAATTTGTTTCAAGACAGCTTCAGATCCTCCTCCTGCCATTTCCTCTGTCATAGGCTGTACTACTTTCCCCTTCTGTGCTTCCAGCACAGCTGGGACCGATGATCTACGTGCTTGGGTCAAAGTTGTTTGAACAAGTTGTGCAGCTTTTTTTTCCTTTTCTTTTTCTTTGGCTTCTTTAGCTTTAGCTGCTCTTGTTTTCCCTGTGCCGCTCATTCCACATCTGCCACTGTTCAAGGTCAAATTGTCTATTGTCCCATGGGAAAGGCAGCTCCAGTTTACAAACAGTCAGAAGACAGAGAGTCAAAATAAAAAGCAATTCCCAGGCCTTTGTAATTCCAAAATCCTCTAGGGGGAGTGCCACCAAAGTTCAGAAGAAAGAAGGAAGTTTTTCCGCCATTAAAGTCCCTGTAATCCCAATGCAAAAACTCTGTAGTCCCGAAACAAAAGAGAGGTCCTCCAGAGCTCTTTTTTTTAGATTAAACAAAAGTCTCAAGAAAGGTGCCTGCAACAGTGTCTAGTCAATAATGCTCAAAAGTAACAGTTGAACTCCAGTAACAATTTCCGCAGTTTAGCAACTCTCTCCTGTCTGGCAGCCCGACGATTTGGCTCTTTAATCTTAATAGTCCATAAACAAGAGGGTAGCTCCAATTTAAAGTCCCTTTAACTTAAGAAAGTCTGCTCTTTTCCTTTTAAAAGCCAGTTCCGTAGACGCACGATAATCCCAACTTTTGACAGTTCCCTTTTAAAGTGCTTCCCGCTTCTCAGAGTCTTTGCTTTGATCTTGCAAGCAAAATCGGAAGACGGACTTCCTGTTTCTCGTCTCCCGTTTTCGGCCAAATTTAGCAATTTAGTCTCGAAATTTAATGCCCCTTACTCACGGGTATGTTGCTTGTAGCCTGATGTTTCAAGAAGAAAGGTCGGTGCTCATCAGCAACAGCCGCGCGGCTTCGCTTCCGCGGAAAGAGCGATGAACTCACAGCACCGCTCCCCCTTCTACGCTCTGGAGCCCCTTAAGGGGTTCCTTCTACGTTTCTGGGGGGGCTTCTGGTGCCCGCCGAGTCCCACGGCCACGGGCTCACTCTGCCCGTGGTTTTTCTTGGTGGGTCACCGCTATGCCGCAGCGTACGACCCTTTTCCGCGGAGCCCCTCTTCAGAGACTGAAGAGGACCGCCATTGCCGTTTCGCGCCGCCTCCGGAAGTCTGAGAAATGAGGGAGCAAACTTAATGAGAACCAGCCTAAGCTCACCTTGGGGTTCCTGTGGTCCTGGCATGGCCCTAGCCCCTCAAGCGGATTTCAGACGAGATCCGGGACCCCCAGATTCCTTTAACGGAATACCCAGTTCCTGGAGGGGCAGTTGATGGCCACACCTCCCCTCCCCACAATCCAACTGAGCCAATGCCTAACCGCCGCCTTACAAGTTGTGACAATTTGCTAAGGGGTAGGCAAAAATCAAATGGCTATAGCCAATCTGCTAAATGGAAAAAAATTCCTACCAAGCCCCTGTTCCAAAACAGGCAAACCAAACCAAAGCAAGGCCAAGCGACTCTACCTGAACTTGGGAGGGCGAGTGGTTGTTCAGTGGTGCAAATGCAAGTGCCCCACTTGCATCACACTGGTGTTTTTAAAGCACCTGGGATCACGCCACCTCCTGGCTATTGGCTAAACCAACCTGGCATGATCCCAGGGGAATGACCAGGACTTCCTGATCGCCCCCCCCCATTTTAACCCTGTCAGGTGAGCTCTTGGGTCCCGAGCGCAACCAGGACTCTGTTATGAGGATCCCATCTATGTGCATATAGAAATAAACAAAGTTCTGCCATCTACACCTTTATAGGGCAATGTGACAATTAGCAGAAGTGATTCATAACATAAATGTATCTCTATCTTTCCAATAAAGTTTTTGAAAAAAACACCAGTGCATACAGGAGGAAGATGGTTCCATATCATGCCACAATGCACTTTCCACTCAATGCTAGCTATCAAGCCAATATCCAAAGCTACACTAGACTCCTTTGCACGATGAAGAACCGACATCACCATGGACTCACCTTGACACATCATTCTAGTCAACACTTATTAAGAAGGATTGAGATGCGGCATGAGAATAAAGCAGGCAGGTGAAGCCATGCAGTCCACTCTGCACTGCAGAGCAAAGAGTCACCCCTGGACATGGGAGAAGATGACCAGGCTCCTCTTAAGCTGATTAGCTTTTCACTGGCACAACCTGAGTGACCCACCACAGTGTGCAAGCTGCTCACATAAAAGGCTAACCAAAAATCAGCCTGAGCAAGTAACACTCATTATCAGAATGGCACAAAGCACCTGATGGGTGGCAGAGAAAGGTAACTGCCTTCCAACCCAGCTCCTGCAGTCAGTCAGTATGTGTGTGTGTGTGCGCGCGCGCACGCGCGATTAAGGAAACTAAATCTGATGTTTCAAAAGAGAGGCATTACCGTATTTTTCGCTCTCTAAGACACACCAGGCCACAAGATGCACCTAGTTTTTGGATGAGAAAAACAAGAAAAAAAATATTCTGAATCTCAGAAGCCAGAATAGCAAGAGGGATCGCTGCGCAGTGAAAGCTGCAATCCCTCTTGCTGTTCAGGCTTCTGTGATAGCTGTGCAGCCTGCATTCACTCTACAAGACGCACACACATTTCCCCTTACTTTTTAGGACGAAAAAGTGAGTCTTATAGATCAAAAAATACAGTAACTTCCTGTTGGACTGATGCAGAAGGATTGAACCCAATGATTGAGAACTGGATGTGGTCTGAGACCCAGACCTTTAATTACCCCCATAATGTTTTGGAATGCTTTTGAATATCATTTCTGCATATATTGTTATTTCCCCCTTAATATAATTTTTGGGTTTGATGCTTTTGTAAATGTCTCCTCTCACAGGAAACACCCAACTATCTTCTGCAGAAGTTCAAGCAAGATAGCACTGGTGGCAGATAACAATGTTCTGGCATTTAACTGTCAAGAACATGTGCCCAGTAGACCATTCTCATACAGAGTCTTCTGTATCACACATTTCAGTCTCATATGCAGTAATATCAGGTTGATACTTTCCATGTTTGGGCTCCTGTATCAGCAGGAGGAACAAAGAGAAGTTGGACTTGCTTACCACTTGCAAACAATCTCTTCTCAAGAGTTCCTTCTTCGGACACTGAACTTTAGAAGGCAAGCATCTCCTCCTGAGTTTGTCAAATGCTATCCTGAGACCCAATGTGGAATACAGTCATCTTATCACATGATGCTGGCAAATGGATTACACAGAACTGAAGACATGTAGGAAGGATCCTACACATCTTGCTAAGAACCAGATGAGGCTTCTTAACAACTTCTGAATATCTTCCGATTACCTGCTTATTCCAGCACCACTTGCTGCTCCCACTCACCATGCTGGAGGGATGCTGATCCAAAGTTTTTGAGAGCAATGAGAATTGCTAATTTCGATGTCATTCATTAGCAAAGGTAAGAGGGGATCTGTAGCTGAATGACAATGCTATGAACCTTTGGCTGATAGGTGGGGCAAGCTAACTCCATGGAGTGTTCTGTTAGAAGGATACCAGGTAGTTGGCTGGTGAAGACGGCAGAAATTTTTGGTTCCCACATCCAGTCAGAGCAGAAAGTACTAGGCAGGATAGAGTAATGGTTTGTCTAATACATTCCACATT
>JAXCMG010010253.1:0-10694 GCA_034642415.1 Podarcis siculus | reverse complement strand
TCCCCAGGTCAGAATGGGAGAGAAGGCATCTTGTCCTTCACCAGAGGTGACTGTATCAACTGCCCTGGTCTTAATGGGACGGTGCCACCTTGTCCTCGGCTTACCTTGGGCTTTACCTTTGTAAAAAAAAATATGGAATGCAAATTTGTGATGCAGCAGCTGGAGAAGTGAACGTAACAACTCAAGGGGGAAAAGCTACGTTTGGTGACTAGATAATTGGCCTGGGTGGCATCAAGAACCTACTGCCCCACCAACAATGAGAGCAATGCCTATCGCCGGGATGAAAATGGGGTGAGGGGCATGATGGAGCATGTGCAGAGTGCCCATTCAGTGTGCCAGAGGAATGTGCCAATGGAACAGAAAAATACCAGACAGTTCTAAGTAGGGTAAGGTAAAGGTAAAGGGACCCCTGACCATTAGGTCCAGTTGTGACCGACTCTGGGGTTGTGGCGCACATCTTGCTTTATTGGCCGAGGGAGCCGGCGTACAGCTTCTGGGTCATGTGGCCAGCATGACTAAGCTGCTTCTGGCGAACCAGAACAGTGCATGGAAACACCATTTACCTTCCCACTGGAGCGGTACCTATTTATCTACTTGCACTTTGATGTGCTTTCGAACTGCTAGGTTGGCAGGAGCAGGGACTGAGGAACAGGAACTCACCTCGTCGCGGGTGGCTTCCAGCAGAATATTAAAATACAATGATTCATCCAATATTAAAAGCTTCCCTAAACAGGGCTGCCTTCAGACACCTTCTAAAAGTCCGATAGTTGTTTATTTCTTTGACATCTGATGAGAAGGCGGGCACCACTATGAGCCATAGATTCACATACCTCCTTTAGCTGCTGCTGCTACTACTGTAAGTGCAGCAGAGCACTTTAAAGTTGCAATTTAAGAGGTTCTTGTTTGTTTCAGGGAGGTATTCATTCAAATTAAGAGCAGCTGGACTTCCGAAGATCTGGATACATTTGGGATGCTAACAACCAACAGGCACTAAAAGACGCACAGCCCGCCTGCCAGTCACAGGCACCAATGTTGCATTTCCCATCTGCATCTGAAGAGGACTCAGAGGCCTGGATGCACATAGACTCAGATGCAGCTCCTGAACTCCTCCTGTGCTAACCTGTTTACCCTTCAGTTGCTTCACTGGCTTTTCATTTAGATAAGCTACTGATTTTAGCATTACAAGTGGGTCCCGCAACAAAATATTGCATTGGATTCCTCATTTTCCCAATCTTTAGTTTGGTTCTCTGTATCTCCACATCTGTTTGTGATTTTTCTTTCTAAGCCCTCGTGAAGATTCAGCAACATTTTAGCATGCACTTCTTCTAATTCTAATGCACTTTTGCCTAATGCGCACATTTTTGCAAGAAATTTCTCCTAATACAATGCACCTTTGATACTATCGTCATCAATGTGTGCAATTTTATGCAGATTTTACCTGATTAAATGCAGTTCTATACCTGCTACTTGGCTGGAGAACAGCAGCGCAGAATTCGGGGAAGTGTGACTTTCTAAGGACAGTGGCTTTTCAGTTCGCCTATTATTTTCTGTTCTTATTTGAAGGTGAGCTTACTTACTTTGCATTCTTGAATAATTTCTTCCCCATCCCTAGCCTCCAGTCAGCAATGCACTCCTCTAGAACATGCCGTTCCATTCATTCCCATCTTTTTTATCCGCTATGTAGCTCAACATTCCTCAGCTAGGAGCAAGCATGCTCAGTCCTCATTGGATCATATTTGTTTTATATTTTGCTGCCAAATATTTTATTATCTTAAAGTTTTTTGTACTTCTGCAAACTACAAGGTTCCCCCAAGCATCTTCTTGTGCCTCGAGGGGGCCTGTTTTGGCTACGTCATCACTAACACCACCTGAGTTCGCTGTTAGCGGGAGCGATTATTTCCACATAATTCTGTATAATGCTCTATGATTATTCACTTATGCTGGAGGCACCTCTTATATGATGCTTTTTTGATGCTTTCTGACCTCCCTCTTTCAACTAGCCTTTCCCCCCCTTTTTTTACTTGAGATCATTCACAGTCTGCTTCTATTGTTTTATCCCTTGCGTAGGTTCGCTGCCCTGGGCTCCTTTTTGGGGGAAGTGGGTGTAGAAAAGTAATAAATAAATATATGACATTGGCCTGGAAAAGGCTTCCCTCCTGCAGTTTTAAATAACTAGACAACATTCACCAAGGATTCAGAGAACAGGCATTGAAATTCACAGAAAATCATGGGGAGCAAATTCATTTCAGCTCCGCTGCACCAGATGACACACATGTGTGTTTTGCATATTTGTGGCTGAGAGATATGGCACTTCTTCTTTGGCTATTAGAGTTAGCATTAGCACAGGTAGAGCAACACATTCTCTGAAGAGTTGCCTTGTCAGCCTATAGCAATTAACATTCATCTGGTGCCCATGAGAGGATATGTCCATTGTGTCAACATTGCCCTTTTAAAAGGAAGCTTTTAACTATAGACACATTTTAAATTAGCGGGTGCCCCGGAGGGTATCCATTATCCTTCAAAATGTATTACACTTCCAAATACAATCCATTTTATAAATGAGGTTCAGGCTGGAAGTAGCTGTTTACTCTCTCCAAGACATCAATTTAGAGAGCTGGTATTTCCTCATTACCCCAAATATAAGATAATTGTCTGTGTAATTCCTTCAGCAAGTTAATTGCGCACAGGCCCTCTTTTCGTTACGAAAATTAACTGTCAGCTTTGCATAATTTTTACAGCACAGTGTCTCTCATATATGCAACTATACAGGGCTTGATCCGCCACCCATCTTCACCCCTTACATAGAAGAAGAAATCATATGGAACCTTAAAGCTGCAAGCAAATTACCATAATGTTTTGGGGGTGCGACTGCACCTTGCTTTGGATGTGAGGGGAGACGTGGAATACACTGGCGTTGGTCTAAAAAGTAATATACAGTCGTCCCTCGGAAGTCGCGCGCCTTGCGAGTCGAATGTTTTGGCTCCCAAACACCGTAAACCCGGAAGTGAGCGTTCCAGTTTGTGAACGTTCTTTGGAATCCGAACGTTTGATATGGGTTCCATGGCTTCCAATTGGGAGCAGGAGCTTTAAATATATAGTGTGTATGGAGCCTAAGCATCACCTAGAAAAATCTGTACATTCTTTAAAACTTTAAAGTTTGCAGGGAGTTGGACTGAATAACTCTTGGGGTCCCTTCCAACTTTATAATTTTATGATTCTAAGTATTGTGACTTTACCTGTGACATTTGGCATTTAAGCACCTATGCTAAACTACAGCTACAAGACAAAATGCTATTGCATCTCCCTTTTTTGTACAGTGGTACCTCGGGTTACATACGCTTCAGGTTACATACGCTTCAGGTTACAGACTCCGCTAACCCAGAAATAGTGCTTCAGGTTAAGAACTTTGCTTCAGGATGAGAACAGAAATCGTGCTCCGTCGGCGTGGCAGCAGCAGGAGGCCCCATTAGCTAAAGTGGTGCTTCAGGTTAAGAACAGTTTCAGGTAAAGTACGGACTTCTGGAACGAATTAAGTACTTAACCTGAGGTACCACTGTATTCTGGTTTCTTGCTTCTCTTCTACAGCCCCAGAATCAATTCTGCTCTTGATAAACCATGTATTCATTTGGCCAAGGAATTCACAAGTCTGGCCAAATGACAAAACCCCTTGTTACTCGCTCAGATCAAATTGCTTTTAATACAGAAGGTAGCTGTAGCTTGGCAAGGCAGCTGAATTCAATAAGAAACATATGCACAGGCCAGTATCAGCCAAACTCTTGATTCCGGGCTTTGCTGAAAATTCCCACAAAATATAAAAATTCAGTCCTACTGTGCACTGGAAGCAGAAATGTAGTCAGGGGTCTTGTCTAGCTGGTGAGTCTGCAAATAATGAGAATTGTGAGGTAATATTGAGCTCTCCTGGTCCAGATTAGGTCAAATCCCAGTTCTATTTATGACTACATCTAGCAAATCAGAATTACTCTTGTTTCTCTTTGCTATATCAACAGTGAGCAGTCGAACAACAGTCTGACCAGGCATACGGATCAATGGGTCTCCACATTGTGCGTGACAGTGGGATGTATTCTAACTCTTTCTAAATTTGAATCTATGCCTTTAAATTAATATATGGAAAATAATATGGTGCATTGTAAGGGTGGTGTATTGTAAGGGTCCACCCCCTACTTATGTATGCAACCATGGCTGCACGGATGTTATTAGCCCAGAGATGGAAAGACGATAAAGTCCCGACCAGAGAAGAAGATCAAGTTGATGGACTATGCCAAAATGGCTAAAATGACCGGAAGAATAAAAACCAGGAAGACCAAAATTTTAATAAGGAATAGGAAAAATTTATAACTTATATTAAAGACCATTGCAAACAGTTAAAATCGTTAGTAGGATTGGAATATCACTTGTAGTTTAATCGTGAATTTTGGATACAATGGGGAGATAAAATATTTGGATGATTATAAAAGATGCAGGAGGAAATGATTAACAATAGGACCCACGAAGGGGAGGAGGAAAGTCCAAGAGAATCTTGTTTTTATGTTGTATGTTGGCCATGTGACTGTAAATTTTTAATCTGAAAAACCAGAGAGAGAGAGAGATCCACCCTTTTCAGCTGTGATAGGGGATGTGTCTAATATGTATGTGACTTTTTTTGGCACTGAAGTCAACTGTCTAATTTTGCATGGCAATGGATTGCTCTGTGTCTCGTGGCTGTACAATGCCTTGAACATCAGAACTGATAGCAAGGCAAGACCTGCTTTCTTCTGAGAATCATGATAACAGTTAATCATTTTTACTTATTTATTATTTGCCGACATAGCACTAAGGGGAAAACTGGGGAGGGAGGGAATCATTCATTTTGAGCAAACACCACTGGCCTAGCTCTGATGTGTTGCTTTGCAAATACATGCATTCCAGCCACCGCCAGATGTAATAGGGAGAAATGGAAATAACAGCGTTTAGATCTTTGGTGACCTACTTACGGCATTAAAGGCACAAGGCGGGGGGTGACATGAAAGGGAGAGGATCTAGGCTACAGCTTAATATGGACAGACAAGCATCAGTATTTCAGACCACAGAAGCAGGAAGATATTATTCCACCTTCTACTGAAAAGACAACTGACCAAAATCAGTACCGGAGAGATGTTGATGCTTTGCCAAAAATAAGAGGCACAGATTTACATAAACATTTGCATATGCTGATTTATATGTACAGATGCAAATTTAGAAAGAATTACTACTGCTTGAATAGAAATACATTCACCATGGGTGTGAAGACTGTGCTTACAAAACCTGTGTGCCTGCTCCGTCTGCTGTCCAAGGGCGAATTGGTGATAGGCAACTTCAACTTCCCTTCTGCTCTCCTTTCTTAGGGTTCTTTGACTAGGCAACTCTTCCAACAGAGGATGCCTTCAAACAGAGGACCGTCCTCTGACAGCCCTCAAAAAGAGGACGACTTCCTCTGCAAAGTAGGATGCACAACAACCTTGTTTTCTGCAACTGTACTGCTACTGAACTGTTTTTTCTGGTGTCCATCAGGGCCAAGGTGAAGCTATGGGCATCCACACTGGAATCTAGATTTGGTCAGGGTGCTTTCAGTGTAAGCTGGAAGGACTACATAAAAACCCTAAGAAGAGCTGGATCAGGTCAATGCAGTCCAGCATCCTGCTCTCAAAGTGGTCAACCAGATGCCTGTACAAAGCCCACAAATGCACTTGAGGGCAACCACACTCTCTCCACTGGAGATTCCTGCCAACTGGTATTCAGAAGCACACTGCTGCTGACAGTGGAGATAGAATGTTGATCGCCATATCTTCCATGAATTTGTCCAATCCTCTTTTAAAACCATGCAAACTGTTGGCCATCAGTGCCTCTTGTGAAAGTGAATTCCGTAGTTTATGTGTGGTACAAGTAGCAAAGGATACTCCCTTGTTCTCCAGACTCATATAGACTGGTGACTGAGAGCGGCTGCTGGGACCATATAACACTGGTCCTAAAGGATCTTCACTGGCTCCCAGTACATTTCCAAGCACAATTCAAAGTGTTGGTGCTGACCTTTAAAGCCCTAAATGGCCTCAGCCCAGTAAACCTGAAGGAGCGTGATCCATTAGCAATTGATGAATCTTGGGTTCTTTCCCATTAGATTTCCCTTTAATTCACCTGTTTGGGTTTTTAAAAAAGAAAAAGAGGCCAATTTCAGTCTGCCCTTCCATGACTTTACATCTGCTGCATTTAAAAATACCTCCTCAATTCCCCCAGATAGTTCAGAGATTGAACTTCAATATCAAATGCAATAGGGGCATAGTCAGAACCTCTAGCATGTTAGAACCATTTCCAGGCGATGCACAGATTGAAGCCTAGAGATAGGAATGAAAGAGTTAAGAGTGACACACAGCCCCTCAGTTTAGATTCTCAGATGAAAGGTAGCATACACGCAGTGGTGAAGCTGCATGCTCCGCTACTGGGGGCGGAGAGCAGGCGGGGGCGTGACATGCCCCTGGGGGTGTGGTGCGCATCCCGGGGGCGTGGTGTGCCACCCACAGGAGCATGGTGCACCACCCGTGGGGGCATGGCGCGTGTCGGGGGGGGGCAACCACAATGGCACCCTACTGAAATAATGGTTCCGGGGATGGTCTACTCCCTGCACACTCCTGTCCTCCTCCAGTGCATACACAGCCATCTCTGTGGTGCACTGCCTCATTTGTACACCATTAGTAGCCCACACACATGGCTGGGGTCCCACTTTCGTGCAGTGACTCCTGCTTTTCTTATCTCTGCAGTCCCAATAAGTTGCTTGATTTCAAAAGAAGCTGTTCTCTTGCTCCTGGGGATTCCCTAAGGAGGTGAATTGGCTTCTGAGGAAAATGCTAGGACAGGAACTAATAGGATGAAGAAAGACTGAAAATCACTGGGCATATTTATCTTTTTTTTAAAAAGTCTACAACAAATTAATTGGTGCACTCATTTTCAACAGCAAAACCCTAAGCATGTAGAAACATGAGAGACACATGGCCAGATGATGTCCCAGGCAAGGAGCATCTTGGTCATGCACCAACTTTTGCGCATTTTTAAAAATTGCTATTGTTGCCCATTTCTTGACTTTGATGGATTATTTGTCTGCATGATTTATCCCTGTCATATAAGATGACAAATGGGTGCACTGGAATCTAAATCTGTATGAATCCCTCCCATGCTATATTAATTCACCTCCTTTGTTTCAGCTGCTGAGGTTATAGTTGTGTAGGTAGCCTGTGATGAGCGCCCTCCAAGCCCAGTACACTACATGAGTTGCCAACCCAGGCCAGACATACATTGGAGAAGAACAGGCTAAGGAATAAACCCTACACAAATCCAGAGTGGGGTCCCCAAGATGGTTGGCGGTGCCTTGTATGCCTCCTTCCAACAACTCCTGCAGGCAGGCAGGCTGGTGCCAAACGTCTTGCTCTGCTTTCCTTTGGACCACATCAGTAAGGCCGAGAGGGGAGGTCTTGGCATCTGGGAAGCCCAGGACCTCCAAAGGCACTGCTCAGGCTTGTGCCTCGGAGAGGTCACTCTGGTGCTGCTGGTGCACTGGTTTGACTTCACCCCCAGAGATGCACTCCATTGTCTCTTGAGACAGACGGATGCCAACAACAATTGAGTTCAACGAGACTTTAAGTCAGGGGTCAAGCAAGGTTTACCTCGCCTGGGCCAGTTCACTCCAGTGGAGATCCCTCTATGGGCCGGACTGTGTGCGTGTGTGAGTGCGCCCCCCCCCCACGATTTCTGGCATCTGCACAGACACGATTTCCAGTGCCACGGAAGTGAGTCCCCACGCTGCACTGCACCAGTTTAGCGCAGCACGTGGGGACTCACCAAGCGGGCGGCTCGAGGGCTGGTTAAACGTCCCCTGTGGTCCATGGACCTTAGGTTGCCTGTTGCTGTTTAGTCATGTCCGACTCTTTGTGACCCCATGGACCAGAGCATGCCAGGCACTTCTGTCTTCCACTGCCTCCCGCAGTTTGGTCAAACTCATGCTGGTAGCTTCGAGAGCACTATCCAACCATCTTGTCCTCTATTGTCCCCTTCTCCTTGTGCCCTCCATCTTTCCCAACATCAGGGTCTTTTCCAGGGAGTCTTCTCTTCTCTTGAGGTAGCCAAAGTATTGGAGCCTCAGCTTCACGATCTGTCCTTCCAGTGAGCACTCAGGGCTGATTTCCTTAAGAATGGATAGGTTTGGTCTTCTTGCAGTCCATGGAACTCTCAAGAGTCTCCTCCAGCACCATAATTCAAAAGCATCAATTCTTCGGCGATCAGCCTACCCCTACCTAGGTTGCCTACCCCTGCTTTAAGTCTTAGGGTAGTTCTAGGGGTCGCCAGATGTTGTTGGACTATAATCCTCTGACCATTGGCCATGCTGGATGGAGATGATGGGAAATGAGTCCAAGATATGAAGGACACCACACTACCCACCCCGCTCTCCTAAGTGTGCTTAAGACTGTAGGCAAAGAAGCAGTCAAACAGTGAAGGCTCTTTCTTTGTGTGCCGGTTGAATTATTTAAGCTATCCTTCTCCTCAGAAAAGGTTTTAAGCCCGTGCTTCATCTCTGGTGTGTTTGCTTCAGACATCAAGAGGATGTCGACCAGGTTCTTTGAAGTCATCTGCATTATTTATTTCTACTTACCATAAGAAGTCTGATAGGCATGCTGTTTCAGTAATTAAATGTCAACAATTCATGTTGCTGGCTAAACCCTGAAAGTGCTTAATCAATAATAATGTACTTCCACGTCTTTCAATCAGGGGCCTTGAAAAGATCAACACCCTTCCATTGCATCATCTAAAGACTTATCAGTCACAATCCCCAGCCAGCAGCTCTCTAGAGAGAAGCGCCCCCGCCATGCTGCTTTGACTCAAGTACTTCAGTTGAGTCAATCCAGCAAAGGTTACTCCAGATTATTTATACTACTCTGTAATCAAAAGCAAAGCAAAAGCCTAAAACAATGAACCCAATTTCTGTGCACTGAAAAATTGGATCCTGCAATTAAGGTTGGCACCTGATCTAAGTCAGTAAACCATATACATTTTAGCTGATTGATTGGTTAAGAGTAAAAACAGTAGCATTTGAGCAAGGAGTGCCTATTCTCATTTATATGAAAGGAAGAACATCTTTTTAAAAAGATGTTGCTTGCTCATTTAATTGAAAAAATATTCTTCCGCATATCCAGGGTTTTCCCCAAATATGTAATCACCAATACCTTAATTTTTGATGACTCTGCTTCACTTCCAAATAGGTAGCTACTCAACCATGTGAGTTTGTTGCCATGAGTTTAGCCTGCCCATAAAATATCAAAACTATATCCTTGGCATGCAACAAACCCACTGAAAGCCACAGGATCAATAGCTATTGAGTAATCCTTGTTGAAGGATCACATGGCTCATGACTGTTATATCCATGTCTTTTCAGCACAGATCAATGGTTCATCCATGATCCAATGTCTCTGGGTGTGATTTATGCCACTCACTGTTGAAGGACTTCTGTATCTGTGCTTTTGGATAGCAGAACCAATGGCTGATCAGGGGTCAGTGCTCCTGAATGCCTGATATAAAGCATTCTTAAAAGATCATATATTTTCTATATGAGACTGAGAGTCAAATTTATTTCCGCATAGACAAGGGAAGATAACAGGAATAGCTTTCTTTCAGCTGATAGCTATGAAGACTCCATGCTGTCTATCTGTATATTACTAGAAGCAAGATTAGAGTCAAGGAGAAAGATAAATGCAGATCATTTTGAGCAATTTACCATGTAATCCTACCTATCTTTACTCAGGCGTTCAGTGGGATTTACTCAGAAGTAAATATGCAAGGGGTTGTGCATTTTAGTTTTCATATACATGCAAATGAAGCTAAAATGCTATGCATATTTCCGGGGGGGGGGGGGAGTCCAATTGTGCACAGCATGACTTAACTTTTGTGGAAACATACAGTGGGTTGTACTGCATATGCAGAAAGACACACAGAGGTGAGATATCATGGAGATTTGTGGCAAGAAAAGAATTAGCAGAGCTTTAGCTCTTTCATCAGTAATTGGGGCATTGGACATCAGAAGAGCTAGCTTTGTTTTCATTTAAACTTGCATTTAATCCCAGAATGACAATCTCAAGCAACTAGAACCACACTCTTGGTTTTTCTGTGTCACATGAAATTCACTAACACTGTATCTGGAGGTCTTTAGCATTCAAAAGACTATATCTGTGATGGGCCTTTCTTTTTTGTTGACACTACATGCCTTTGACCTCGAGGGAAAGCATAGCTAGTGGACAATGAACAGATTATGGTCCACATTTAACTCCTTATTCAAGCCAATTTATGAGGCTATGGCTGAGTCTGGAAACCTCCATTCCTCAACACGTTGTTGGACTCCAAATCCCACCAGCCCCAGCCAGCATGGCCAATGGTCAGGGATGTTGGGAATTGTAGTCCAACAATATATGGAGGGCCACAGGTTCCCCACCTCTGAACTATGGCCAGGAGAACAGAGGTTGATGGAATAGGGAGGAGCAGAGACATGATGATCAACACCCTGTGAAGGAGGAACCTCTAAAATTGCTTTTACATAGTAGAAAGTTTGGTGGCTACTTTAGAATAGAGGCAAAATAACCTTGAATTGGAGAAAAGCTGTTGTATGAACAAACAACTAACCTCTC
>JAXCMG010010252.1:12042-26495 GCA_034642415.1 Podarcis siculus | reverse complement strand
AACAAGAAAAAAAAAAATTCTGAATCTCAGAAGCCAGAACAGCAAGAGGGATCGCTGCACAGTGAAAGCAGCAATCCCTCTCGCTGTTCTGGCTTCTGGGATAGCTGCACAGCCTGCAGTCGCTCCATAAGACGCACACACATTTCCCCTTACTTTTTAGGAGGGAAAAAGTGAGTCTTATAGAGCAAAAAATACGGTATATTCTATCTGGTTTTTATTGAGCATTTGTTCCGATTTGTTGACGGGGCGGTTACATGACAAGGAACATTTGCTCCACATCTACCTTGACTTCTTTCTTTCTTTCTTTCTTTCTTTCTTTCTTTCTTTCTTTCTTTCTTTCTTTCTTTACGTCATTAAAAAAAGAAGAAGTGGATTTGTTGTGCTAGGCCAACAGAGCGCTTTAACTTAATCTAAGCAGACTAGTGTGTGACTGAATTACTCCTGCAAATAAATGATAGCTTGGAAGTGCCTAGAAAACAGCAAACTAATAATAATACTAATAATATTAATAATAGACTTTCTGTGGTCTGGAAATTGATGGGCAATGCACTGAAAAGACTGAAAAGCACATTTACAGGAAGATATGCAAATATCCCACAGTCAATGTTTACACTGGCTGGCAGCAGGGATAAAGAGGTTTGAGTTCAGATCATTGATCCATCAAGCTTAATACTGCCTGCACTGGCTGGCAGTGGCTCTCCAAGGATTTAGGCAGGAGTCTTCAGGATAAAGGGATGTGGGTGGCTCTGTGGGTTAAACCACAGAGCCTAGAGCTTGCGGATCAGAAGGTCGGCGGTTCGAATCCCCGCAACGGGGTGAGCTCCCGTTGCTCGGTCCCTGCTCCTGCCAACCCAGCAGTTCGAAAGCACATCAAAGTGCAAGTAGATAAAAAGGTACCACTCTGGCGGGAAGGTAAACGGCATTTCTGTGAGCTGCTCTGGTTCGCCAGAAGTGGCTTAGTCATGTTGGCCACATGACCCGGAAGCTGTACGCTGGCTCCCTCGGCCAGTAAAGCGAGATGAGCGCTGCAACCCCAGAGTCGTCCGCGACTGGACCTAATGGTCAGGGGTCCCTTTACCTTTACCTTTACCTTCAGGATAAAAGCACATGCTCTACCACTGAAGCACAATTCCTCCTCTTCTCCCCCCCTTCTTTTAAAAAAATTATCCAAGGCTTTTAATAGGTGGGTGCTGTTTTCGTTGATCTGCTTACAGACAGCAAAAGAGCAGCCGACACCCACATTTAGAATTAACACTGTTGCCTGAAAGTTCATCCCTAACCGCTTTCAATCTTTTGACTAGTAAAGCGACATCCTAATATTTTCAATAAACTTATGTTTGGTTCCCCACCCTTAAAGTGCATTTGAGAGCATATAAGTTTGAATTTTTAAATATATGCATATTTTATTGGGCTGTTGTTTTTATTTTGATTATATATATTGTGGTTTTTATGTTGATGCCCTGCATCAATAAACAAGCAAATACAGTACATAAATCGGAAATACCTAAGTAAGATTTCTTCTGTTGACTTGAAAACTGAAGGAGAGAAAGGAAAGATAGTAAAAAAAGTCAAATTCTCCAAAGACAAGATTGGTGACTATTAACTAAGAATCTGTCTGGAGTAAGCAGGTCTCCAGATATTGCTGGACTACAGCTCCCATCATTCCCTTGACCACTGACCAGGGGCTGATGGGAGTTGGAGCCCAACAGCATCAGAGTGTTATGTACTGAGTTGAATAGGATCCAAAATGCAGCAGTCTGATTGGTCCTAGAACAATAGGATTCAGAATGCAGCAGTCTGATTGGTCCTAGAACAATAGGATTCAGAACACAGCAGTCTGATTGGTCCTAGAACAATAGGATTCAGAATGCAGCAGTCTGATTGGTCCTAGAACAATGCAGCAGTATGATTGGTCTGCAGGAGCTGCCCAATCCAGCTCCAGATGGAAGTGAATCCACAACCTGATTGGCCTACAGGAGAATCCTGGAATTAGCCAATCATGTGCAGCCCATTGTGTAAATAATGTATTTAAAGCAGATACTGTGGGGGAACTTTCATTCCTCCTCACCATTATGAGCTGAATAAAGAGCATGAAATCCACTCTCGACTGAGTATATTTCAAGTGGGTGGGATGTTCCCGTTTCCCACTAAATCCAGAGCTAGTTTGGAATTAACTGAGTTGGGAGAATCCTAGCGAATAGCTTCAAGTTAAGTCCAGCCCTGGATGACCTGTTGAGAAGGGGGAGGACCTGGCCAGGACGCTCAGCTGGTGAACCAAACCTCTCCGTGGGTTTGTGGGAAAGACGCCACTGCAGGACCAATCGTCTTCGCAAGTCTGGTCCTCAAAACAAGTCGGTCCCATCCCTGCCCATCCCGTTCTGTTCCCATCGCAGCCCTGCAGGGAAGCAAAACGTCTCACCTTCATTTTCCTCCCTTAGCCTTGAATTCTGCAAAGGTCGGGAGAAGAGGAACTTGGTTAATAATAATAATAATAATAATTTATTTATACCCCGCCCTCCCTGGCCAAAGCCGGGGCTAACAACATTAAAAACAGTAAAAACATAATGCGGGGCGGGGGGGGCAATTTAAAATACAGGTTAAAATGCAATTTAAAATGCAGCCTCATTTTAAAAGTACCGTATTTTTCGCTCTATAAGACGCACCAGACCATAAGACGCACCTAGTTTTTGGAGGAGGAAAACAAGAAAAAAAATATTCTGAATCTCAGAAGCCAGAACAGCAAGAGGGATCGCTGCGCAGTGAAAGCAGCAATCCCTCTTGCTGTTCTGGCTTCTGGGATAGCTGCGCAGCCTGCATTCGCTCCATAAGACGCACACACATTTCCCCTTACTTTTTAGGAGGGAAAAAGTGAGTCTTATAGAGCAAAAAATACGGTAGCCCATAGATCAAAACCATAAGGGGAGGGAAACATAAGGGTCAGACTGAGTCCAAACCAAAGGCCAGGCAGAACAGCTCTGTCTTGCAGGCCCTGCGGAAAGGTAGACAGTGATAATGTGGGATGTAATCCATTGCTACAGCCAAATGCAACATTCCTTATTTCACTAGCGTGGGAACAAGCAGGAGGACATCCAGTCAGTGTAACTTTCTGGTCTGGAGCTTCCTCGCCCTGCGTGTTATCTGGGAGATGAGCGTGGCTCTGGCCGACTCCATAAAAGAATGGAGCTATGCAGCCATTTCCTCACTTGCGGTCTAGTTTTGACTTCCTGTTGTCTTGTTCTCTCTATTGCTGCCATGCCGCTCTTACTTGCTGACTCTGGGGTTGCGGTGCTCATCTCGCTTTACTGGCCGAGGGAGCCGGCGTACAGCTTCCGGGTCATGTGGCCAGCAGGACTAAGCTGCTTCTGGCAAACCAGAGCAGCGCACGGAAACACCGTTTACCTTCCCGCCGGAGTGATACCTATTTATCTACTTGCACTTTGACGTGCTTCGAACTGCTAGGTGGGCAGGAGCAGAGACCGGGCAACGGGAGCTCACCCCGTCGCGGGGATTCGAACCGCCGACCTTCTGATCGGCAAGTCCTAGGCTCTGTGGTTTAACCCACAGCGCCACCCAGGTCCCTTAAGGCCCCTTATCTCTCCCCTTATCCCTCTGAGCTGTTTTACGGTGCTCACCATTTGCCGCAAGTTTGCGTTGGCCTTCTGAAGGGATCTGATCTTTTCCATCTGTAGGACAATTGAAAAAAATAAACAATGAACAGGAGAGGAAACATGAGAACCCTTCTCAAAAATATATATACATAGATTCTTTGCCGTAATCAATTTGTTTCCAGATTTCCCTCCAAAATGTTCAGCTGATAAAGCTGACATTGAATACCCTCAATTATTCCTTGAATGCTCAAACATTTGCTGAAACCTGATGTCCATATTTAGCGTCCTTTTATATATGACAGTATGTGGCTATTGGCATCCCTTGGCATTTGCCTGGATTTGATGGATGGCGCTGAATAACATATATGCAGTAAAGGGAAGTCCTCTTTCTGCATATAACTGTTAGTTTTCCTTCTGCCCATACCTGCTGCATTTTGGGGAAGCCTTGCACCTTTTCTCTTGCATTCTGGGAAGTCTTGCTTATAATCTTTTCCCTGCTTTTGCACACACTGTACAGATCTGTTCTAAACACCAGGACATTCTTTTCCTTGTTCAGTCATCCTAAGCTCATGGAAAACAACACGACCCACTCTTCATGCCTAGCTGACCACATCTACAGAACTTGATTGTTATATTGTTTCATGCCATGATCCATCATTACAATTTAATTAGGAGGCTTCATGCCTGTCTAGTTCTAGCTTCGATTCCCAGCCTTTAATCCATCGATAATAAATGATCATATGTAACCCCCATTTCTCACATGAAGTTCCCGCCTTATGCTTATGTTAACCAATCAGCAATAAGTTTCTTTGTGTATGTATGTATCAACCAATCAGCCACGAGCACACCTGTGTCAATGTTTGTAATATTCAATAAAAGGGGCTCCCAGGGTCCGCCCTGGCCAGACGCCTCATGTTACACCTGCCTCTCGTCTCCTGTGATTTTTCATTCCAACAATGCAGCAGTCTTTGCTTCCATAAAATTGAGGGGGGGGGCATTGCTATTGGGTTGTTCTTGTTTTTATTTTGGTTAAGTATATTGGTTAAGTGTTTCTATATTGTGATTTTATCTTGTGAAATGCCCTGAGACCTGTGGGTGTAGGGCAACAACAACAACAAACAACAAATAATAATAATAATAAGATGGCTATCATATCTCCTCTCATGATTGTTGTTTAGTCGTTTAGTCATGTCCGACTCTCTGTGACCCCCTGGACCAGAGCACGCCAGGCCCTCCTGTCTTCCACTGCCTCCCGCAGTTTGGTCAAACTCATGCTGGTAGCTTCGAGAACACTGTCCAACCATCTCGTCCTCTGTCGTCCCCTTCTCCTTGTGCCCTCCATCTTTTCCAACATCAGGGTCTTTTCCAGGGAGTCTTCTCTTCTCATGAGGTGGCCAAAGTCTTGGAGCCTCAGCTTCAGGATCTGTCCTCCCAGTGAGCACTCAGGGCTGATTTCCTTCAGAATGGAGAGGTTTGATCTTCTTGCAGTCCATGGGACTCTCAAGAGTCTCCTGCAGCACCAGAATTCAAAAGCATCAATTCTTCGGCGATCAGCCTTCTTTATGGTCCAGCTCTCACTTCCATACATCACTACTTGGAAAACCATAGCAGACCTTTGTTGGCAAGGTGATGTCTCTACTTTTTAAGATGCTGTCTAGGTTTGTCATTGCTTTTCTCCCAAGACCTCTCATGCTTAGGTTGTATATAAAGGAATAAAAATAAAATGTAAATAAATAAAAGCCTGTAGCCTAAGGACGCCACAGTTTCTGCTGACCTTCCTTCTAAGGAAACTGCACTCTGGGCGAGTGTTGAAACCCCTGGAGATATCTCACTGCTCAGAGACTGGGGTGGCGTGCAACATTATGTTCTTGTGGTCATCACAAATCACCACACTTGCATGTTAAAAAGGACGTCCAGTGAGGCCTTAGAAGCCTGAAGGAGCGTCTCCACCCCCAACGTTCTGCCTGGACACTGAGGTCCAGCGCCGAGGGCCTTCTGGCGGTTCCCTCACTGCGAGAAGCAAAGCTACAGGGAACGAGGCAGAGGGCCTTCTCGGTGGTGGCGCCCGCCCTGTGGAACACCCTCCCATCAGATGTCAAAGAGATAAACAACTGCCTGACATTTAGAAGACATCTGAAGGCAGCCTTGTTCAGGGAAGCTTTTAACGTGTGACATTTTAATGTATTTTTAATCTTTGTTGGAAGCCGCCCAGAGTGGCTGGGGAAACCCAGCCAGATGGGCGGGGTACAAATAATACATTATTATTATTATTATTATTATTATTATTATTATTATTATTCCGACTCCGAAGGATGCTCACCAGGTTCTGATTCCTCTGTTCCAGTAAGAGAAGCCTCCTCCCTCGCTCCGCCATGGTGGGCAGCTACATGCAGAAAGAACCGTGAGCAGAGGGCAAAGGATGCCACGCTCCCATAAGACGGCTCAGTTTTTCTCCTCTCAACCTGCAGCCGCAATCTGGGCTGGTCTTGGGAGTTCCTCACTAAGCGGGTGCCTGTTGCCCTCAGCACCCAGTGCCCCTCCATCTTGCCTTGTGACGGTGCCCGTGATGTCATAGGCGACTTGAGGGTTTATTTTTGACAAATAAATATAACATCCTACAGGGACCTGCCTTTTGGGTACCTTCAGAGGCAGGGGAGGAGAAGGACTGATGGTCTCTGTGTAGCCTTATTAGACTTTACCGATTGGTGGGGTCTGCGTTGCTTCCGAGAGGGAGAAAGGAAGTCAAATGACACCGAGGTTGATTCAGAGAAAGAGTTTATTCTGCTTCCGGATAGCAGAAGGCACTTGCGTGGTCAGCTCACAGCAAGTCCAAAGAAATGAGAAATTTCATGCAGTATATATATCCTCCAGGCACCCTCTCCCCCCTACCCCAGGAATCCAGCCCCGTCAGCTTATACACGCAGGTTGACATCACAAATGTTCCTGCTCCGCCACTATTAAGCATAAAAGGGTTTTCCTTCCTGTACTCCTGACCATAAAAGGGTTTTCCTTCCTATACTCTTATCTTGGAGCAAGAGGTCACCAACTCCAAGAACACACTCTGGTGCTGTTCCCAGACTAGGTCTGTGCATCAGAGTGTGGTCAGGACGTAAGATAAGACCTAGACATGTCATCCCTACTCCACTGGAACAGCCAAGGTCATCCATTGCCGTGACTGATAAAGGAGAGAGCTTTGTTTATACAGCTATGTTCTTGTTATGCATTTGCTCAACAGCTCAAGTTAATGCATTTTAGAAATGCTCTCTTGGAGAAAGAAGAAAGGGGGCTTTTGAGTCAGTTTCAAACTGACTGCACAGAAACCCATTCCTTCATCTGTGCCTCTTAATAATAAAATAATAATAATAATTTATTATTTATATCCTGCCCTCCCCAGCCGTGCCCCAAGTGCACGACTGAATGTTTTGGCACTTGCCTGCTAAACCAGAGGTGAGGAAACCTTTCTAGTGCCAGGGGAACATTGATATAGATGGGCTTTTCCTCCATTGTTGACATCCAACCTCCATGGATCAGTCTGATTCTTTTTCGAACTTGGTAGCGACCGCTGTTTCCTGTGGGAGGGAGTTCTGCAGTTCAACTACATGAAGATGTGCTTTCTTTTATCTGCCCCAAATCTTCTGACACTCAGCTTCGCTGGGTTGCTCATGGGTTCTGGTCTTATGAGAGAGAGAAAAAACATTTTCTCTGTCCAATTTTCCCGTGCCCGGCACAAACTCACAAATTTATTACCGTATCGCCTCTTACGCACCTTTTGTCTCAGTGAGTAAGTCCCAAATGCTGGGATCTTTCCTCATAGGAGAGCCTCAGAAAAGTATTGACCATTTTGGTTGCCCCTTTTTTTGTACCTTTTCCAACTCTACGACATCCTTTTCCTCGAGGTGAGGTGACCTCGCCAATAAATCTTGAGATGCCTGTCTTGAGAAATTCCGGTTAAACGCCTTCTCAATTTCTCCCCCCACAATTGCAACATTGCTGGTATTCACCCAGGTTCATATACATTTCAAAATACAGTGGTACCTCACAAGATGAACGCCTCGCAAGACGAAAAACTCGCAAGACGAAAGAGTTTTCCGTTTTTTGAGTCGTTCTGCAAGACGAATTTCCCTATGGGCTTGCTTCGCAAGATGAAGGCGGGCGGCGGGGAGAAGAGCACTTCTCCCCGCTGCCTGCCCTGCAAGCTCCGGGGACAGCGGGGAGGCGCAGCGCGTCTTCCCGCTGTCCCCAGACCGTTAATAGCCGTGCTTCGCAAGACAAAAAAACCCGCAAGACGAAGAAACTCGCAGAACGAATTAATTTCGTCTTGCGAGGCACCACTGTATATTTTAGCGATACACTAGGTTTCAAAACCTGCCTCAAGACTTTATATATATATATAGCAGAGACATCACCTTGCCAACAAAGGTACGTATAGTTAAAGCTATGGTTTTCCCAGTAGTGATGTATGGAAGTGAGAGCTAGACCATAAAGAAGGCTGATCGCCGAAGAATGGATGCTTTTGAATTCTGGTGCTGGAGGAGACTCTTGAGAGTCCCATGGACTGCAAGAAGATCAAACCTCTCCATTCTGAAGGAAATCAGCCCTGAGTGCTCACTGGAAGGACAGATCCTGAAGCTGAGGCTCCAATACTTTGGCCACCTCATCAGAAGAGAAGACTCCCTGGAAAAGACCCTGATGTTGGGAAAGATGGAGGGCACAAGGAGAAGGGGACGACAGAGGACGAGATGGTGGGACAGTGTTCTCGAAGCTACCAACCTGAGTTTGACCAAACTGCGGGAGGCAGTGGAAGACAGGAGTGCCTGGCATGCTCTGGTCCAGGGGGTCACGAAGAGTCGGACATGACTAAACGACTAAACAACAACAACAACATACAGACACACACACACACACACACTTTTATTAATTTTTTAACATCATTTCCAACAGCCATTTAACATAACTTCTTATCTTATACAGTATTTTAGACTTCCGTCAACAACCCCTGAAGATTTTCCGTTCTTTATCCCTTATTCTGCATTTCTCAATTTCTCTATTGCTTTTAATTATCATTAACTAATAATTCTCTTCATAGTCTTCCTTGCAACATTTCATATAATCCTCCTTACAGAACTTCTCGCAGTCCTACTAGCGTAATCCGTTTGTTACAATCGCTTTTCAAATAGTTCAGATATTTACTCCAGTCTTCTAAGAATCTCTGGTCCCACAGGTTTCGAATCCTCCCCGTTAGTTCATCCAATTCTGCATAGTCCATTAATTTCATTTGCCGTTCTTCTTTCGTCGGTAATTTTTCTTGCTTCCGTTTTTGTGCCAATAGTATCCCTGCTGCCGAAAACCTGCCTCAAGACTTTCGCCTGTCCTGAATCCTTGCAGACAGCTAACCCCTTCCGCCCGAAATTATTCGCCCCCCTGGTTCCCCATCCATCTCCTAGTCCAAGAACGGAGTGGGGAGGGAGATTGGGAAAAGGCCAGGAGAGGGCTGAGGCCTTGTTTGCCTAGGCCAGAAAGATGCCACAACCTCCATCGCCATGGCAACCACTATGGCCTGTGGTGTGGCTGACGCTCGTAGCCATAGGAATGGGGCAGCGGGGGGAGAGATGTATAGGATTTGGGTGTGGGGTCCCAGGCAGAGTAAATGGAGGGCGAGACCCTGTCATGGGAAAGGGAGAAGGAAGGAGGAGGATTGAAATGATGAAGGGAAAAAAGAATCCAACTTGGACTTAGACGTTCTCACAGTCTCCAACATTTTCCCGATGAAAATAGGGACGTCCTATTCCATAACCATAATATTAACAATAATTTTATTATTTATATCCCAGCCATCTCACAGGCTTGCTGCAGTCACTCAGAGTGGCTTCCAACATACAGTGGTACCTCGGGTTACATACCCTTCAGGTTACATACGCTTCAGGTTACAGACTCCACTAACCCAAAAATAGTGCTTCAGGTTAAGAACTTTGCTTCAGGATGAGAACAGAAATCGGGCTCCGGCGGCGCGGCAGCAGCAGGAGGCCCCATCAGCTAAAGTGGTGCTTCAGGTTAAGAACAGTTTCAGGTTAAGTACCGACCTCCGGAACGAATTAAGTACTTAACCCGAGGTACCACTGTATATAAAAACATAATGAAACATTAAACATTAAAAACGTCCCTATATAGGGCTGCCTTCAGATGTCTTCTAAAGGTTGTATAGTTACTGTTATGTACTGAAGTTCTCACCCTGGGCCAGCAGGGGGATACTGTAGATAGTTTTCACTCAGGTCCACATATGCAAATAAGGAATTGGAAGTGACGTTCAGTGATTGGCTAGTTACAGAAAGTTGTTACTATTGCGTTGTAGTGGAGCTCTATATAAGCAGGCTGGCTGAACACTTCAGTTCAGTTCTGTTCTGGCCTGTGAATAAACAAGAGCTGTTTGAAGAATCGCTGTGTCGTCTGATATGTTCACCCACAACTTAACAGTTACTTTTCTCTTTAGCAGGACATTCTGGGATCAAATCAGAAACTGGGACGGCTTCTGTAAATCCAGAACTGTCCCTGGAAAATAGGGACACTTGGAGGTTTTGTGTTCTCATTTTTTGAACCGAGTCTGAATTATTGGGACTTAGGTTTGCAAGCCGCACCCTATAAGTGTCTAGGAAGCCAGCTTTTTCTGCCGCTGACAGGCTCCATGGAAATAAAGAGGCAGTCAGCGCATGCTCAGAAAAGCTCTCGGTTTCCTGAAAAAGTGTGGATTTGTTCAAAACCATTGCAGCCTAGTTTGTTGGGCCAAGACTGAGGAGACGGAGGCTCGAATTCCCACAAAGCCAGGAAGCTGGCTTTGAGCCAGTCACACAAGGCTCTGGTTGTGAGGTTAAAAGCAGGGGAGAATTAGGTCAGCCGCCCTGAGCTCCTTGAAGGAAGGTCAGGAAGTCAACGTAATATTCCTCATAGAAGTTCAGAACTCCATATATTGAGGATGGGAGTGGATATTCCTTTCCCACCCCCTCACAACCAATGATGCAATTATAGGAACATAAGGAATGTATTTGAAGGACGCAGGTGGCGCTGTGGGTTAAACCACAGAGCCTAGGACTTGCCGATCAGAAGGTCGGCGGTTCGAATCCCCGCCACGGGGTGAGCTCCCGTTGCTTGGTCCCTGCTCCTGCCAACCTAGCAGTTCAAAAGCACGTCCAAGTGCAAGTAGATAAATAGGTACCGCTCCGGCGGGAAGGTAAACAGCGTTTCCGTGTGCTGCTCTGGTTCGCTCTCTTTTCGCAGGGCAGATCCATGATGAAAAGCAGAGGAGCTGTGTCAGGAAAAGAAGCTGGCAACCCTAGCTGCTTAACGGAGCCCCAGCTCTGAAGCTCCATCGCATCACCCAGCATAGAAAGCGTTTGCAACCTGGCCCAGCAGGTGATGAGTGGTTCGTATTGCCGTTGCTAAGCAACCAGCCTACCCTCCGGGTACCACAAGAGAGACTCCCAATTGGCGGCTGAGACCAAAACACAGTCGCAGATGCCAACTTTTCCTTGCTGTACCGTTTTCTCAAACTGCCACTAGAGAGCACCAAAGTCCTTTAGCTTAGCTGGTTGGGTTAGTGTTGGGCGGTTGGGAAGAAGAAATTTAGGCAGAATTTTGTTCAGACATCATCTCTTCTTCATATGCTTCTTGCAAAAACAGACACCTACAGCTGGTCTTTAAATAATCCCGAAATCATGCAAACCTTCCGTTTTTAAGTCTTATCTTCTGGGGCCGGAACTGGGGAGGAGGGGGTGGAATAGGAGATCGTTTTAGGAACGGCTGATCAATGTGCTTTGTAGCATATCCATATGCCCGTTCTCTTTCAGATTTTGAATTAAAATAAGATTGCACCCGTTAAGTTCATATTTCGGAGGAGGAGGGGGAATCCTAGCATTTAGCTCAGGAGGGAGATTCCCAAAAATCTAAGAAGATTTGAGTTACGGAGAATAAGAGGCTTAAAAAAGGCTAGCCTCGATATACAAGCTAGGTCAAATTTGCCAACCTGGCGGCCTCCAGGTGTTTTGTTTTTTATTGAATTTGTAGTCCGCCCTTCATCCGCACAGCTCAGGGCTGTGGACTACAACTCCCATCAGCCCCAGCCATATTGGTTTGCAGGGAGGAAACTTAAAATCGTTTGCAATGGTCCAAGGCAAGATTCCTATCATCCAGCTATATCTCTCTTTCCATCTCAACGGGCCATTTCAGATGAGGACCTTGGGGTGAGGATGCAATACGCATTAGGAAAGGGGTTCAAAAAAACCAAACTGCCCAAGATACTGATGCCATTTTAAAAATCTATGGTGTGACCGTATTTGGAATACCATGCACATCACATTGGCCTAGGTCCCTCGTACCTACGGGACCGCCTCTCCTGGTATGTCCCACAGAGGACCTTACGGTCTTCAAACAAAAACATCTTGAAGGTCCCGGGCCACAGGGAGGTTAGGCTGGCCTCAACCAGAGCCAGGGCTTTTTCAGTTGTGGCCCCGACCTGGTGGAACGCTCTGTCACAAGAGACTAGGGCCCTGCGGGACTTGACATCTTTCCGCAGGGCTTGCAAGACAGAGCTGTTCCACCAAGCCTTTGGCCAGGGCACAACCTGACCCCCTCCTTCGGTAATCCTCACAGAACTCTAGCCCAATGGTTGCCATTAATTTGATTGGAATTAATTTTATAATGAAATGATTTTAGAATGTTTTATCATTTTACTGTTGTTAGCCGCTCTGAGCCCGGCTTCGGCTGGGGAGGGCAGGATATAAATTATTATTATTATTATTATTATTATTATTATTAGTCCTGGTTGCCTTGTCTCAAAAAAGGATATCCCAGAGTTGGAAAAGGTTCAGAAAAGGGCCGCTGAAAGAACCAAGCAGGTGGAGGGGCGACCCTATGAGGAATGGTTGAAGCATTTGGGACCTTTTAGTTTAGAGAAAAGGCAAGCAAGGGGCAAGACGATAAGCGGAGATGTAACAGAAGCCAGATAGGTGGGGTATACTGATGATGATGATATAATAATAATAATAATAATAATTTATTTAAATAAATTAAATAATGGGGAAACCCGTTAAGCTGGGTTTCCCCAGCCACTCTGGGCGGCTTCCAACACAATATTAAAATACAGTAACGCATCAAACATTAAAAGCTTCCCTAAACAGGGCTGCCTTCAGATGTCGTCTAAAAGTCTGGTAGTTGTTCTTCTCTTTGACATCTGGTGGGAGGGCGTTCCACAGGGCGGGTGCCACTACCGAGAAGGCCCTCTGCCTGGTTTTCTGTAATTTGGCTTCTCGCAGTGAGGGAACCACCAGAAGGCCCTCGGCAATGGACCTCAGTGTCTGGGCAGAACGATGGGGGTGGAGACACTCCTTCAGGTATACAGGACCAAGGCCATTTAGGGCTTTAAAGGTCAAAACCAACACTTTGAATTGTGCTCGGAAATGTACTGGGAGCCAATGCAGATCTCTCAGGACCGGTGTTATATGGTCTCAGCTGCCGCTCCCAGTCACCAGTCTAGCTGCCACATTCTGGATTACGTAGTTGTAGTTTCCGGGTCACCTTCAAAGGCAGCCCCACGTAGAGCACATTGGGCAAGTTATCCCAAGCGGGAGATAACCAGAGCATGCACCACTCTGGCGAGACAGTCTGAGGGCAGGTAGGGTCTCATCCTGCATACCAGATGGAGCTGGCAGACAGCTGCCCTGGACACAGAATTGACCTGCACCTCCATGGACAGCTGTGAGTGCAAAATGACTCCCAGGCTGCGCTCCTGGTCCTTCAGGGGCACAGTTGCCCCATTCAGGACCAGGGAATCCCCCACACCCACCCGCCTCCTGTCCCCCCAAAACATGATGATGATGACTTGGAAAAAGAGGATAGAGGAAAGTTTCTCTCCCTCTTTCACAACACTAGAATGTGCGGACATTCAATGAAGCTGAACACTGGAAGATTCAGGACAGATGAAACTTTCCCCAGGCAGCACCTAGTTGGACTGTGGAACTCCCTCCCACAAGAATCAGTGAGGGCCCACCAGCTTCAAAAGAGAGTTAGACAACTTGAGCGATGGCCGTGAACCTGGGCGGCTTTGAAAGAGGGTTAGGCAGAGAAGGACTATATGACTGCAGCCCTTGCCAGGGAGATGGCTGTGGGGCAGGCGATGGGGGGCGGAGGGCGGGCGAGGTGCTGCAGCCGCCCTCCTGTTCACGTTTCGATATTGTCTCATCCTAAACAGCCTTGAAATAAAATGGCACAGCTGTGGCTCGGAGGCCCTTCCTCACTTCCCTCTCCCCTTTCCTGTCCAAATCCATCCACCTCCCCTAAGCCCGGCCTGCATCCCGTTGCCCTGGCAACGCGGTCCAGATGAAAACCCTCCAGTCTCCTTGAGGAGACAGTTGCTGGAATGTGAAGGAAGGTGAGAAAAGGAGAGAAGGAGATGGAGGGAGGGAGGGAGGGAGAAGAGGCTTTCTGGGGCGCTTCACCCAGGAAGGCCTAATCCACGCCACATCTTCCTGTGGGTTTCGGCAACAGAGCCCGATCCTGCCTCTGGGGTGCCATTATAAAGGTCCCACCCAGTCTGTTTTGGTACTTGAGACCGGAACCCTAAATGCTACCCCTCAGCAACACAAAGCACAAATATGACATGGGTCTATCCGCACTCTGTCTAAAGCAGTATCGTACCACTTTAAACAGTCATGGCTTCTTCTTCCCGCCCCCCCCAAAGTGTTATGTACTGAGTTGAATATGATCCAAACTGCAGCAGTCTGATTGGTCCTAGAACAATAGGATCCAAAAGGCAGCAGTCTGATTGGTCCTAGAACAATAGGATTCAGAATGCAGCAG
>JAXCMG010010245.1:7659-20149 GCA_034642415.1 Podarcis siculus | reverse complement strand
GTACAGCCCCTTTCACTACGTTTTGTACACTGTGTATCTGAAGAAGTTTGCATGCACACAAAAGCTTATACCCAGAACAAACTTAGCTGGTCTCTAAGGTGCTACTGGATAATTTTTTTATTTCGACTGTGTCAGATCAACACGGCTACCTACTTGAATCTTTATTGTAAATGGCTTTTGTGGTTCTCTAATGGAAAATGGTATTGATATAATACTATCTTTAGTTTAAAAGTTGCTTGTTGTATAAAAATTCTCAAAGTCACTGAAAAGCTTTAAGAACTAAAGAGTAAGACCTGTTATTTCTCTCTTAAACCCTCTCCATATGGGGGGCTGCCACCTCACTGTGCTACAGGGCTGGCCAAAGGGTGGTGGAGACCTCTGGTTCCTTCAGATTCCTCCTCATTTTGTGGCTCTTTGTCTCCCGACCACTGAGCAGAACTGCCTGTGTTGTTTAGCCAGATGCCACAACCAGAGGCAGCCTTGCTCTGAGCTCTTGTGGTTTGAAGTGGGGGGAGGGTCTTAGAAGTGGATCCCATTTGATCTTGCCTGAAAGAAAACCGAGCCAGAGGAGGTAGCAAAGTCAACACACCATCATGGCGTATGTAATTCAAGCAAACTCATCTTGCAGGTTTTCGCTTCCTTGAACTTTGTTTTCCACAGTGGATCTCCCTCAGAAGATGGTAGATTCTACTTCCTTGGAGATTTGTTAGCAGAGGTTGTATGGCCATCTGCCATGGATGCTGCAGTCGAGATGCCAGCATCGCAGGGGGGCTGGACCCTCAGAGTCCTGTCTATGATTTTTATTTCCTAGTTGTTTTGAGATGAGTCACCGGCCAAACTCAAGCGGGCTTCTTCCTCCTTGAGGGTGAAGTTGTCCAAAGTGCATTCAACACAATTTTCACAGGGTCCTCAAGGACCACCTCTTTCTATATGAAACTACCTGGACCCTGATATCATCTTCTGAGGCCCACCTTCCTCTGCCTCCTCTCTAGAGCAATGCGAGAACAGGGCCTTCTCTGCAGTGGCTCCCCGTCTGGAAGGCTCTCCCCTGGGAAGTGTGCCTGGCACATTCATTTTACACCTTTTGAATGAGTCAGGCACAAACATTCCCTTTTAACCAGGCCTTTGATTGATTTGACTGACATCCTTTTAAAAGTGTGGGGTTTTGGGGAGTGGGCATGTTGGCTTTTTTATTATTGAATATTTTTTGGTTTGGTATTCTGATTTTGTTCTGTGAACCACCCTGAGACCTCTAGGTATAGGGTGGTATATAAATTCAATATATAATAATAATTATACGTCCCATTTCTGCTACCTGAGGCAAAACAGGAATAGCCTCCTCTTCCCCTTTTAGCACTGTGCCCCTCTACCTTCCGCCAGGGAAATGCCCCATCTCTCGCTGAACTCGAGTCAGCTTTTCCCTCAGAGGGGGGTGTCCTGGTGGGGGCAGAAGCCCCAGGTATGATGCTGAAAGCCTATGATCAGCTCCCTCCCTCCCCAAGTCTTTGTGAGCTGTGGGTCTCGGATAATCTCTAGGCAGAGAATGGGACAGGTGTTGGAAGGAAGGCCTCATCTTTACGCCCAAATCTGTGAGGCCTTTCTTGGTACTGACAGAGTCATCTTTTAAAATTGAGTTTATATCCCCACCTTCCTCCCAAAGGAGCCCAGGGAGGGAATTAAGGGGCTGCAGCTGTCTTGGGGGGGGCCCTCTCTGTGGGGCTCATCCTGTACCCTAGAGAAGATTACGAGGACCATGGAGCCTTGGTTCTTTCCTAATGCGCAAAGGAGGCACACAGCCCCCTTGGTACACATTCACTGTGACTTGGGAAGAGGGTGAAGGAGTGTGGGGAGTGAGCAGAAACGGCAAAATCTGCTGATGGACGTCCACAAAAGTTAATTGCTTCTGATGGGGATCTGCTGTGGAGACGCATTAGGCCCCCTGGTGGCCAGAGCTCTGCCCCCATTCCTGTGTTCAATCTTGTGAAGGGACAAGTGTGGGGAAAGGGGATGTGGGGCCACATGTTGAGACCTGACCCCAAAGTGGCATTTGCCCTCCTGCCCCTGCTATCCCTGTGGGTCCTTCTTTCTCGGGTGGGGAAGCCGCTCTGTGGGTGGCAGCTCAGACCATTGAAAGATTGCAACATTGAACCATTTAAGTACCAATTCTCAAAATGGGATCCAGGAAGGATCTTGGAAATTACAGGCCAATTAACTTTACATCTCCCTGGAAAACTGGTGGAAAGTGCAGGAAACTGTAAAGAATTTCGCTTGAAGAACTTCAGCTGTATGCTAGAACCACACCAATTACATATGCAGAAGGCAGAGAGCTCTTTTTGTGCAAGGTTTTCCCAGTACTGAAAGAGCCTTGAAGCTCTCTGCCTTGCGTAAGAGACTCTGGCAGGTTCTCACAGGATCTTGTGGGGCTCTCCTGAGTTCCCAGGAGATCTTTCCAAAGCCTCCCAGAGCCCAGGAAGCAAGACCCAGGTCAGACCTGTTCAATGCATGGCTCCAGAAGGTCAGATGGTGGGGCGGCTCCAAGGGAGCGGCTGAACTATGCATGTTTCTGCATATATTAGCCACTCGCAGAAAAGAAGAACGGCCTGCTTCAGGCCAGGGGCCAGCCTGGTCCAGCATCCCTTTCTCACAGTGGCCCCCGAGATGAATGGGATGCTGATCTAGATGGGCCATTGGTCAGATCCTGCAAGCTCTTCTTTGTGTACATTACAGTAAGTCTGTGAGATAATATTTTTTCATATTTAATATTCCACTTCTCTGCCTCCATGTAATTCAAGGCAGCACACGAGAGGGAGGGACATAGGGCAGAGGGGCAGAACTTGACATCTCGAGGGGGGGGGGGAGAGCCCTTCCTGACATCTCTGGGGAGCCACTCCCAATCAGGGCAGACAACTCAGTGCTACCTGGACCAGTGTTCTAACCCAGGAGGAGGCAGCTTCCTGTTCTCCCAGTATATGAATTTTGCTTCGTCTGGTCTCCCCTCCATCCACTTCCCAGACCTGATCCTGCTTAGCTTCCGTTCAGTGCCTGCATCCTGAGCCTTCAGACCATGTTGTGGGAGCTCTCATCAGCCTGGCACTTGCAAGTGGGGGGCAATTCCTGCCCCCTTGGCAAAAAGGGAGGGGCTGGCCTCTCTCTCCCCACACGGAGCCTCAGCAGAGAGATGCAGAGATTTAGTGCTGCCTGGCAGAGTTTTTTCTCGCCCTCTGCTCCATGGGCTATTCCTGTTGTTACTTGTATTTATATCCTATCTTTTCCTCTTCCAACTCTCTGATTCTTAGGCTCCCTCTGCTCTGCCTCCTCTATGTTTAAGGGCAAGTCTACAAACTCCACCAAAGCCTGATAAACTTTGGATCTCCTAATTCAGGGCTGCTGCCTTCATCTGCAGGACCCCTAACTCTCTGCCCCCTTTTCTCTTCCTTTCCAGGCTCCACTTCTCACTCCCTGCGCTACTTCTACACAGCCGTGTCTGAGCCTGGCCAGGGGCTGCCCCAGTTCATTGCTGTGGGATACGTGGATGACCAGCCATTTGTTCAGTACGACAGTGACACCAAGGAGTATCTGCCTCACGTCCCCTGGATAAGGAAGGTGGAAAAGGAGGATCCTCAGTATTGGGACACAGAGACTCAGACACTTCAGGGCTCTGAGCTGATGTTCAGGGTGGATCTGCAGACTCTGCAGAATCGCTACAACCAGAGTGGAGGTGAGTGGAAGGCAGGAGAGGAACAGAGCCACACTCCCCCCCCCCAATAATGTTTCCTCCAAGGGCCAGAATTGCAGGGAGGGGGCTGCTGGGAGGAAAGGAAATGGAGGGTGGGGTCTCCACCAGGGCAGAGGCATCTCCCCTTCCCTTAATGAAGGTCTTAATGGGGGCTGGGCTGGGGTGGGGTGGGGTGGGGACAGAGAACTAGACTTGGAGGGGAGAGACCCCCCCCCAGTAGGACACTCTCTGGACCTGCACATCCTACCCAGGAAATGTCTCCATTGCCTGCCCTTCCTTCCATGCTAGGCTTGGCTTAGGCCTTCTGAGGTGGAAATCTGTCTAGTTCATTTTCCTCTGGGAGGGGAAGAGAAGGGTGGGATCCTGAGGCTGAGACAAGCAAGCCTTGAGTTCTGGTCCTGCTTAAGGAGAAGCCAGCTGCCCAGACAGAGGTGCTGATTGGCTGACCCTTCTGACCATCACCAAGCCCCTCCCACTCCCTGGCACAGTGTTGAAAGAGAAGCCTTTTTAAGGAACATGAATGGACTGGGTTTTGGGGGGTCAGAGTGGCAAATACATGGTTAAAACCATAAGCACTGGGGCTGCCATGTTTAAGTGTCCTGTGTCCAAAAGGAGCATTAGGCCAGAACTGGATCAGGGCCCATTAATATCAGAAATAATCTGCTGTCTAAGCACTTTGGGTTGTGTTATTTTGGGAGTTTCACTCTATCTCATTTTAGTTGGAAAACGTGTGGCCAGTTACCTGGGAGGGAAGGAGCCCCAGTGAACTTCATGGGACTTGCTTCTGAGTAAACCTGCATAAGATCCCACATCTCCAGCATTTATTTTACATCTGTACTTAACTTTATTCTCTAATGGTCTACACTTAGGGACCCTTTAGAAAGGTCTTTCACCCCCTTTGTCCAGTTATGGCGATTTCTGCCCCCTGCCCCATCCAGCCTTGGAACTGTTACAACAGGAATCACTAAACTCAGTAAAAGCTGGTAGACCTCTGGCCAAAGCCTGTTGGCACACTTTTTTGCTTTTTAACCTTTCTTCTGAAATGAGTCAGAAGATGTTAGTCCTTTTGAGACGTTAGTTGTGTGAAAGGAGCCAGCAGGCTGGAAGGCTGGGGGGAGGCAGTTGTGTTTAGCCCCAAAGCTGAGTGACTCCCCCCTCTAATTGCATTTTTGGAGCAGAACCTCAGAAGTGGGAGCCTCTGCTGGGTCTGGAGGGAGATCTCTCTATGATTTTGCACCTTTCCAGGCTTCTCCACTTCCTCACTTCCTAAGCAGGCTCCCTGCTTCAGGACTTTAGCCCTGCCCCTAACAGCACCACAGGTGTCCCAGCACTAAAACAATAACTGAGGTGATGAGAGAGGGGGGCAATTAAAGGGGGCTTCATAGGCTCAGGATTGTAGCGTTTCCCTCAGTGAACGTGTTATGCCGATTAGCCTTCCAAAAGATACAGTGCTGGTTGATTTTTCTCCCCTCTGACTGCTGCCTCTTCCCTGAGTCTGAGGCAAATAAATCCTTTTTTGGGGGCTCTTTTCCTGATGGGGGAGGGGCTGCTCTGACCCCCCCTGACCTTCTGGGTCTCTTCTGGTCCTTCCAGGGATCCACACCCTTCAGCAGATGTACGGCTGTGAGCTGAGTTCAGACGGGCGCAAAGGAGGGTATTACCAGGGCAGCTATGGTGGCAGAGACTTCATCGCCTTCGACAAGGAGACCCTCACCTGGACGGCAGCTGATACTGGGGCCCAAGTGAGCAAGAGGAAGTTGGATGCTGAATTGGCCAGGAACCAGTACACGAAGCACTACCTGGAGGAGGAATGCATTGAGTGGCTGAAGAGATACCTGGAGTATGGCAAGGAGACTCTGCTGAGGACAGGTGAGGGGGGAGGGGAGGGGGGCTCAGTGGGGCAGTGTCCCTACAAATTCCTCCCCCCCCAGTCTTCCTTTCTGAAAGTAAACACTTTTCTTGGTGGGGGAGGCAGAAAGAAGTTTGGGACTGGGAGGAGAAAAGGGGTCACTTTAGAGTATGATGGGGGGGAGAGATGCTTAAAAACAGCCCCCCCATGCCCCTTTGCCTAGAATAAGGGATGGCAAAAGACAAACAGGAGGAGGGGGCAAAAAGAAACAGCAGGGAAGTAAAGCAAAATGCATTTTAAATTCAGTAAAAAAAAAAAAAAAATGAAATGGGCAGATTTGAGGTGGGATACAGAACAACCTTCTGCCTGTACACTTGGGTAGGGGGAAGTGGGGCAGATTGATGCAGAAAAATTCAATCTCATATTTTATGTACCAAAATGATTCAAATAATTAAAAAAATTGCTTTATGCATGGCATAACTAATCAATATTATAATAGCAATCAAAAGAACCATTAAAGTTTGAAGATAATGAGAATATAATGACTTGAGTAGAAAATGGGTTTTGTATCCTTCTGCCCCACCTACGGGGCACTTTGATACAGTGGATGGGGCACTTTGATAAAAAGAGTAAATTGTATGAGAATGGTAATTATTTACCAAAAAAAATTAAAAAACAATTTTTATTGTGAGAGATCATAATCAGCCCTTTAAAAAGTATAAGAACTCACATTAGGTAGTCAAAAAATAGTAATTTAAACAAAATGCTTATAATTTAAACAAAATGCTTATTGCACATTATATCCACTGAAGTCAAAAGAAAAAGTATAGAGATGATGTTCGAGGTGTGCCCTTTGAGAAATTTGGTTTTGGCAACTGCAAAACAGCATCCTTGAACTCAATGCTTGCCTTATCTTCTACAATGGGGAAGACAAACATACAAGATCCTGGATATTTTTTTGAGATATGACACTTGATAATCGGTCATATTATATTTAGAAATGACTTTGCCCACGTAGTAAACAACAGTTTTTTCTTTTCAAATTTCATAGGTAGGAAAATAGTTTAGAGATTTCTTGTAAACTTGTATATTGGGGCACTATTATACACTAGCGGGGCACTTTTATGCGTATCAATGTGTGTCTTAGTGTATCAAAGTGCCCCAACACACATTTTCAGAAAACTAACAATTTCTAATAAAACCACTGAACTTATTTTAAAAATCGCGCGTAATCCTGATTGAGTGGGATAATTTACCTTCGGTATTTTTAAATCTTAACTAAACGACGAAAAACAGCATTGGAACACTTTTACATTTCACGTAATTTTTTAGTTGGCCGCGCTAAAAAGTATTTAAAACTAAATTAATTAACCTTTTTTAAAATAGAAAATGTGTGGGGAGCCATGAAATATGGATGCAGCTCCCTCACTAAGTCTGTAGGTTAGCCACTCGTGGCCTTGAAGCAGAAAACCTGCACATGGTGAGAGAGTATGGAAATTCCCTCTTCTACCTTCTTATATTATTTATTGTGAGGAATTTTACTTTTCCCCATGGGGAACATTCAGAAGTGTCATCTTCCCCAAACCCGTGCCTTGAAATGGTACGGTCCACTCTTCTGCCTTCAGGAATCTGGCACAGGGGCCAATCAAATGATCAAGTGTTTTGACTGGCTTTCTTCCTGTCTCTATTAGCTTTGCTGATACTAACATTAATTGAAAATGAAATAATTCTAGCACCCTTCCTTTTTGAGGACTGACACATACGTATTAGCCGTGCTTAGAGAGATCTGAGCAAATTCAGATGGAGGTTCTGCTGAGGACAGGTGAGGGGGGCGGGAAGGGGAGGTCTTGTTTTGGGCTTCTGTGGGGAAAGGGCTTGACCTTCCTTCCTTCCTGCTCCCCCCAGCAGAGTCACATCCCCTCCTAGACCTGAGTTTCCAGTCCAGGCACTGCAAAGTGGGTGGGATCCTGGAACAGCCCCTTCAGACAACAGCTATCCAGGGAGCCAGTTTTTGAACAAGGGTTACATTCTGTGAATCATGCCTAAAGCCAAAATGGTGTATAGTCAAAACACATTGGATTCAGACGCCCGCCTCCTCTTTTTGGTTTTTAGAATATTTTTAGCAAGTGCGTAAAGCTGTATGTGCACAAGTTAAATGTGCGCAAGTTGCTGGCTTACTGGGCCTCCTGGTCTGCCCTTTCCACTCCAGGGGAGGCTGCCGTGGAGAAGGGAGATGGGCCCTTTCCAACCTCAAGGGACCCTTTCAGGGCAGGCGGGAGAACTAGAAAGGAGCTCTGTCTTTCCCAGGGCTCTTGGCTTTGTTCACTAACTATGGAGCTGAAAAGTCCCGGAGAACAGAGAGCAGCGAGTCCAGCATTTCTTCCCCCTCAAGAGAGGAACCAGGATCAGTCTGAGCTGCCCTCAGTTCATGACTTGCAACTTGGAAGGATCTGAATGAATCCCGCCATTGGGGACCTGGTGAAATTTGCCCCCTCAGCCTAGAGGCAGCTCCATAGGACAATCTTGGAACCACAAGTTGTCATGTTTGAGTAGTGCTAGAGCTTTATCAAGATGATAAATTAATTTAATTTGTACCAATCCTCCCTCCCAAAGGAGTCTGCTATGGTAAACATCTACAAACAGTTCCACCATAGACACTGACTGGGGAAGATGCCAAGGGAGGTTGAGGAAATCCCATTTATTCACAGTTCTTTTTAATTTCTGCAGATGTGAGATTCTGACTAGGTTGCCCCTTAGGTCCCTGCTCCTCTGCTCTTAATACAGGATTCCTTCAGGCTCCCGTTGTGGATGTCTCTCTGTTAACCCCAATGCGGCCCTTTTTGCAGAGGCTCCGGTGGTGAAGGTGACCAAGAAGGCAGACTATGATGGCCTGGAGACCCTCGTTTGCCAAGTCCACGGCTTCTACCCCAAGGAGATTGATGCCAACTGGGTGAAGGACGGGGAGGTCTGGCAGGAGGGCACCCTCCGAGGATTGGTTGCCCCCAACTCAGATGGGACCTACTATGTCTTGCTCAGTGTCCAGATCGACCCCGAGGAGAGGGAGCGCTTCCGGTGCCGCGTGGAGCACGACAGCCTGGAGAAGCCTCTGGACGTGGCCTGGGAGAAGGAGCCTGGTGAGAGACAGACAGACAGACAGGAGGGGAAGGGGTGGGCTCTGGGAGGGGGATTTCCACCCAACTCCTCCCTTCAGCAGCAGCACAGCTCAGATGGGGAACCCCAGTTGGATCCTGTCTGTGTCTCTGTAGGGAAGCAGCTGAATCAGAATCTGTAGATTTCGACAGAGATGCAGCCTTTTCCGGCAAGGGTCTCATAGGCCTTGAACTCAAATTGGATATTATAGGTAAAAACTGGCTGTCACCTTTTTGCCTTTAAGCCCAAGTAGTTGTGATGTCAAAGAATGTGGGTACATATTTTACTTCTTCAAAATGAAATTTACTCACAGTCACTGTGACTGAAAAAGGGGCAGTGAACTTGAAAGGGGGAGCCCCAGACTGACTGTACTTCACAGTGAAAAAGATTCTCACTCGCTCCTCCTCACACTCGTTCCCAGCTAGAAAAACTGATACTCATCTCCACTCAGCCCAAACACCCGCACACCGCTGGGAAGAGCAAGAAGGGTTTTTTAATAACGCTTGTCTCTCACACACCGCCAGGAAAGCTGTGCTTGCAGGAAGCCAAGCAGAATGTCTAGCAGCCAAACTCTCTCTTCCCCCGCAGGAGCCCATGCATGCACACACATCCCCACCCACACCCCAGACTCTCCTTCTCACAGGCAGGCAAGCGAGAATTATGGAAGCGGCCCTTGAGCCAAAGACTCACACAGGCAGGGCAGATGTGCCTGTCAACTGTCTTCCTTAAATAAATTGGGGGTTTTTAAGACCTCTAATGCTGGACTCTGGTGGAAAAATACTCCCTTGTGTCGGGGCCACTACGGAGAAGACCTTGGCCTGTCAGGAGAGAGAGAGAGGGCCTGCTTTGTACACGTAAAATCCTCCCGGGCTCATAGTTCAGCACCTCCACTCAAATCTCCTGCTTGAGGCCTTGGGGAGCTGCTGCCGTCAGTCTGAATAAAAATGTCTCTTTTCCCCTTTTAGTTAACCTGGGGCTCATTCTGGGAGCCATTCTGGGTGTCATGGCTGCCATCCTGCTGGTCTCTGGGATCATCTTCTTCTTCATCCGCAGTAAGTAAACCCTGGATGCGTTTGCTGCCTCTCCTGTGTCCTTCTGTCTTGGCCTCTGACTGGGAATGTGCTGGTGGAGCTTCCTGGAAACTGCCTCTTGTATCCCTACAGAGACCCCTCCCCACAAAACACCCTTTGAACATGAACCAAAAGTCCTGTTGGCCATTCCTTTGTGCTAAGAAAATTCACTTCCCACCTGAAGTTTTAATCCATCAGTCCTGTGCACACTTAGCAGGCAGCCTTCCTTACATATCTTTAGGCGCCAGGCAAAAACATTTCTCTCAAACCAGGCCTTGGGCCTTTTAAATGTGAGTTACTGGTTTGTTTTTGTTTTATTATGTATTTTGTGCTCTCATTTTGTATTTTTATTTGGAGAATCACCAAAATAATAATCAAAAATGAATGAAGGGACTGAATAATGTTTCCTTCCAGTCTCTTGGAATTTGTCCATTGCCTGGTTTCCTTATGTTGATATTTTTTATTTAATTTTCTCATTTTTTTCTACTTCTTCGTAAAATGAGCTCCTTGAAAAGATCTGCTTCAGGGCTCACCTTCCTTGGACGTGTTTGGAAGAGACAAGAGAAGCATCTGCCGGGAAGGTTTCAGCATCTGAGAGCCAAATGGTCGAAATAGGATTGTGTGGCCTCTGCAGGTCCCTTCCAGCTCTGACCTTCTGCTTTTGTCTTCACAGGGAAATCAGCCTACGAAGAAACCCCAAGTGAGTGACTCCTCCCCTCTCTCTGTCTGACATATTTCCCCCCAATATGGAGCAGGAACAGGTTACAAACAGATGAAATTAAACCTGGTGGTGGCCTAGTCCTTAAGCCCAAGACCCTGATGGAAAGCTTCAGCCTGTCTGCTCAGCCTGTCTGTGGACAGCAAGGGGTCCCTCAGGGCCAGGAAAAGGCTGCAGAGAGACTGTCGGCTGAGGGAGGGGCTCCAGGAAGGAGCAGGAGGAAGAGCCAAGGGTGGGGGGGGGTCTCTGGGGGTTTAATCTACTAGAACCTGAAGCTAAAGATTTGGTTGGTTAGCTCTAGTCTGTGGGTGTTAGGAACCCACCATTGCTTCCCCCTTATGCCTTTCTGCCCCCTTCCTTCCCAAATCACAGCCACCTCTGCTCTAGTCCTCCGCTGCCTCCATGCCAGGCTGTGCCCATCTCTCTTTGCCCCACAGGACCTGCTTCTCCCCCCACTGCTGTCCTTGAGCCCCCTTGCCTCTGGGCTGCCTCTCCCTGAACTCTTCTTAGGCCCCTCCCCAGATTGTGACTGATTTGGGATGGGGTCGGAAGGAGGGAGGAGAAGGGCTGGGGGGATGGGATCTCCCTCCCTGGGATCCTGACTCCTGTGTTTCCTCCCTTTTGCAGCAAATGACCAGGGGTCCGACTGCTCCGCCGGAGTAAGTGGGGGTGCAGGTGGGGGCAGAGGGGGGCTCTTGCAGAAGAATCTGTGGGGAACATCCCCAAATGGGGAAAAGCTTCTCTTGTTACCCACCTTGGGGTTTCCAAGAGTGACATAATCTGCAGTGTTCATTGAGCTGAAAATCGTTCTTGTGACTCATTCTGTCTCTTCATCTGAGCTCCACAGAGGATCCCCTCTACCTGACAAATGGGTTCTATGCAGGACCTGAATGAGAGATCTTGGAAGGGGTTCTGGAAGGGATTTTTCCTTCTGGTAGGACTGCTTTGTGTCCTTCCGGTATTCCCCCAAAGTGTGCAGCTTGGCTCACTTGCTTGAGCTGCCCTCTGCAGGCATTTGCTCTGCAGGCCCATTTTGGTGGTGCTCCTAGCATATCTCTGACATGATGAGGGATGGTGGCTTTCCTTGGGAGGCTGGACTAGATGACCTTTGGGTTCCCACTAGCTCTGTAATGCTGATGCCCCCACACCATAATGTTGGCTTAACTTTGAAACCCTCCTGTTCTTTATTTCTGCAGTTTCATACTAGCCTGGTGTGTGAGATGAGACCAGAAGGAGCCTGCACAAGTTTGGCTGTGAACTGCAGAGGCTTAGAGCCCTGCCTGTCCTTTAATGCAGTTACAACATCTGGATATGGACAGGTTTTGTCTGTGTTGACCAAGAGCCGTGCTCCGGTTCCCCTGCAGATGGGAGGGACGTCCCCCACCAGCCTTCCTGGGTCACCTCCTGCATCCCCAGAACCTCACTCTCCTGTCTGACTAGATCCAGAGTGGTCCAGAGGTGACCTCTGCTGGAGTTGAGGCCTCTTCTTAAACACCCTCAGGCAGAGCAGAGAATGAGGAGCTCCAGGGGGCATTCAGACCCTCCCCGTGGCAATGGCAGTTGCTGAGGCCGTTTCCTCCAGACCCTCTTTCTGTCCTGATACCTTCAGGGCTCCAGTTCTCCAGCCTGGTTCATGGAGCTCCATGTCCAGGACAACCAGCTGCTGTTCTCTGGGGCTCCACCCTGGGCCTCCCATGATGCCCTGGGGCAGTGAGTTTAGAAACAGGCTGGAGGGGGAGGAAGAAGCAGCTGAAGGGGGAAATGGAGAAGCAGGGAACTGAGAAAGAGGTAGAGAGGCTGAGGGGATGGGGTGTAGTGACTCTCCTACAGGAGATGAGAGGGCCTGATCCTGCTGACAGCCAAGGAGGAAGCCAGGAAGGAGACCTCCAGAGGCCGCAGGACTCTTCTCGCCTAACCCAGTGGATTTGCTGCACCTTGCTTTGAAGACTGGATGTATTATTTTTTTA
>JAXCMG010010236.1:0-28330 GCA_034642415.1 Podarcis siculus | reverse complement strand
AGACTCCACCACACTCCTTGGCAGCAAATTCCACTGTCGAACAGCTCTTACTGTCAGGAAGTTCTTCCTAATGTTTAGGTGGAATCTTCTTTCCTGCAGTTTGGATCCATTGCTCCGTGTCCGCTTCTCTGGAGCAGCAGAAAACAACCTTTCTCCCTCCTCTATGTGACATCCTTTTATATATTTGAACATGGCTATCATATCACCCCTTAACCTCCTCTTCTCCAGGCTAAACATGCCCAGCTCCCTTAGCCGTTCCTCATAAGGCATCATTTCCAGACCTTTGACCATTTTGGTTGCCCTCCTCTGGACACGTTCCAGTTTCTCAGTGTCCTTCTTGAACTGTGGTGCCCAGAACTGGACACAGTACTCCAGGTGAGGTCTGACCAGAGCAGAATACAGTGGCACTATTACTTCCCTTGATCTAGATGTTATACTCCTATTGATGCAGCCCAGAATTGCATTGGCTTTTTTAGCTGCCGCGTCACACTGTCGGCTCATGTCAAGTTTGTGGTCAACCAAGACTCCTAGATCCTTTTCACATGTACTGCTCTCAAGCCAGGTGTCACCCATCTTGTATTTGTGCCTCTCATTTTTTTTGCCCAAGTGCAATACTTTACATTTTTCCCTGTTAAAATTCATCTTGTTTGTTTTGGCCCAGTTCTCCAATCTGTCAAGGTCGTTTTGAAGTGTGATCCTGTCCTCTGGGGTGTTAGCCACCCCTCCCAGTTTGGTGTCATCTGCAAATTTGATCAGGATGCCCTTGAGTCCATCATCCAAGTCGTTGATAAAGATGTTGAATAAGACTGGGCCCAAGACAGATCCCTGTGGCACCCCACTAGTCACTCTTCTCCAGGATGAAGAGGAACCATTGATGAGCACCCTTTGGGTTCGGTCAGTCAGCCAGTTACAAATCCACTGAGTGGTAGCATAGTAAAGACCGCATTTTACCAGCTTCTTTACAAGAATATCATGGGGCACCTTGTCAAATGCCTTGCTGAAATCAAGGTAGGCTACATCCACTGCGTTCCCTTCATCTACCAGGCTTGTAATTCTGTCAAAAAACGAGATCAGGTTAGTCTGACATGACTTATTTTTCAGAAATCCATGCTGACTATTGGTGATCGCAGCCTTCCTTTCTAGGTGCTCACAGACTGTTTGCTTAATGATCTGCTCCAGAATCTTCCCTGGTATTGATGTCAGACTGACTGGGCGGTAATTATTTGGGTCCTCTCTTTTCCCCTTTTTGAAAATAGGGACAATATTTGCCCTCCTCCAGTCTACCGGGACTTCGCCTGTTCTCCAGGAATTCTCAAAGATGACTGCCAGTGGTTCTGAGATCACATCTGCCAGTTCTTTTAATACTCTTGGATGCAGTTCATCTGGCCCTGGAGACTTGAATACATCTAAACTAGCCAAGTATTCTTGTACTATCTCCTTAGTTATTCTGGGCCGTGTTTCCTCTGCTGAATCATTTGCTCCAAATTCTTCAGGTTGGGCATTGTTTTCCTTATCGGAGAAGACTGAGGCAAAGAAGGCATTGAGGAGTTCAGCCCTTTCTGTGTCCCCTGTTTGCATTTCACCATCTTCTCCTCTGAGTGACCCCACTGTTTCTTTGTTCTTCCTTTTGCTACGAACATACCCATAAAAGCCTTTTTTGTTGCTTTTAACCTCTCTAGCAAGCCTGAGTTCATTCTGTGCTTTAGCTTTTCTGACTTTGTGTCTACACGTGCTGGCTATTTGTTTGAATTCCTCTTTGGTGGTTTCCCCCCTTTTCCATTTTTTGTACACATCCTTTTTAAATCTTAACTCAGTTAAAAGTTCTTTAGACAGCCACCCTGGCTTCTTTAGGCACCTTCCATGTTTCCGTCTCAATGGTATTGCCTGAAGTTGTGCTTTTACTATCTCCCTCTTAACAAACTCCCAGCCATCATGAACTCCCTTTCCTTTTAGTATTACTCTCCATGGGATCTCACCCAGCACTTCCCTAAGTTTTATGAAGTCAGCTTTCTTAAAGTCAAGAAATTGAGTCCTAGTATGCTTGGCTGCTCCTTTCCGCTGTATAGTAAACTTCAGAAGAGTATGATCACTTGCGCCTAATGATCCTTCCACATCTACCCCACTAACCAGGTCATCGACATTGGTTAGGACCAGATCTAAAATGGCTGTTCCTCTTGTTGCTTCTCCCACTTTCTGGACAATGAAGTTGTCTGCAAGGCCAGTGAGGAATCTGTTTGACCTTATGCTCTTGGCTGAGTTTGACATCCAACAAATATCCGGGTAATTGAAGTCCCCCATTACTACTATCTCCCTTCCTTTTGCATGCTTGGCCATCTGTTCCAGGAAGGCATCATCTATGTCCTCCGTTTGGCTTGGGGATCTATAGTAAACTCCCACAATGAGGTCACTGTTATTCTTCTCTCCCTTGATTTTGACCCAAATGCTCTCACTTTGGCTTTGAGGTTCTAAATCTTGGATCTCTTCACAGGTATACACATCCCTGACATATAACGCCACTCCTCCTCCTTTCTTGTCTGGTCTGTTTCTCTGAAATAGATTGTATCCCTCCATTATTACATTCCAATCGTGGGACTTATCCCACCAGGTTTCAGTGATGCCTATTATGTCATATTTAGTTTGCTGTACCAAGAGCTCAAGCTCATCTTGTTTATTTCCCATGCTTTGTGCATTAGTGTACAGACATTGAAGTCCATTAATCATTCCCCCGTTTCTCTTATTTAAGGATTTTTTTCCCCCACCACTAGGTCTGCGTGCTGTTTGCTCCATTTGGTCTATGACATTTAGATGATCATCTTCATCCATTGATAGACTCCTACCTTCAGTAGCACTGTCTCCCTCCCCCACATTAGTCAGTTTAAAGCCCTCCTGATGAGGTTTCTGAGATTTTTGGCAAAAGCATTTCTTCCAACCGTTGTGAGGTGCAGCCCATCGCTTGCCAGAAGTCCATCTTCAAGAAACTGCAGTCCGTGATCTAAGAATCCAAACCGTTCCTGTTTACACCATTTGCGAAGCCAGCTGTTCACTTCCACTATTTTTCGCTCTCTCCCTGGGCCACGTCGTTCAACTGGGAGGACAGATGAGATGACAATTTGTGCATTTAATTGCTTCAATTTCCTGCCCAGAGCCTCATAGTCTCTTTTGATCTTCTGGAGGCTATTGCTTGCAGTGTCATTGGTTCCCACATGAACCAAGAGGAAGGGGTATTTGTCAGTGGGACCCGGAAGTGTCTGCGGACGGCGCCGGCTCCCGGCCTCTAGAGTGAGATGAGCGCACAACCCTAGAGTCTGACAAGACTGGCCCGTACGGGCAGGGGTACCTTTACCTTTACCTTTATAATGGGTGATTGGCTGATAGGTGTGATAAATAGTTGTCAACAGTTTTACCACACCTATCAGCCAATCACCATTTACCACCACCCTTCTGAGTAATGCCCCTCCCCACCCTCTCACTATATATAAGGGTCTGGTGACTTCTGTTTCAGTGTATCTGAAAAAGTGTGCATGCACACGAAAGCTCATACCAAGAACAAACTTAGTTGGTCTCTAAGGTGCTACTGGAAGGAATTTTTTTATTTTGTTTTGACTGCAGCAGACCAACACAGCTACCTACCTGTAGCTAGTCCTGTTCTGTTATTTAAAATAACAGAAATTAATTAAAGCCTCCCTCACATTGGAAACAATGGAGCAATTAATAGGCTTGTCATTAAGAATCCCTATCCATGCTTATTACACCAAGCATACTGGTGCTACAAAAAAGGGGGAGCAAATCTGAAAATCCGTATAATACAGTAAATACGGGAATGCAAAAGGCCAACCACGGTATTGTCTAGATGGTACAAACAAAGAATGGCAATTGCTAAAGTGATATTGTAGAAGCGGCCTATAACTTCCCAGTGCTTCCTCAACAAAAGCACATACAACTATAGTCAGAAGTTCTAGCTTAATACAGGGTTCAAGTCATACAGGGTTCAAGTCAACCAGCAGGGGCTATCAACCAGCAGGGCTTTGGACTGGTGCGGCCACTATTGTGTCTACAACCCGGCTGCACACAGCAGCCAGGACAGAAGGTGGAGGGCAGGATGATCACTATGCAAGTCTAGAACTGGTTCTTGATTGTTAAAGGGCTTCAATTAGAAATTGTGAGGTTTTTCTTATCTCCCACATTTATTGATCAGCAACTGCAAAGTAATTTCTATGTGCTTTGTTACTGAAATATGCCTGTGCATTATAAAAAAGATGCCAGCACATTTCCTGTTTAGCCTGCCGTGACATAAAATACTGAGGCATTATTTAACAGTTCACTGAATATAGCTTATATTACACTGTTTCTTATGATGACTTGTTCAATTAGAAGCACAGCTAAACATTTTCAGATAAGGTTCACTACTTCTTATTAGGAAGGTATTTACAATCCTTATTAGTGGTATATATTCAAGAGAAACTTCCAAAACATTGCATACTTAACATAATATTACTTATCATTCACTGTGACATTTCAGTTGTCCCACAATATAGTTTTTTAATGTGTTAAAGAGTCCATATTTTAATAACCTTATCTGAGAGGACAGGAATAGCAATGTTAAGAGACAGAAAGTCATTAACTAATATCATTTATTCTACAGAAGTAGATTCTGGTTTTTTTTATAATAAAAAAGCACTGTGACATGTACAAGGATTAATTCTCTGTTTGCAAGTTGTAATTTAAAGGGTACCTAAACATGACCTACTTTTCGTTATGGGTGACTTCTATGTAAATACAGGGCAAACACGGTCTAGCAAATATTGCAGGATAAATGGAAGTTATCAGTCAAAATGGCCAGTTGCTCATAGAGCCTTAGACCTGATTTTCTAATCACAAATACTATGTTATTTAGTGATATTCTTAGGGAAAGACTGAATATTTATGACAAAACTAATCAGTGCCTTCTACATAAAGAGCTTGCAAGTTCCAGGTCTTTAATGTCTACAAATAAATGGTGATCATAATATTTGTGTAGCAGGAAAGATGGAATTCCACTTTCCTGGGAGTAAAACCCACTCAATTCAATAGGACTTACTTCTGAATAGAGATGGTTAGGCTTGTGCTGCAACTCTCTATAAACAAATGATGAAGACATTCCAAAAGTAAATTGAAGAATTGTTTTAAGAAGACCCTAAAAAGTTACGGTAAATGAAATAGATTTATTCAGAACTGCTTAATGAAACAAAGATTGTAAAGCTGCAGTCCTAAACACAGTGAACACATTGAGACTTGCTTCCAAGAAAAATGCATAGGATTACACTGCAGTGATATACAAATAAGAGGAAAAGCAGAGTAAAATGAAGTGTAGATTAGCACTGAATGGAAAGTTCCTATTTTAAAATAATTTTGTTAAAAAGCAGACGAAGCCATGCTGAAGAATTGGCATATGTATCAATAGCAAGACATTGCTAGTCTGATGGTGTTTGAAATCGGTGATGATATGCTGATAAGGATGACCAAAAACAAAACAAAACCAGTTGACTTCCAAAATGGAAGGCTTAATTAGATGGATGGAAAACTGCAAAGAGATTCTCACTGACTTAGCCCTACTACAACCCTGATAGTCAACCATGACAGTCCATTAAAACAGTTCCAGTTGAATTATCAAATTCCTGGATACGATAAAGTAGATAAAGAATGGTACAGCTACTGAACAGGAGTTAATGCATGCTAAACACTGGGTGACCAAAACTAGCTGAACTATTCAGAGAAGTATGGGAAAAAGAGACTGTTCCCAAGGATTGAAAGCATAGCATTGTTGTCAAGATGCCAAAGAGGATGCCCTTGCAGATGAGAAGAATTGGAGGGGAGTTTACCTGCTCTCTATAGTACAGAGCCTGCTGCAAAATTGTCTGAAGAAAGAGTTGATAGAGAACTATCAGGCAGAGGGAGAACAATGTAGCTTTCAGCCTCCTGGGTCATGTAACAATCAGTTACACTGAGAAAATATAGGAAAAGATGCATATAATTAGTAAAAAAAATGGATAAATAGTTTTTTGCCGGGTCTACTTTACATGGTTTTAATTTGTGTTACATGTATTTGCTGCTTTTGTGTTTTTAATTATCTTTAGTGTACATCGCCTTGAGAAGGTTATTTAGAAGACAATTAATAATTCACTGATGATGATAATCACAATGCTGCTGATGATAATAACTATTGCTGTATTCACTGTTTGCATTTTCAAGGACATACCCCCAAAATTGAGCAGTTAGTCTAATCCAACATCAAGTGCATTATCTAACTTGATTATACCCTTTATCAAAGAATAAACTGAGACATCCAACCCACTGCTCACACTTTTATACATTAAAATAATTTCATTTTAAATACGAACACAGTATACTTTAAAAGAAGAAGCACAATCAGTTATACACCTATAAAAACTTCCTTTTCTATTTTGTTTTCAAACTCTAGGCCTATCCCAACCCCACCTCGGATCAAAGATAGTTATTATGAGCTCTTGGGGAGCCTAATTCCCCACCAGGCCCATAGTTTTTACATTTTTCTTTTTTTCACTCAACTAACACTTCAGTATTCCACAAGTCTGGAAATTCACAAATGTTTATCAGGCTATTTTAAAAACTTTTTGCCCCTTATGATTTTCAAACTTACATATTGCTTAATGCATAGGGGATCCCCAGAGTATGTAAAACTATTTCCTTATTTTTGGTTGGGCCCATTTTCCTGCCAAACCATAGTCACTTTTAAACACCTAGGTTTGTTATTAGAGGGGATACTTATTATGGTTACAATAGTTATTGTAATCTATGATACAACACAGGGAAGGGGAGAGAAAGGGAAGCTGGAACAAACATGAGAAGCACATTGAATGCAAGCCAGTTTATAGATGAGCATGTCCATGTACAACGATATATGTCCATTAACATTGATTTTTAAAAGTAGATGGACAATGTAAAACTGGGTAGTTGAGCAGTAAATATAATAATATTTTCAGATGCTTTTGAAGAAAATTCTGAAACCCAGCAACTGAAAAAGAATTGCATTCCAAGACGGGTTCACTGTCATCCACAATGCACAATGCCCCTCTTATAACTAAACATCTGGATAAACATTTATCAGACTTGAATATGCATCCCCAGGGCACGTAAACAAGACGAAAACTGTGCAATCAGCCCACAGGGAAGCTTTAGTCATTTTTGTAGGATCTTCTCATTGTCTCAAAAGGAAGATTTGCCCATGTACAGGTGTGCAAGATTAATCTCCACACATTGTTAACAGCTGTACAGTATGAATGACAACTGGACTTCATATTGGAATGCTAGAATCCAGACTTGGCTGAAGTGTGTGATAGTCCTTGTAAACAGAAGATGATTAGATTTTAAAGTTAAAAAGCATCCTTTCATAGCTTAGTAATTATGGCGTTTATCTTTTGTTCATGGCTCTCTTTTCACAAGATTAGGAATTTGAGGGACAGCCTTTACAGGGCAAATTTCCTTGGGTGAAGGGAACGCAAATAGTATGTTTGTAATAATCTGTATGTTGACGAAAAAATTAAGCAAACATTCTAGAATTATGTTTTGGGAGTGCTTGTTTTCTATGGTTGTGTGTGTGTGTGTGTGTGTGTGTGTGTGTGTGTGTGTATACACACAAACATATATACTATATATATCTCTCTCACACACACACACTGTGACCAACCCTTGGACCTTCTGGTGAAGGATGGGAAAGAAATACGAATATCAATAATAAGAACAGAGATGAATGAGGAATCACCACCTGTTTTTAAAAAACTACTTCTTCTCCAAATCTGCTGAGTAATTCTGCCAAACTAGTCAAAACTTGCTACAGGCAAATCTTCCCCTCTCCATCCTGCAGGTATTATTCAAGAAGACTGGAACAAAGAAACATTTTTCTGTTTCAGTCAGTTTCCCATTAATGTTCATTGCTGCCTGTCAACACCTATGTCAGAACAAAGCCAAAATGAAGTGCTATTTTGCATATCTTTTATTTATTTAGAAGTATTTCTAGCTTGCTTTTTATTGGAAAGGGATCCCAGGGTGGAGCACAAAAATAAGTAAAACCACATGAGTAATAGTCATAAAACAGGGCAGCTAAAACATCAAAATCATGACACTGTGTTTGCCAGCACATCAGGAAGAAGAGTCAAGACAACCAACTGTGGATAAATAGGTTATATTTATTAAATATAACAACCTGAGGATCTGCAAAACCAATTGACTAGTCAGATTCAACCAGTGTAACCAAATCAACCGAATTCCGGACAGGTGTTCATTAATAGATGAGGGTAATTTCTACCCCCATCACCTGGGCAAGTTAAAAGCCGCACTCTGTGTGCATGCAGCAAGGTTTCCCTAAGATCCTCCATCCCCACTGTGTGGACTTTGGGTGTAAGAGCCCTACAGGACAAGCACCAGCTCAGCACTGGTGGTACTGGCAGGGGATAGGGACATTCCAGGAGCAAATAAAAATTGGGATGCATTTCATAATTCTGGAACTGTCCCTGGGAAATCAGGACACTTGGAGGGTATGGCATTACAGCTCTCCTCTTCAAAGAAACAGACCTGGAGGGAGGAAGTTGAGTGTGACTAGGTGCTTCAAGGTGCCAGTACAGCTTGAAAGAGGATGGGAAAATTGTGACTATATCATTTCCATCAGGAAATGGAAGGTTGTCCCATATCCCCTTGTGTCATACATTGCAGGAAACTCTGGAAAAATCTCTCATTTCTTAGCCGATGAAGGAGGCAGTGACACTCTTCTCCTTCTCTAGGCTGGTATGGCTGAAATAAGTTACACTCTTCTACCTTTGGTAGAGTTGGAAGGGAATTTCTTCGGATAGAAGTTGGGACTAACAATGTGAATCTGCCAAGGAAGGGCAGAGTGCATTGTGATCTTACTTATATTCACCTTCGTCTGACCACACAGCCAAATACATCATTACTGGAGTGGGGAAAGTAGTGAAACAATCAACATCAAGGCTCAGCCTTTAATTCTTTCTTCAAAGCCAAAAGCCAAGCATTCTACAGAAGTGCTTTGGACCAGGTGCAGAGTGCATTTCAATCACCCATGCTATCACAGAGATAGGTTGCCAGCATAAATATTATCATTTAGCCTATAAAATTGATGTGAGTATTGGTTACACACAGAGAAACACACACATATCCACATTTATACCAAGTTAATAGCCTGAGGAATGTACTAAACTCAGGAGATTAAGTATTTCTTCTTTCATTCCAGCACAACAAATGACAACACTTTAAGTTTCTTCTGCTTTCTTAATCTTCACAAAAGCTAATTAAATATCTATCTAAATGAAGTCACTGAATGTAGTAAAATTCAAAACTGAATAGATTAAGGGTTTTTTTGCATGACTTAAAGAAAAGCTTTTATTTCTACTTGAAAGATCTAGTGTGCCATAAATATTTACGTCATTGAGGGCTTTGCTGTTTGTGGCCAAGTTTTTTCTTAACATAGCCTTTTGTGGCTGAAAACACAGACATCAAAGCCACTAGGCAGATGACTTAATGGTTGTTCAGCAACAGACAAAAAAGACCATAAAACTGCAATGGGAGATTCTGAAGCTGATGTTAAGAAACCAAGAGCTCATTCCACACGAAACATCTTCTCCCCAAAAGTTGTAAAGATAACCACTCCAGTAGGATTAATTCTTGCTTGAGCAAGATTACCTACTGGATCCTCTTTGTGAAATAAAAATAAAAATTCTAGGTTCTGGAAAATAAATGAGTTTCAGAACAATTAAGTTTAGTTGAAATCATTTCTGTCTAATGAAATCCCAATAACCCAAGAGTTTAACATCAAAATAACATTTCTTGCCGTCACATGCCTGTGATGGAGGAATAGGCTGTTCCACAGAGGAATATCTGCAAGACACCATAACAGTGCACAATGCACTGCAATGGGGATGCTGCAAAATGGAGTTCCAGTAAATTCTTAGCAGCTATTTGCTTAAGTGATAAAAGCTTTTTGATGTCAAGGATATAAGGCGCTTCCAGCATGCCATTTCCCTCCTTTTCTTTTTTTCTGAGAACCATTTTTAATGTTCACAAAAAGGCACAAGGTACGGGCTTCTGGGGATTGCAGCACTTTAAAATACAGGTGAGGAAATCATATGCTTCAGTGCTTTTCCAGGTAAGCTACCATGATGTTGGGAACAGTTCAGTCCTAGTTTCTTTTAGATGTACAATGGTACCTCGGGTTATATACGCTTCATGTTACATATGCTTCAGATTACAGACTCCGCTAACCCAGAAATATTACCTCGGGTTAAGAACTTTGCTTCAGGATGAGAACAGAAATTGTGCAGCGGCAGCGCAGCGGCAGCAGGAGGCCCCATTAGCTAAAGTGGTGCTTCAGGTTAAGAACAGTTTCAGGTTAACAACAGACCTCCAGAATGAATTAAGTTCTTAACCTGAGATACCACGGTACTCAGGAAACTTTTGACATTGCATACTTGAGTGTTGTTCAGTCTGCCACCTGTATCCTGAAGTAGTACATTCCAATGTGATGGATCCTAAAGGTTTGCATTAGGGCTGAGTTATGCAGATGCTGAAACTGGAATACTGCGGGGGTGGCGGGGTGTACTAGATAGACTGAATTACTTGTAATTGGTGACTCATTTCTTAAATTCAGCAACAGGATATATAGTTTTACCCCAAAGTTGTTGAGATTGTTTTAGGATTTCACCCCAGGATATATACTGCCACAGGGGCCAGATTAAAGCGACCAGCGGGCTGGATTACGCCCCTGAAACAGACTTCGGACATGCCATACTGAAACAACTTGAACCACTCAAATGAATTGAATTCATGTGAACTAGTGAACACATAAACCTTAGAATGAAATTGAAAAATAATGTCCCAATAATGTGCAGTTATATTTGGTGCTTGCTGGGCACAGTTTCATATCCACTGAGATATCCTGAGTAAACTGCATATGTCAAAACCCTTACTCTAAGATTCAATTTTACTTGAATATTTTTAGCTGTCTGTGGCAGGAAGGAAATGTTATTGCTGAGAACCAAGAAAAAAGGATCCAAAAACTATGAAAAAATTGTTTTTATTACCTAGTCATAGAGTTTTAACAAATATGTATGCGTTTCATTTCATCTTTAATGAATTTGAGTACAAACTGCAAGGTCTTATGCAGGAGGATGCTAACATGTTTCAAAACGGACAATTATTAAATACTTTTTTTTTTTACTTCATCCTGGGCTTCTTTGGGAGAAGGGCAGGATAGGAATTTAATAAATTTAATAATAATAATAATAATAGTAGTAGTAGTAGTAATACTGCAAAGGTTGGGAACCTTTGGCCCTCCAGATGTTGCTGGACCACAATTCCCATCATCCTTGGCTACTGGCCATGCTGCTTAGGGTTGATGGGAGGCAGAGACCAACAACATCTGTAGGGCCATAGATTAGAGCCTTGCTCTAATGCTTACACAGGGAGAAGAATTGATAAACTGTTTTGTTCAAGGTCTTCTGGTCTTCTGCCAGAATACTCTGTGAGTATTCTGGTCTTCTGCCAGTACTCTGTGAGTACTCAGTCACAGAGGTTTGCACAACAGAGCCAAAGGTCTGTTGAATCATCTCAGTTTCCAGAGGTTCTTTGTTGAACCTTTTTTTAATAGTCCAAGATTGTATATAAACAACCAAAAAATGAAACAAACAAATGATTTGATGACAATCAAACATGCTGGGAATGTGGGCTTGGGAGAGCACATCTTTGTTTGAGACTCTGTCCTGCCATGTGATGCTCAAAATCTTCCTGACACAGTGCATGTGGAAGGTGTTGATATGTCGCAGCTGACGGGTATCAGTTGCCCACGTCTCAGAACCATAAAGTAGTGTTCTCAACATGCAAGCTTAGTAGACCTTCATCTTGGTATTGATCATTATCATCACATTCTCCCATACCCTTTTGGACAGGCGAACCATTACCATAGCTGCCTTGGCAATACGCCAAGCATAGTGCAGGCTTGGGAAAAACACCTCTTCCAGGACAGGCGGAATCTGGACACTGTCAGCTGCTGCGCCAGTGACCATGTGACGTACATGTGACAGAAAGCTCAGAAACACCAGAGTCTGGTAATGCAGTACATGTTCCTTTACAAGATAGTATGATGACATTGGCCCTGGTTGAGTTCTGATCTCAGGGTGGATTCTGAGTGCATGCAGTTGATTATGCAAAAAAATTCCCCTTCAAACAGTGCCAAATTACAAAATAGGCAGATTAGGTAATGGCCTATGTGCCCCACACCTTTTAGGGTCCACGCAACAATGGAACAAAATAATTTTGATTTGATTGTGAAAGAAAATTACAATAAAGCTTTTTTAGTTCAATGTTATCCCACTAGAATGCACACACAAGCCCCCCCCCCCCAAGATTTCTAATCCAGCTGTGCCTTCAGACCTTCACCCTCAACACTGGGGCATATGTGTTTTTGGCAGGAACAGGGATATTAGAGTATGCTAGCCACACTGCCCTGCAGCCCTCCTCCATGCAGTACAGTCTTAGAATGCATGAATAAGGCTATTATGTAGCTGGGGTATTTTTGGTTGCTAATAGAATTGTTTGCTTTATTTTCTTCTGTAATGAATGCCAAACAACTTTTAAAAAGAAAAAAAACGTTGGCCAGGATATCTTGGCAAAGTTAATTCTCTGCCTTTGTGTTTTGAGCACAGCAGGAGATAGTAGGAATTAGGCAGAAAGTAATTGCCTTCTTCTTCAGCAGGTTAAAAACTGTGTTTTCTTTCCATTCACTGGGCTAGATCAACTGAGTACGTGTGATCAGAAGGAAAAGTACTGCCTGCGCAAGAAAATGCAGAGATGTGTATCTTCCTTCTCAGAGCAAATGATGCAAAAATAATATGTTCTTTTGGGACACAGCTATTAAGTAGCAAGATAGATATATGTTACTGCTGCCAACTCATGACATAACGTTTGTATGTGTTGGCAAGCAGTATGTTTGTATATGCCTGATCTAGCAGGAACAGTTCAGAGTTCTTAGTGGGACAGAAGACACAGACAGGAACTGGAAGATATGCAAAAAGAGAAACCATTAGGGAGAATCTGGTTTGCATGAATTTGGAATTCCAGCTGTACATTCTACTTTAGGAACAGCTTTATTTGCTGATTGCTGCTTTCCATTTATTCTCATGCAGCTTGTTACATTTATGAACAATTTTACCTTAAGAACTATTCATAACCCAGAAAGAAAGAAAGGAAGGAAGAAAGAAAGAAAGGAAGGAAGGGAGAGAGAGAGAGAGAAAGAAAGAAAGAAAGAAAGAAAGAAAGCTCTCTTGGAAAAAGGATCTTTAATTTCTCAACATTTATCAAAATATATAATGAGGGCTTTGGGCGGGGGGTAGGCTATATGCCTTCTAACTCCTGGATCCTCCCTACCTCAAACTCGCTGGTAGTTTGAAAGAAAAGGGCCAGGGTTGAAAGTTGAGCTAGAAGCTAGAAGAAAAGTGACAGGCTGGGAAGCCAAAGAGTCAGAGTGATGTTTGAAGTCTGTTTGAATCCAAGGGTGCAACTATGGGGGAAGCAAGGCACTCTTGAGGTGTTAATTGGGAAGTGCACATACAGTATAGATGCAGAAACAGATTCAGATACCAGCAGTCAATTCACTTCCAATATGCGCTACGTAATGGGGAAGGGGTGTTCATTCTCATTCTCATTGCATGCTCGTGGTGCTGTGCAACTGTATCTGAACTGGAAGCCAGCATGTTGAAAAGCTATTCTAAAACCAGATGACCTATTTCAAGACAAGAGAAGGTTACACACATAACCTACCTGCATAATTATGAAGTAAGGACTCTCTGTTTGTAACATCACAATCAATTTAATTCATTTTGTGGCTGTCTCTAGCTTCATTAGATGATAAAAGCAGATCTTCAAGCTTGAATCCCACTGGTGTTTGTGAACATAAGATCCAGCTGCTATGCAAAATGGAACAATAAATTAAACATAATTATGCACAGTGGGCACAACCTTACCTAGGCAGCTTGTAAATGACAGGGAGGTGTCTGCCAAACATGCTTGTTTTCCACAAAGGTGACTCTGATGCATCAAAATACGGTATTCGCCTCACCATGCAGCTTAAAGTCTTTCAAATCTGAAGCTTCTACATTATCAGTTTATATTTCTTTGTTTTAATTATTATTTAATCATTTGCTGTATTTATATGATAGGAAAACATCACACAGAAGAACATTTGGGGAGTGTGGTAGACAATCATCATCATAAAACACATCGAGAAAATTTTAATTTACTATATGTAACCTCATCTGTATACTCAGTCATTTTATATGAAGCTTTACAGACTTCTAGAATTCCTGTGTATTTGAATTAAAATGTTGTTTTATCACACATGTTGTTAAGGTTGGAGCAATAAATGTTGCACTAAAAGAATCCTCCTGCGGATGAATAAAAGGAATAAAATTAGACTTCCCTTTTATATCCTCCAAGAGTTCTGAGCACTACTCATTTGCAACGCAATGAAAAAACAATAATTGACCTCTAGATTAGTATTTAAATAATAAATAGGTTAGTGAATTAATGCACTAACCTTTTACCTCAAAGACATAGTTTAAATCAATGTAATTACTAGGTACTAAAATTACAAGTGCAAAGGGGTGAGAGTGGTCATGCTCAGAGGTTCACACATCATATAATTATAGGAAAGTACTGTTATTTATTTAGCAGTTAATATAGAAAAAGGAGAACAGGCACTGCAGCTGTCCATATCCTGATGATATGTTTGTTTCAATATTGAAAATACTCTGATAGAAACAAAGCCTCTATTAGTTTATTCCACTTGAAACATATCTTTAAAGTCTTGCTTTTGTAACATTAACAATTGTTCTACGTATATGTAGTGCATAATAATAACAACATGAGTATAGCAGCTTCCCTTCTCCTGGTGAGAACTAACCCCAGCCTCAGAACTGATAGGTTTCCAGTCACTGCCACTGCTACAACAGAGAAATTAAGGTTGGAGCATGCAAGCAGATTTCTGTGACCTGGTGGGGGGATAGCAGAAGAACATTGGATTTTCAGTGGTTCTTTTTGTGACATCCTGAGCAGAGCACTTGTAGGAGAAATGTTTAGCTGAGACATAGAGCTCCTAACTTGTGGTTGCTTCTTAGATGCATTGCCAAAAAAAGTTTATTTTGTACATACTTTATTTATCTTGTCCCCATGTTTGTACCGAGCCTGAAGGCTAGGCCAGATATGCAAAACAACACCTTCACATAATGGACCCTGATTCTTCCTGGCAATATATTTGTGTGGAGGCTGCTATATATGAATACAGCTGCTCTCTGGGAGTAATTCCATGTTCATGGTGGCTACAGAATGCACTGTCATAGCCAGCAAGAAGTTGCAACTGTATGCATAACAACATAGGAAATGTGCTCTACCATTTCTGTTAGAGTGCCACCATGGGCTACCCTGGTCACACATTACGTTCTCCGCATGGATGGCATCTCATAGGGAGCATTTTTTGTGTGTCTTGTCTGCCCTTTCGTGCTTGTCAGCCTGTTAGTATAATTTATACATAATGAGATTCCAGTAGGACATCAGTCTAGGCTTCTAAAGAAGAGATTAATTCCTGGCTTTGGCTGTAGCTGTTGACTTGGGTCACCTAGCTGAGAACGCTAATTGGCAATTAACTTAGTTTAGGTCCCAGCCAAGAAGTGATAAAAAGGCATTAGTAATCTCAGTGGATAAACAGGAAGCATGTGTGAATAAGCAGAAGACTCGGAAGCCAGATTTAGAGAAGGGACAGCTGGCTCTCAAAATGACTGAGTTTTCAGAACTTGATTATTAAAGCAGAACAAGTGGACAAACAACAAGTGAGATTTTATTGTGACAATAAACCAGTCTCCTTGGGAGGGACTGTGCAAAGAAACTAACACTTGGTTTAAAATAACCGGAACTGGATCAAGACCTACACACATTTTCACTGTGAGTTATTGGGAAACACTTCACAATGGAAGTCTGTACAGAAGGTTGCTTTCCAAGGACTCCAGTGCCAGCTTCTATCATTCATTCATTCATTCATTCATTCATTCATTCATTAGCATGGTTAACAAATCAAACCCAGGATAAGGCGGATGAAGAGATGAGGCTATACAGATTGGGGTTGTCATGCAGAATGTTAAGCCTCCACTCTAGTGGTGTCCCCCTCTACTTTCTGATATATACTATAATGTTTACCATTTAGTGATATGGTGCTGCACTTGGGAGATGCTGACAAAAAGGCTAATACTTACTCTGCACGTATGCTACTGTGTGGCCTGATCCTTATTGACAGGGTACGTAGAGGAGAGAGGGAGTTGCAATATGTCTCTTACATAGATATCCTTGCAATACACAATTCATCCCTGCCCATATGATGAAAGATGTTTTGCTCTTAAATAATATGAAACAATACTGAAAACCTGCACTTGTTTTTACAAAAACATGTGCTTCCAAGTCTTTATGCATGCATTATCTATTTGCAAAGAGGAAATGCTGAAACAAGGTGTTTAAGCGTATGTATAATTCATGTACCTACAGATACATTCACATTTGAATACTTTATTGATTTAATAGCACACTGCCTGATCTTGAATCTATTTCCATCAAATGGGGTTGTCCTTCTGACTTAAGGGATCATTGGGTCAGGGCAAATCATTAGCTACTTTTGGAAGTACAGAAAATGGGTGTCTCCTATCAGACTGTTAGTGGAATTAAAACAGCCATTCAGAACGAGTGCATTAGTAGTTTATGCCTATAAGATACCATGGGAATCTTTCTTTAGTACTGCCTGTACTGTATCTGTATCCTGGTTCCTGCATCAGTCATATTTAGGAAATAATCCCTCTCCCTCCAACCCTGTTGCATGTAATGGTGGATAAGGGCCATTTTTGTAATTGTTGCTGATCGTATTGTTACATACCTCCCCAATCTCCACAAATGGTGCGAGATTCCAAAGGTTGCAGGTACACTCACACTGGTCTGTGCTCCCTTTGGGGACAATAAGCACCGCGGAGTCTGTGGTGTCTTTATGATATATGTTTTATTTAAACATATATGCAATCAGCAACTATACGGAGAAAGTGCAGAGCATTTACATCTCAAGAGGGTCCTGTTCCTCCCCAAACATCGTGTCTGACCCTATTTGCAGCATAAAACAGATTGCCCACCTTGTGCTCTGGCCCCCCTGCTCCAGCTTGCAAAAGGGACATTTTTTCCTGTTTGCTTACCTCATTGCCCACTGTAAACCTGGAAACTTTCCCCTCTGGTATTGTCATTTGCTAGTTCTTCCCCCTCTGTGTCCTGCAGAGTCTTTTGCCTTGTTGATGGCTTTCTTTTTTTTCTCCAAAAAAATTATTGATTTGCACAAAATTATAAACACACAAACAAATAAACAAACAGACATGAATCATAACCTTATTAAAACTAAACTTATTAACATTGTTAAGCGACTTCCTTGTATCACCCTGGTTGAATTTCAATGTATATCATTTTAACAATTTTCCAAATAAGTATTCTTATAATATAACTTAATATAACTTAATCACTTAACATCTTTCTTTCTTTGCAATTCAGCATTAAACATATATTCATCATATTGCATATTTAAATCCTAAGCCTATCTGGTAATTGCAAGCTTTTTCCGATTAGCTTAACATATTTAACTAAATAATCATAAAATTTTGTCCATTCTTCCTGGTACTCCTCCTTCTGGTCACAGACTCTTCCAGTCAGGTCGGCTAGCTCCGAAAAATCCATCATCTTCATCTGCCATTCTTCCACTGTTGGTACTTCTTGATTTCCACTTCTTAGCTAATAATACTCGAACATCAGTTGTGACATACAAAAATAATTTAACATCTTTCTTTGTTGATGGCTTTCATTGATAGGTTAATGACTGGCCATCACCTTCATTAGCATAAGCTGAACTCAGGGATTTCCGTTTTTGGTACAGTTTAATCAAACCTTGATTAATTCTAACTTTTAGTAAATCCAGGAATTATGGGGAGGATTGTTTGGCACACAGGAGTTTATGGGAGCCTTGACGCCCACCCCAAAAAAACTTATAACAGTATCCTTTGTACAGTGAGCAACAGAATGATCATTCACACAGTACTGCAAGCCCAAGGAAACACAGTATCCCTCCCTGACTGACTTTGTGTGCTTCTGTGAAGATACTAAGAGGAAGGGCATGGAGGTGTGAAGCCCCAATACAGTGGTACCTCAGGTTACATACACTTCAGGTTACATACGCTTCAGGTTACAGACTCTGCTAACCCAGAAATATTACCTCAGGTTAAGAACTTTGCTTCAGGATGAGAACAGAAATCGTGCTCCGGAGGCCCCATTAGCTAAAGTGGTGTTTCAGGTTAAGTACAGTTTCAGGTTAAGAACGGAACTCCAGAATGAATTAAGTACTTAACCCGAGGTACCACTGTATACAATTCAAGTTAGAGGCACCTTTCCCTTTAATACAATGCTACTAATGAAACCTGGGGTTTTCTTAACTAGTGTTAAGATGCTCTGAACCATGAAAGTGTTAACATCTTTACACAGAATGTGGATTTATCACCTGTAGAAATACTATCCTCTTTGGAAATGATAATCGGCATGCCACACTTGAAAAGAAATATTATGTAAGTCTTTTGGCAGCACATAAGTGGATAGAAATTCAAAACAATATAATCTTTAATCTGTTGCCAAATGACACTGTGTTCTTCTTAAGAGACTAACAGGTGTTAGTGGTTTCTCTTGTGAGAACCAAGACATCACCTTACTAATGATGCAAAATGTTTTGCCTGGTTCATGTAAAGTGACTGGAATTGGATTACATCTTTAATAAGAAACTGGGAATGTTTTCAGAGCAGCCCAACTTATTGGATATAAAAGTGCATTTCTGGAGCAAAACAAATTATTTTTTTTAAGCCTAATGTCTCAAATCATTCATTTTGGAGATAAAGGTAATATTGTGAATTTCCTTCTTGTACAGCAATTTACCAGAAGCAGTAACATCTGTTTAAGAGAATACAGGAAATGGGTTGGGTTACTGAACTTGAGTGGAGATCACTTGCCAGCAGTGATTCTAAATTATAATTAAATTTCCTTTCTGTATCTCTAGCTGCACACAAACAATCCCAGAGATGATGCCATGATCCCTGTATCCAACAGTGATCTGGACACAGAGTCAGAGGTTGCAGGAGCTCCAGATGGGGAACTGGGTCTGGGTCAGGGCTCAGAGCTGACTGCGGAACATAGAGAAACCATTGCACTTGAGCTGGTTAGACAAAAACTCACAAAGGAACCTCCCAAACCATCAGGGCATATAGTGTCAGATCCTGGATCCTCAAAGACACCTTCCGCTAAGCTTGAAGAACGAGATTCCTCCCACTTCACATCACCAGTTTGGCAGTGCCAGGAGCACACCAGGAAGTAGGCTATGGAATGAAGGTGTGCCTGTCTTCAGGCCAGAGGATTGACTCTTTAAGGCTCTTAAATTCTGTAGAACATAGAGGAGGCAGTCTGCAGACAGAGGCATAAAGGACCTCAGTCTGAGTATAAAATTTGTTGGAGTAAATTGCTCACTTGGAGCTGGCTATTGTCCAGCAACCTTCTACCATCCTCACATCTTTTTCCATAGGTTTTGGCATTGGATCAGAGCCATAGGGTAGATAGCAAGGGCATAGCCAGGATTTATACTGGAGGAGCTCCAATACCTAGGTAGCAGGCAGGGTGGGGATCCCTGGCTTACACCCCCTCAAAATCATGTGCCCAGGGCTATGGTCCCCCCAGCCCTCCCCACACTACACCCCAGGTCAGGAGTCCTTTGGTTTCTTAAAGACTGTTCCTACTGAGCAGAACTAATTTCCATTCTGCACCACCTCCCCACGCATCCTCAAAATCTTCTGGGAGGGAGGTTAGGGGACCCTTCAGAGTGGATTCTTGGGGTGTGTAGGGGGCTTTAGGGACAACGAGGGGGAAAGTGAAATCCTGTCATCTGAGCAGAAGTCTGCTTGCACCATATTGGATTACAGCATAACAAATTTCTTTATTAAGGTATTCATTAAAGCCCATTTGCTGAAACCTTGGTTGACATATATAAGGTACAAGTATGGTTGAATGGCAACACAATACAAAGCACACCATAGGTGATAATTCAATTATAGCTTAAATGTATATTACACAGGCACAGTGACCACTTGCAGTAGCAGGAATCTTGATATTGGTGGTTTTCCTGAAAAAGGCAGTAGATGCAGGATGTGAGTGTTTGGTGCTAAGTAAGCCCTGCACAGTTCCACTGTGATTGAAAGTAGTAAAAATGGTTCATCAGTATAACAAATTCTGGTCTCTGCCCACCATTATGCTTAGTGAGTAAGGTACGTCCCCCAAACTACACAGTTCCCTAAATCTTGTTTGGCAAGTAGATAGAAATTCTAGTGGCAATTTTCACCTGCATAAACATCTTACGTTGTGAACCGCCATGAGATCTACTAATGAAGGATGGGATGGTGATGATGATGATGATGATAAACAACCTGATCCCTTCTTATTCTATTCCCTGCTATGTGACTTTTCTTGTACTCCTTGTCTCCACATTTTCTTTTAGTGTTACAATTACATTTAAAATGAATATGATTCTTTTATATAGCTCCATCATGTTTTCCATTGATCATTCTCACTTTCAGCAGAACTATATTTTCTTTAGTCCTCTCATCTGTGTGTTGTGATGTGAGGCCTAGTACAAGGCAAGCCTAAGGGCAGGCATAGGCAAACTTGGCCCTCCAGATGTTTTGGGACTACAACTCCCATCATCCCTGACCACTGTTAGCTAGGGATGATGGGAGTTGTAGTCCCAAAACATCTGGAGGGCCAAGTTTGCCTATGCCTGCCCTTAGGCTTGCCTTGTACTAGGCCTCACATCACAACACACAGATGAGAGGACTAAAGAAAATATAGTTCTGCTGAAAGTGAGAATGATCAATGGAAAACATGATGGAGCTATATAAAAGAATCATATTCATTTTAAATGTAATTGTAACACTAAAAGAAAATGTGGAGACAAGGAGTACAAGAAAAGTCACATAGCAGGGAATAGAATAAGAAGGGATCAGGTTGTTTATCATCATCATCATCATCACCATCCCATCCTTCATTAGTAGATCTCATGGCGGTTCACAACGTAAGATGTTTATGCAGGTGAAAATTGCCACTAGAATTTCTATCTACTTGCCAAACAAGATTTAGGGAACTGTGTAGTTTGGGGGACGTACCTTACTCACTAAGCATAATGGTGGGCAGAGACCAGAATTTGTTATACTGATGAACCATTTTTACTACTTTCAATCACAGTGGAACTGTGCAGGGCTTACTTAGCACCAAACACTCACATCCTGCATCTACTGCCTTTTTCAGGAAAACCACCAATATCAAGATTCCTGCTACTGCAAGTGGTCACTGTGCCTGTGTAATATACATTTAAGCTATAATTGAATTATCACCTATGGTGTGCTTTGTATTGTGTTGCCATTCAACCATACTTGTACCTTATATATGTCAACCAAGGTTTCAGCAAATGGGCTTTAATGAATACCTTAATAAAGAAATTTGTTATGCTGTAATCCAATATGGTGCAAGCAGACTTCTGCTCAGATGACAGGATTTCACTTTCCCCCTCGTTGTCCCTAAAGCCCCCTACACACCCCAAGAATCCACTCTGAAGGGTCCCCTAACCTCCCTCCCAGAAGATTTTGAGGATGCGTGGGGAGGTGGTGCAGAATGGAAATTAGTTCTGCTCAGTAGGAACAGTCTTTAAGAAACCAAAGGACTCCTGACCTGGGGTGTAGTGTGGGGAGGGCTGGGGGGACCATAGCCCTGGGCACATGATTTTGAGGGGGTGTAAGCCAGGGATCCCCACCCTGCCTGCTACCTAGGTATTGGAGCTCCTCCAGTATAAATCCTGGCTATGCCCTTGCTATCTACCCTATGGCTCTGATCCAATGCCAAAACCTATGGAAAAAGATGTGAGGATGGTAGAAGGTTGCTGGACAATAGCCAGCTCCAAGTGAGCAATTTACTCCAACAAATTTTATACTCAGACTGAGGTCCTTTATGCCTCTGTCTGCAGACTGCCTCCTCTATGTTCTACAGAATTTAAGAGCCTTAAAGAGTCAATCCTCTGGCCTGAAGACAGGCACACCTTCATTCCATAGCCTACTTCCTGGTGTGCTCCTGGCACTGCCAAACTGGTGATGTGAAGTGGGAGGAATCTCGTTCTTCAAGCTTAGCGGAAGGTGTCTTTGAGGATCCAGGATCTGACACTATATGCCCTGATGGTTTGGGAGGTTCCTTTGTGAGTTTTTGTCTAACCAGCTCAAGTGCAATGGTTTCTCTATGTTCCGCAGTCAGCTCTGAGCCCTGACCCAGACCCAGTTCCCCATCTGGAGCTCCTGCAACCTCTGACTCTGTGTCCAGATCACTGTTGGATACAGGGATCATGGCATCATCTCTGGGATTGTTTGTGTGCAGCTAGAGATACAGAAAGGAAATTTAATTATAATTTAGAATCACTGCTGGCAAGTGATCTCCACTCAAGTTCAGTAACCCAACCCATTTCCTGTATTCTCTTAAACAGATGTTACTGCTTCTGGTAAATTGCTGTACAAGAAGGAAATTCACAATATTACCTTTATCTCCAAAATGAATGATTTGAGACATTAGGCTTAAAAAAAATAATTTGTTTTGCTCCAGAAATGCACTTTTATATCCAATAAGTTGGGCTGCTCTGAAAACATTCCCAGTTTCTTATTAAAGATGTAATCCAATTCCAGTCACTTTACATGAACCAGGCAAAACATTTTGCATCATTAGTAAGGTGATGTCTTGGTTCTCACAAGAGAAACCACTAACACCTGTTAGTCTCTTAAGAAGAACACAGTGTCATTTGGCAACAGATTAAAGATTATATTGTTTTGAATTTCTATCCACTTATGTGCTGCCAAAAGACTTACATAATATTTCTTTTCAAGTGTGGCATGCCGATTATCATTTCCAAAGAGGATAGTATTTCTACAGGTGATAAATCCACATTCTGTGTAAAGATGTTAACACTTTCATGGTTCAGAGCATCTTAACACTAGTTAAGAAATCCCCAGGTTTCATTAGTAGCGTTGTATTAAAGGGAAAGGTGCCTCTAACTTGAATTGTATACAGTGGTACCTCGGGTTAAGTACTTAATTCATTCTGGAGTTCCGTTCTTAACCTGAAACTGTACTTAACCTGAAACACCACTTTAGCTAATGGGGCCTCCGGAGCACGATTTCTGTTCTCATCCTGAAGCAAAGTTCTTAACCTGAGGTAATATTTCTGGGTTAGCAGAGTCTGTAACCTGAAGCGTATGTAACCTGAAGTGTATGTAACCTGAGGTACCACTGTATTGGGGCTTCACACCTCCATGCCCTTCCTCTTAGTATCTTCACAGAAGCACACAAAGTCAGTCAGGGAGGGATACTGTGTTTCCTTGGGCTTGCAGTACTGTGTGAATGATCATTCTGTTGCTCACTGTACAAAGGATACTGTTATAAGTTTTTTTGGGGTGGGCGTCAAGGCTGCCATAAACTCCTGTGTGCCAAACAATCCTCCCCATAATTCCTGGATTTACTAAAAGTTAGAATTAATCAAGGTTTGATTAAACTGTACCAAAAACGGAAATCCCTGAGTTCAGCTTATGCTAATGAAGGTGATGGCCAGTCATTAACCTATCAATGAAAGCCATCAACAAAGAAAGATGTTAAATTATTTTTGTATGTCACAACTGATGTTCGAGTATTATTAGCTAAGAAGTGGAAATCAAGAAGTACCAACAGTGGAAGAATGGCAGATGAAGATGATGGATTTTTCGGAGCTAGCCGACCTGACTGGAAGAGTCTGTGACCAGAAGGAGGAGTACCAGGAAGAATGGACAAAATTTTATGATTATTTAGTTAAATATTTTAAGTTAAGCTAATCGGAAAAAGCTTGCAAATACCAGATAGGCTTAGGATTTAAATATGTAATGTGATGAATTTATATGTTTAATGCTGAATTGGAAAGAAAGAAAGATGTTAAGTGATTAAGTTAATTTTATAAGAATACTGATTTGGAAAACCGTTAAAATGATATACATTGAAATTCAACCAGGGGAATACGAGGAAGTTACTTAACAATGTTAATAAGATTAGTTTGAATAAGGTTATGATTCATGTCTGTTTGTTTATTTGTTTGTGTGTTTATAATTTTGTGCAAATCAATAATTTTTTTGGAGAAAAAAAAGAAAGCCATCAACAAGGCAAAAGACTCTGCAGGACACAGAGGGGGAAGAACTAGCAAATGACAATACCAGAGGGGAAAGTTTCCAGGTTTACAGTGGGCAATGAGGTAAGCGAACAGGAAAAAATGTCCCTTTTGCAAGCTGGAGCAGGGGGCCAGAGCACAAGGTGGGCAATCTGTTTTATGCTACAAAGAGGGTCAGACACGATGTTTGGGGAGGAACAGGACCCTCTTGAGATGTAAATGCTCTGCACTTTCTCCGTATAGTTGCTGATTGCATATATGTTTAAATAAAACATATATCATAAAGACACCACAGACTCCGCGGTGCTTATTGTCCCCAAAGGGAGCACAGACCAGTGTGAGTGTACCTGCAACCTTTGGAATCTCGCACCATTTGTGGAGATTGGGAAGGTGTGTAACAATATGATCAGCAACAATTACAAAATGGCCCTTATCCACCATTACATGCAACAGGGTTGGAGGGAGAGGGCTTATTTCCTAAATATGACTGATGCAGGAACCAGGATACAGATACAGTACAGGCAGTACTAAAGAAAGATTCCCATGGTATCTTATAGGCATAAACTACTAATGCACTCGTTCTGAATGGCTGTTTTAATTCCACTAACAGTCTGATAGGAGACACCCATTTTCTGTACTTCCAAAAGTAGCTAATGATTTGCCCTGACCCAATGATCCCTTAAGTCAGAAGGACAACCCCATTTGATGGAAATAGATTCAAGATCAGGCAGTGTGCTATTAAATCAATAAAGTATTCAAATGTGAATGTATCTGTAGGTACATGAATTATACATACGCTTAAACACCTTGTTTCAGCATTTCCTCTTTGCAAATAGATAATGCATGCATAAAGACTTGGAAGCACATGTTTTTGTAAAAACAAGTGCAGGTTTTCAGTATTGTTTCATATTATTTAAGAGCAAAACATCTTTCATCATATGGGCAGGGATGAATTGTGTATTGCAAGGATATCTATGTAAGAGACATATTGCAACTCCCTCTCTCCTCTACGTACCCTGTCAATAAGGATCAGGCCACACAGTAGCATACGTGCAGAGTAAGTATTAGCCTTTTTGTCAGCATCTCCCAAGTGCAGCACCATATCACTAAATGGTAAACATTATAGTATATATCAGAAAGTAGAGGGGGACACCACTAGAGTGGAGGCTTAACATTCTGCATGACAACCCCAATCTGTATAGTCTCATCTCTTCATCTGCCTTATCCTGGGTTTGATTTGTTAACCATGCTAATGAATGAATGAATGAATGATAGAAGCTGGCACTGGAGCCCTTGGAAAGCAACCTTCTGTACAGACTTCCATTGTGAAGTGTTTCCCAATAACTCACAGTGAAAATGTGTGTAGGTCTTGATCCAGTTCCGGTTATTTTAAACCAAGTGTTAGTTTCTTTGCACAGTCCCTCCCAAGGAGACTGGTTTATTGTCACAATAAAATCTCACTTGTTGTTTGTCCACTTGTTCTGCTTTAATAATCAAGTTCTGAAAACTCAGTCATTTTGAGAGCCAGCTGTCCCTTCTCTAAATCTGGCTTCTGAGTCTTCTGCTTATTCACACATGCTTCCTGTTTATCCACTGAGATTACTAATGCCTTTTTATCACTTCTTGGCTGGGACCTAAACTAAGTTAATTGCCAATTAGCGTTCTCAGCTAGGTGACCCAAGTCAACAGCTACAGCCAAAGCCAGGAATTAATCTCTTCTTTAGAAGCCTAGACTGATGTCCTACTGGAATCTCATTATGTATAAATTATACTAACAGGCTGACAAGCACGAAAGGGCAGACAAGACACACAAAAAATGCTCCCTATGAGATGCCATCCATGCGGAGAATGTAATGTGTGACCAGGGTAGCCCATGGTGGCACTCTAACAGAAATGGTAGAGCACATTTCCTATGTTGTTATGCATACAGTTGCAACTTATTGCTGGCTATGACAGTGCATTCTGTAGCCACCATGAGCATGGAATTACTCCCAGAAAGCAGCTGTATTCATATATAGCAGCCTCCACACAAATATATTGTCAGGAAGAATCAGGGTCCATTATGTGAAGGTGTTGTTTTGCATATCTGACCTAGCCTTCAGGCTCGGTACAAACATGGGGACAAGATAAATAAAGTATGTACAAAATAAACTTTTTTTGGCAATGCATCTAAGAAGCAACCACAAGTTAGGAGCTCTATGTCTCAGCTAAACATTTCTCCTACAAGTGCTCTGCTCAGGATGTCACAAAAAGAACCACTGAAAATCCAATGTTCTTCTGCTATCCCCCCACCAGGTCACAGAAATCTGCTTGCATGCTCCAACCTTAATTTCTCTGTTGTAGCAGTGGCAGTGACTGGAAACCTATCAGTTCTGAGGCTGGGGTTAGTTCTCACCAGGAGAAGGGAAGCTGCTATACTCATGTTATTATTATTATGCACTACATATACGTAGAACAATTGTTAATGTTACAAAAGCAAGACTTTAAAGATATGTTTCAAGTGGAATAAACTAATAGAGGTTTTGTTTCTATCAGGGTATTTTCAATATTGAAACAAACATATCATCAGGATATGGACAGCTGCAGTGCCTGTTCTCCTTTTTCTATATTAACTGCTAAATAAATAACAGTACTTTCCTATAATTATATGATGTGTGAACCTCTGAGCATGACCACTCTCACCCTTTTGCACTTGTAATTTTAGTACCTAGTAATTACATTGATTTAAACTATGTCTTTGAGGTAAAAGGTTAGTGCATTAATTCACTAACCTATTTATTATTTAAATACTAATCTAGAGGTCAATTATTGTTTTTTCATTGCGTTGCAAATGAGTAGTGCTCAGAACTCTTGGAGGATATAAAAGGGAAGTCTAATTTTATTCCTTTTATTCATCCACAGGAGGATTCTTTTAGTGCAACATTTATTGCTCCAACCTTAACAACATGTGTGATAAAACAACATTTTAATTCAAATCTGTATATTGTTATATACACAGGAATTCTAGAAGTCTGTAAAGCTTCATATAAAATGACTGAGTATACAGATGAGGTTACATATAGTAAATTAAAACTTTCTCGATGTGTTTTATGATGATGATTGTCTACCACACTCCCCAAATGTTCTTCTGTGTGATGTTTTCCTATCATATAAATACAGCAAATGATTAAATAATAATTAAAACAAAGAAATATAAACTGATAATGTAGAAGCTTCAGATTTGAAAGACTTTAAGCTGCATGGTGAGGCGAATACCGTATTTTGATGCATCAGAGTCACCTTTGTGGAAAACAAGCATGTTTGGCAGACACCTCCCTGTCATTTACAAGCTGCCTAGGTAAGGTTGTGCCCACTGTGCATAATTATGTTTAATTTATTGTTCCATTTTGCATAGCAGCTGGATCTTATGTTCACAAACACCAGTGGGATTCAAGCTTGAAGATCTGCTTTTATCATCTAATGAAGCTAGAGACAGCCACAAAATGAATTAAATTGATTGTGATGTTACAAACAGAGAGTCCTTACTTCATAATTATGCAGGTAGGTTATGTGTGTAACCTTCTCTTGTCTTGAAATAGGTCATCTTCAGTTCAGATACAGTTGCACAGCACCACGAGCATGCAATGAGAATGAGAATGAACACTCCTTCCCCATTACGTAGCACATATTGGAAGTGAATTGACTGCTGGTATCTGAATCTGTTTCTGCATCTATACTGTATGTGCACTTCCCAATTAACACCTCAAGAGTGCCTTGCTTCCCCCATAGTTGCACCCTTGGATTCAAACAGACTTCAAACATCACTCTGACTCTTTGGCTTCCCAGCCTGTCACTTTTCTTCTAGCTTCTAGCTCAACTTTCAACCCTGGCCCTTTTCTTTCAAACTACCAGCGAGTTTGAGGTAGGGAGGATCCAGGAGTTAGAAGGCATATAGCCT
>JAXCMG010010234.1:0-19398 GCA_034642415.1 Podarcis siculus | reverse complement strand
GGTACCTTTTTCATACCACAAATGTTCTGCAGTGGTGAACCATGGCATCTCAAATTCCAGGGGAGCCCTGCACGATGCCAAAATTCAGTGCCCCCACGCCTCTCAACGTCTATTCAACATCATAGTTGCGGTGTCCCCTGTGGGGCCCGCAAGGCTTCACGCCAGGGTGACCAAACCAGTTGCACTCCCCTAAATCCATCTAAATGTAATTGGGGGGGGGATTTGTCCCACTTAAGTTGCACTTTATAGCTCAAGAGGGCCCCTCTGGCTGATAATAATATAGTAGCACAGGGGACGCATCACAGAACAAAATGACATGTAGTTGGTCCACCACAATTGCAAGATTATTGCATCCTTCAGGAATGGTGTGTCCAGCTCCATCTGAGTTATCATCCAGGCACGCTGTGGAGCTGCCTGGATGAGAGATGGGCATCTTCGGCCAGTCAGGGGTGAAGAGCTGGCAAGATCCCCTGTACTGAGCAGAAAAGCAAACTCTTTGACCTCCGAGATCTCTCCCAACTCTCAGCAGCCCTCACTGTGAGCCATACTAGAGGAATTTTGTCCTGCTTTTGCTGAGCTACAACACAGGAGCGCACCCCCAGGGGGCCATGATGTGGTAACCCTGGCGAAGCATTGCAGAGCAACTGAGAAAGCAGAATGATGTTTGCGTGGACAGTCCATTAGAAAGCTGCACTATTATTGCATCGATAGCACATTGCAGAATACGGCCCCCCTCCAGGCAAAAACATCCATCTGGAGGCACAGTAGCTTTCATTTCGGAGGTTGTGGTTTTACATCTTCCTATTTATTTATTCGAAATTATTTATTTATTTCATAAAATTTATACACACCAGATGGTAAGAAACATCAAAGCCGTTTACAGAAAGATAAAACCATAAAATCAGGAAAAACCTACAGTACATTAAACGCTGAAGAAGTGAATACCAGAATAGATCAGAACTCACTCCCAAGGTAAGGGGAAGAGACATGGCTAAGATGGCAGGACAGCTTACTCTATGGTGTTAACCCCTTCATGCACTAATTAGACTGAAGCATGTTGGTTATATGAGACTGGTTATCCCACACAACATGCTCTCACGCAACCCATGCCCTCCAACTGAAAACCCATTTCCTGGACAATATCATCATTGTGTTTTGTACCTGTGAACTGCACAGTGAATATTTTTATTAGAAAAGAAAACAGCTCGGTGTTTCAGCTTCTCAGAGTTGTTTTATTCAGTGTGCTGCTACAGCTTGTCACACCCAAATCCTCCAAAGGAATCTGCCAAAGTGCTTTTCCAGGCAAAAGGGGGCAGAGGGAGAGAAACCAAGAACCCCAAATTCACTAGACCAGGGATGGGGAATTGTGTGGCCCTCTAGATGTTGTTGGATTCTATCACCCCTGACCGTCGGCCATGCTGGCTGAGGCAGAAGGCCATTGGATCTGGCAAGATCTGGGAGCCCACAAGATTCCCAGCCTCCACCCTACACAAACAACCAGGCACTCAGCTGTGAGGCATGCCTCTTAGCGGAGGGAGGGTCACTCCAGAGGCAGCTGTGGCATGAGGGTGCTGGATCATGCCTTTGTGGGCACATTTGAGGATTAAAGAGGACCCCCTAGGAAGCATACTTGGAGATCTTCCTTACCACGTGGCTCTCTGGTAAAAACACAACAGTACTAACGGCCATATGGAACCACACCTCAAAGCTGGATCAGACTTCCCAGATCCTGTAGCCTACATCAGGAGGAAGACTGGGGCAGAGGGGCCTAGAGTGGGAGTCAGAGCTGCTCTTAGGGCTGCATGTCTGAAGCATGGGCAGAAATCTTTGGGTGTGAGGTTGCATGGGGCTGTCTCTTTGTGTTTTGGTGGTGCCAAGCCGCCAGCCAGCCAGAGGCAGGCAACCAACTGGCTTCAGGGCCAATCTCCTTTGCAAAGCCAGTCTGACTTCACCAAATGCAATGGCAGAGTGACCATTCGGTCCGTGTTCTGCTTCGCTGTGAAATGGCGTGTGTTCCTCAACGCAGAGAACCTCTTTTTCAACGTCAAGCTGGTCTAAGTAAGAAAAGCATAAGAGTTAGTCTTGAATCTCCACACACATGTGCTGGGAGATGCTTGCACACCGCACATGTAAAGCACATCTCCTCCCACCCACACCCAAAAAGTCCTGGGAACAATGGTTTGTTAAGGGTGCTGGGAATCGTAGCACTGTGAAAGGAAAACTAAGGTTTTTAGGATTCTTTGGAGGGGGTGGAATGTTGAATACACAGCGGCCACATGGACGGACGGACATACACACACACACACACCCCAGCATAGCTTCAACTTTTAGCACAAAAAGTCTTCAGCCAGATGTCATGCAACCCTTTGGCAGGGGCAACTTATCATTTTATTGATTTTCCATAACAAACAATTAAAAAGGCGGACAATCTTGCAAAGGAGTGTTGCCATTTAAACTGCTGGTGTGACGTAGGAACCCGAACAAAGAAAAGGAACAAGCTACGAAAAACGAAACATCCCACCTGGGCACGGTTTCTGAGAGAGCAACAGCAGAAGACCCAGACTCTGGCAAGATGAGCATTTGCCCAGTGGATTCTGGCCGCTCCATGAGGGCAGACAGCGGATGGCTGCAGTGGCCGCCAGCCCCTTCCCACTCCATCTCAGATACAGAACGCATTGGCTCTGCCACTCCTTGGCTCTGGCGCCACCTACTGTTGGCCTCCTTGCCTTCCACCCTCCCAGTCCCAATGAGCACCATCCACCCTGGTCCAGAGGCGCAGAGCAGTAGTTAGGTGATCTTGCGCCCCGGCAGAACCGTCCAGATTGCGCCCCCAGCCATGGACAAGTTAGTTCTTCTTTCTGCCTCTCCTCCACCCCCCCTCCACCCATTCAATTCACCGTGAAAGTACAAATATCGAAAAGTAAAATGTTAGAGGTTTCCCCCCACCCCATAGCAATATACGGTAATTGGATTCAGCTAGCTGGTCAGTCTACTTTCGGTTTCACTCCTGGCTCTATGTTAAATTAATACCGCATCAGAAACCTCCCAAGCAGATATCCAAAGTTCTTTGGCATTTCTCCAGTTGTTAATGAGATGTCTCTTCTAGTCCAGGGGAGTCTTTTGATCTTCTTCCAGGAAACCAAGAGTCAAAAACCTTGATTTTCCTTTTTTCCCTTTTCCCAGTCATTTCCACATAGGCATTATTAGAGTTATTAAAACCTTATTATATCAACAAATGCAATATTTTTAGTCTCACTTGCTTTCCTGGTGACTTTCAGCTTAAACACAAACTGCTCTGGACTGAGAAAAATCCATCACACTCAAAAACCCCAGCTGGAGGGACCTGGAAGTGTGTGGGGAAGAGCAATTTTGTAGTGGCTTTGTTGCACAGGAGCACCAAGTTCACTAACTGGCTGATTCAGATTGAATCCCATTCAAAAAGAGTGCAATGGTGTGTGTTTCAGCCAGCCATCCGGCTGCTGCAACTATTCCCTGGGTGCCACCACACTGTCCTGTCTGTGTGTTTGGAAGGGAATGGGAGCTATGCTCCCCCCGGAGACACGCCACTCCTTCTTCCTTAGCTGTCCTGCTCAACAGTTGAGGCAACCTTCACAGTTCTGGGATGCCGAGGAAGCGAACCAATAGTCATGTTCATCTGTACTGGCTCAGTATGACCTATTCTGACAGGTGCTGCCTTTCATATTCACGCCCAAGAGCCTTTCCGCTCCAGAGATCTGGGGCTGAACCCGGGATCTGCACGCCAAGGCTGGAGTGCCAGCTGGCCACGTTGGGCGACTGCCTGGAGAGTTGAAGCCGGGGGTTGGAGGGACACCGTGCTGCTCCTGGCAACCCCCACCCAACCCGACGTCCTCCTCCGCCTGAATCCTGCTTCCCCCGGGACACACTTCCCATCCTGGAGCGGCTGGGGTGGGAGCGCTCCCCACCCCCCTTTCCAGACCCCACTCTCCTCGTTCTTCTTCTTCATGCCTCGGGTGTTTTCCTGAGTGTATCTTCAGAACAACCCTCTGTGAGGGAGGCTAAGCTGGCCCAAGGACTGGCCAAAGGTAGCTCAGCCAAGTTGCCAAGGCCAGCATTTAAGACCACGCACCCTTTCCCCTCAGATGATAAAGCCGGGATGAGTCATGCTAGCAGCCTGTGGCCTTGATGGGCTTTGTGGCAGCCCAGCCCAGCTGCTATAGTCCACCTCTGAACTGAGGAAGCGCAACTGGAGAGACAGAGCCCAGCACTTTTCTGACGGGACAGAAGCGCACGACTTCCCCCTCCCACTTGCCGCCCGCCCCAGTCTTTCTCTGGCGGCTCAGTTTAGTGCGCCAAGCAGCTCATCCTAGGTGGGAATTCGGGTGGCGCTGCTTGCAGAAGGAGAAGTGGCTGGCGCTAGCGGACACTCCCATTGTTCTTCTCAGGTAGGACTTCCGGGATCCAGGCGAACGTTTTACCAAAAAGTATGGCTTGACTACTGATTTCCCATTTAAAGGAAGGCAAAACGACCTAAGTTTGGCAGACAGGTGAAAAAAACCACGAATTACATTTAAAGTTCTGTGAGATGTGTTATAAAGATGAATGTATTGCCAAGAATGTTGTTTCTGTTTCAATCATTACAGATTTTGGACAAAATGGACTGTTTCAAGAAGTGGCAGAAAGATATTTCTAGATTTGTCTGGCAGGGCAAGAAGCCCAGAATAAAATTTAAAATATTAACTGATGTAAAGGAAAGAGGTGGATTTGCCCTGCCAGACTTTAAACTTTATTACGAATCAGCAGCATTCTGCTGGTTGAAAGAATGGCTGCTTCTTGAGAACACTGACATTTTGGATTTGGAAGGTTTTAATAATGTTTTTGGGTGGCATGCATATTTGTGGTATGACAAGGTTAAAGCTCATAAAGCATTTAAGAGTCATATTGTCAGAAAAGCATTGTTTAATGTCTGGATAAGATACAAAGATTTACTTGAGAACAAAACCCCAAGGTGGTTGTCACCAATGAAAGCAAAGGCTCAGAAAAAGCTCAATATGGAGGCCAAATGGCTGAAATATTGGGAAATTTTGGAACAAGATGGAGACAAATTGAAATTGCAGAGTTTTGAGAAATTAAAAGATAAAGTGCGAGACTGGCTTCATTATTATCAAATAAGGGAAGCTTATAATTTGGACAAAAAAACTGGCTTCCAGGTGGAGAAATCGAAATTGGAAACTGAACTGTTAGAGCCAAAAACAAAGATACTTTCAAGAATGTATAACTTGCTGTTGAAATGGAACACCCAAGATGAAACGGTTAAATCTGCTATGATTAAATGGGCACAGGATGTTGGACATAACATTATGTTTGCTGACTGGGAATGGTTGTGGACCACTGGTATGAAATTTACGGCTTGTAATGCCCTAAGAGAGAATATTATGAAAATGATATATAGGTGGTACATGACACCAGTCAAGCTAGCAAAAATATACCATTTGTCCGATAATAAATGTTGGAAATGTAAAGAAAATGAAGGTACATTCTTTCACCTCTGGTGGACGTGCCCAAGGATAAAGGCTTTCTGGGAAATGATATATAATGAAATGAAAAGGGTATTTAAATATACCTTCTTGAAGAAACCAGAGGCCTTTCTTCTGGGCATAGTCGGCCAACAGGTGCCAAAGAAGGATAGAACTTTCTTTATGTACGCTACAACAGCAGCAAGAATACTTATCGCAAGGTATTGGAAGACACAAGATTTACCCACTCTGGAAGAATGGCAGATGAAAGTGATGGACTATATGGAGTTGGCGGAAATGACTGGCAGAATCCGTGACCAGGGAGAAGAGTTGGTGGAAGAAGATTGGAAGAAATTCAAAGACTACTTGCAGAAATACTGTAAAATTAATGAATGTTAAAGTGATGTTGGATTGGATCTAAGTGGACTTAGTAATAAGATTAGTAAGAATATGTAAAAATGGTTTGATAATTGGTTAAAATATAAAGATGTAAATTTGTTGAAATATCGAGTTAAACTTAAAAGGAAAAAAAAAGAGGGGAAAGGATTTGCTGAATTAATGATGGGATTGGGAATACAAAAGAGGGAGGTGTGAGGAGGTCAAAGAAACAAGCAAATGAAAATTCTGAAAAATTTGAAAAATTGATTTGTTTTTAATTATTTTTCTTTGTGTTGTTATGTGTTTTTGTCATTTACTGTTGTATCTTGTGTAATTCTTTTATTGTATGTTATTTTTTGTTATGATTTTTCTGTTTTGTTTTGTTTTTTTTAAAAAAACCTTAATTCGTATCTTATAAAAAAAAAAGTTCTGTGAGATGCAAAGGAAAGATTGCGTTTTAAACTTGCATTTTGCAGCTTGTTGCTTGGTGTGGTTAACGGAATGGGGGATATTGAGAAAGAAGAGACTTGGAATTAGAAGGCTAGGATTTAAGGTAAGGTTACCAGATTTTTTTCAAAGAATCTGTGGACACTTTTTTTTTTTCAAAAGAGAAAAAAATGTTATTTTTTAAAAATCATTTTTTTAAAAAATAAGAAGTAATACCTTCTCTTCTGGGTCTCCTCTGTCGCGTGGCCTTCCTCTGGGCCCCAGCCTCATCTCTTGGAGTGCTATCTACCGTGAAGTAAGCTCGGGTCGGGCCTGGGCTCGGCCCCGTGTCCTTGCCCTCCTGGTGCTCTCCTACCTCTATTCCTCAGCAGCAGCAAGGTCGGGTCTCCCCTCTTTTTTCTCCTTCCTCTTTCTCTCTCTTCCTTCTCCTTCTCCTTTCCTCCTTCTCCCTGGGTTGGCTCCGGGGTTTTTACTGGCCCTGGAGTGCCGCTGTGCAGTCGGCCACGTGGCCGGGTGCTCTCGCTCCCACCTCGATTTGGGTCCTGGGGGGGTGTCAGCGGTTCCCCCAGTTGACGCGCCGGGCATCCCTGGTTCCCCATCGGCAGTGGCAGCGGTAGCGGCAGTCTCAGCAGCCCGGAGCCAGCCTGGTAGTGCACTTGGCTCTGGCTGGCTTCAGGACTTCCCCATATGATGTGTCTTGTGCCGTTGAACCAATCACGCAACAATCCTTCCCTACTAATAAATCTACAACACTTAAAATATAAATCTGGGGGCCTTATATGAAATCCGGGGACATTCCGGGGACGGATTTTGTTGGGGACAGATTTGTAAATCCGGGGACTGTCCCCGGGAGACGGGGACATCTGGCAATCATTCCGTAATAGGGCTTCTCCTGCCTTTGCCAGTATGTCAGCCTTCTCAGCCTCCTTAAACTTCAGAAGCATTTGTACGTCTGGCCATATGGGATGGTGAGTGGAGAAGGTGGCGCAGTCTGGATGAGTCCCTCTGTCTTGCTCTTTGGTCACTGTGACCGAGCACCATTTGGGGCCGATCAGGATCTATGGGGAAGGGGATCCACCCAGAAGTTGTGGAGGGAACGGGAAGAGAAGCCTGGTCAAGAGACTGGCTCATGTCAGAAGGAGGCCTGACTGCATCCTTGGCGAAGCCCAGGGCAGGGCAGGAAGGCAGCATTGCCCAGCGGGAAGGCATTCGGAGGCAAATCATCAGCAAGGAGCAGAAAATCCCCTCCCCTTCCATCAAGAGGACTGAAGAATCTCTAGTCGGCCTTCAGGTGAGTTCAGCATCCCAGGTCTCTGGGGTGTTCCTGTCCATTACAAACCTGACTCGAGGCTCCGTCAACTGAGCCCCTACACTCCTTGCGTACATGAAAGGGGCACAGAAAGAATGGGAGGCCGCCCCTTCGGTGATGTATGTATGATGTATGGAGGGGTGGTCTTGGGCTCCAGGGTGGGCAATTTCACATGTCTATAGAAGGACTTGGTTCGGGGTCTCCTCCTCCCTCCTGCGTGGGGGGGGGGTGAGCACACTGTTGCAACAGGTAATAAAGATCTGGCTTACTAGCTGCTTTGCTTCTCAGTATTCTCTGGTTGGCCTCTGTTATTTTCTCCTACTGATAGAGAAGCTACCAAAGGACTCTATATGGGCTCTGAGGTACTCCAGAAGGGAAAAGTAGCCGTTTTTTCCTTATAACACTGGCCACCAGTCCCCACCCCCTTGCAGCTGACCCCTTGCTGCTATCTGCTTTGCAGGGTATTGAGGAGGCATCCTGCTAGCCAAAGGAGACATGAACTTAGTTGTGTATGTGCAATTCACATTTGTAGTGTTCTAAATATGTACAAAGCAACCTTGCTGGGGGATGTGGATGAGGTTAACCCTTTCTCTCCCTGCCATGGTCCCAACCCAAATCCTTGAAGCTGCTGTATTTCAAGGGAAGATCCCTTGGCCCCCCTGGCAGAGAGAAAGACTTCGACTCCCTCCTCCCAGCCATCCCAGCAGCCCTCAGGCTTCCCCCTGGCTGCTTCTAAGGTAATAAACAACCACCAAGTAATACCATGCCTACTTTGGATCTGAGAATTAAGAAGATCACCTGCCAAGAAGAATACACAGCTATTTCTCCCCCTAAAGGTACCTTGTATTCCTCGATAGCCTCTTCCAGAAGAATCACCTCGTGGTGTTGGTGTTTCTTGGATCTGCCCCAAACCACACAGATGGGGGCTTCATCCTCCTTGCAAAAGAGTTCCAGGGGCTCCTGATGCTTCTCACAGACTCCTCCTTTCCCTCCGGAAGAATGAGAGTCTTGGCTACTTCGACAAAGGTAGCCAATTGCCGATTGCGGGCGAGGCTCCTTCTCTGGACTCCAACTCGGCCTTGAGGACAGGAAGCCAGCCTCCTTTTTGCCCCGCTGCACTGGATCAGGCCGGACCGGCAGAAGTTGTGCCCACACTCTGGGGTGGTCACTGTGTCGTAAGAGAGTCAGGGTCAGAGAGGGGAATGAAGGAGAAGGGCCCTACCAATATCAAATAGATCGTATTCTGCCTTCACACCCTACAAGAAGGTCAACTGTGCCTTGGGGAATGGATCCTTTTTTGCTGTATTGAATTGTATCCTTTTTGCTGTATCTTTCTCATTGACTTTAAGAATGGATCTGAATGTAGTTTTCGACTCAAATGTATTTTCCCTCAAAATGCTGTACTTTTCTAGGTAAAGGTAAAGGTACCCCTGCCCGTACGGGCCAGTCTTGTCAGACTCTAGGGTTGTGCGCTCATCTCACTCTAGAGGCCGGGAGCCGGCGCCGTCCGCAGACACTTCCGGGTCACGTGGCCAGTGTGACATCGCGGCTCTGGCGAGCTAGCACCAGCGCAGCACACGGAACACCGTTTACCTTCCCGCTATAAAGTGGTACCTATTTATCTACTTGCACTTAAGGGGTGCTTTCGAACTGCTAGGTGGGCAGGAGCCGGCAGTGGCGTAGCGTGGAGGGTGCCAGGGGTGCCGGCCGCACCGGGCGCAACATCTGGGGGGGGACGCGAGTCCAGAGGGAAGGGACAAGTTCCTTCCTCCGCCGGGCTCCCCGCCGCTGCCGCCAGCCTTGCGCCCTAGCGCGCGCGCCCCCCCGCCGCCGCTGTGGCGTGCAGGGGGGGCCGGCCGCAACATCTGGGGGGGCGCACTCGCACTCGAGTGCTAAAATCCACGGGTTAGGGGGCGCAAATTACTTGCCTTGCCCCGGGTGCTGACTACCCACGCTACGCCGCTGGGAGCCGGGACCGAAAGACAGGAGCTCACCCCGCTGCAGGGATTCGAACCGCCGACCATACGATCGGCAAGTCCTAGGCACTGTGGTTTTACCCACAGCGCCACCCGCATCCCCTACTTTTCTAAATGTATCCAAATGTATCCGAATGGGTTTTTGTATTTCCCCCCAAATTCATCGCCTAGGTAATGTTCCTTAAATGTAACAATCACTTGTTCCAAATGTATTTGATTCAAATGTATTCGAGTGTATACTTTTATGGGGAAACGTAGCTAGGAAAATGTGGAGATATATATATCTATTGCTTATAGTGCCTTTGAACGGTCAACGCTCCACCCTCTATCCTTTCACGAGCTGCCAAAAACACTCTCCACACCACACTGCCTTCTACTGGGTCTACAAATGATACCATGAATACACACAAATACAAGCTCTAAAATAAATTAGTTTTATTTTCCCATAAGTATGCAAACATAAGACTATCACACCCGAATTGATAGCTATGCAGAACAGGATTCCCCCCCCCCCTCCCTCCATCGGATAGCTGCCTGCGCGGCTGTCTTTGAGGGGGTGGAGGGAGGAACGGGCGGGATCGACATCGGATAGCTGCCTGCCTGTCTGCCTGAACATGCCGTGCACCCGGGGGCGCTGCGACCGGCGCCCATTGGGAAGGAACAAGACAGGAAAAGGAAGGAAATGGGAGAGGTATTTTTAAGGCAGCCCTATTTAGGGAAGCTTTTAATGTTTAATGTATTAGAGGGTTTTAATATTTTTTTGGAAGCCGTCCAGAGTGGCTGGGGAAGCCCAGCCAGATGGGCGGGGTACAAATAATAAATTATTATTATAATTATTATTAAGGCCCCACTTTTCACATGGTGTCCTGTTGTGTGTTCGGAAAGTACTCTTTATTGTTTGATTTGGGTTAATGTCAGAATAAAAGCGAGTTCCTTCAAAATAACACATTCCTTTTTATCTTACCAATTTCTCATATTGTAATAATAATAATAATAATAATAATAATAATAATAATAATAATAATAATAATTTATTATTTGTACCCCGCCCATCTGGCTGGGTTTCCCCAGCCACTCTGGGCGGCTTCCATAGAAACCAAAAATACAGTAAAATATCACAGATTAAAAACTTCCCTGAACAGGGCTGCCTTAAGATGTCTTCTGAATGTCAGGTAGTTATTTATTGCTTTGACATCTGATGGGAGGGTGTTCCACAGGGCGGGTGCCACTACCGAGAAGGCCCTCTGCCTGGTTCCCTGTAGCTTTGCTTCTCGTAATGAGGGAACCGCCAGAAGGCCCTCGGCGCTGGATCTCAGTGTCCGGGCAGAACGATGGGGGTGAAGACGCTCCTTCAGGTATACTGGGCCGAGGCCGTTTAGGGCTTTAAAGGTCAACACCAGCACTTTGAATTGTGCTCGGAAACGTACTGGGAGCCAATGGAGGTCTTTCAAGACCGGTGTTATGTGGTCTCGGCGGCCGCTCCCAGGCACCAGTCTAGCTGCCGCATTCTGGATTAGTTGTAGTTTCCGAGTCACCTTCAAAGGTAGCCCCACGTAGAGCGCATTGCAGTAGTCCAAGCGGGAGATAACTAGAGCATGCACCACTCTGGCGAGACAGTCCGCGGGCAGGTAGGGTCTCAGCCTGCGTACCAGATGGAGTTGGTAGACAGCTGCCCTGGATACAGAATTGACCTGCGCCTCCATGGACAGTTGTGAGTCCAAAATGACTCCCAGGCTGTGCACCTGGTCCTTCAGGGGCACAGTTACCCTATTCAGGACCAGGGAGTCCTCCACACCAGCCCGCCCCCTGTCCCCCAAAAACAGTACTTCTGTCTTGTCAGGATTCAACTTCAATCCATTAGCCGCCATCCATCCTCCAACCGCCTCCAGGCACTCACACAGGACCTTCACCGCCTTCACTGGTTCTGATTTGAAAGAGAGGTAGAGCTGGGTATCATCTGCATATTGATGGACACCCAGTCCAAACCCCCTGATGATCTCTCCCAGCAGCTTCATATAGATGTTAAAAAGCATGGGGGAGAGGACGGAACCCTGAAGAAGCGGAAGAAGAAACCATAGAGAGCATTCATATTTTCCTTCTGATCAATGAAGTCAAACGTTACAATTATCCATTTTAGAATGAGCACCTATAGGGAGAAGACAGATCTCAGTAAGCCAAAGCAAGGCCAAGACAACAAACCCCTTCTGGAATATGGTCAGCGTGTACAACATCTAGCTGAATCATCACCAGCATAACTAAGTCAGGCTGGGGGAAATATCATTTTTCAGAACCAAGACATCATTACCATGCTTTTCAAGTTACCTGAAAGTCACTAGAACACTTGCGAGCACAGAGCCAAGACACAGCTGAAAGAAGAGCAAAAGACGGAGTTTGGCCTCATTAGGTCTCCCTACCATGAACTCCTTAGGTGGGCCACCCTGCGTCCGCCTCGGCATCGCGCCTCGCTATTCTGCAACTCGAGATAACACCGAACTGCTCTTCAGGGTTGTTGTAAGGATTGCAAGTCAAGGCATCCAAAGTGCCTTTGAACACTGAAAAGCCCCTAATCAATGCTTTGAACTACTGTCACTTTAAAAAGGAAACTCTGATTAGTAAGAATTTGGGGAATTAAAAATTGGTTTGTCCTGGGGGCGCTGAAGCTGTGTTGTGTTCTGGCTTGAAAAGCCAGTGAGACCACTGGGCCATCTAGTTCTGCATGGTCTGCCACAGCCAGCAGCTGCTCTACAGGATTTCAGAGCTCTCTTTCCCATGATTGGGTTGAAACTGCCGCTTTTTGCATCATGTGCCTCTCCCAGTGGGCCACCCCGAGACATTTCCTGTATAGTGTTCTACATCCCATGTAGTCCTGCTTCTTCCAGCTCAGTTCAGTTCATTCTGCAACTGTGCAAGTTAGGCCGCATCTGCTTTATGCATTCAAAGCACCATCATGCCCCTTGACATGCTAACAGTTGCATCTTTGTATTCAATCCCTTCAGCACCTTGGACAGCAGTCTCTCAAGGCTCAGGCAAAGGTACCTGGTGCCCCATGCTTCCTAGGCCCAGGTCCGTGCTTTAAAGGCACTGTGTCCGAGTGTTTTGTTGTCCCAGGGCTTTCTAATTTTCAGCATCCCTTTCCAGGGCAGCTTTATTTATTTCATGTCTGAAAGGAGTCCTCTTTGCATGTCAAAGGCTTTTTGCTGGGACAATAGGAGGCTGCCTTATACTGAGTCCCACTATGGCTCTATCTAGCTCAGTCTTGTCCACAATAGATGGCAAAAACTCTCCAGGGTTTCAGACAGAGGACATTCTAGCTGGAGATACAACAGATTGAACCGGAGAGCTTCTGCATGTAAGCAGCTGCTTTACCACTAAGCTATGGCCCTTCTCCCATTGCTTCTGCCCTGAATGAACTGCAAGCCTGTCCTCCAGTCCTCCCAAAACTCTCTTTTGTGGCTACACTCTGCAGGAGGTCATTGGTTGCAGAAGTTGAGCTGTCTGCACAAGTGACTGAATCCGTGAGAAGGCTGATCTGGAATGAAATGCTGACTTTCAGGCATCTCTTGAAGACCTTTTTTATGCCAACAGTTCTCTGCTATCATTTAAACATTTCTTGAGCACCCAGACATTTGAATTCTTTGGACTGATTTTCATGTCCACCCTCCACCCGCTTTTGTACATTGCCGTATTTTATGACATGCCCTAGCTTCTGGGAAGCCTTTTGCTCAAACCAGTTAGACATGACATGAATTAGTCGTTTTATCCACCCGGCATGTATGGAACAGACCCTGACGAATCAACTGACAACGCATAATTAATCCCCCAGCTGAACTGAACAGGGAGCATGCAAACAAGAAATTATTAGTTCAAGGTACAGAAGCCCCAGAACACCCCAGCCACATGGAGTTAAGAATAGCAATTCCAGATTAAAGGGCTTGCATCTGAGACATTTGTTCCTTCCTTTTTTCCAAGACAGGTGATGTTCCTACGAATACATTGGAAATTTTGAAAGGACCGTGGGCAATTCTCCTCCGCAGCTGAAGATCCAGAGCTATCTGAAGAGGGGAAAATACCAGGTCTTGCTCAGCTGGAGATGTCTTATTTCCTTTGAAGATATAAGCTAATGAGAATTTTAGGCTGCCGGGGGTGGGGCAAAATCTGAGGATGGGAAAAATGATATCACTGGCAGTTACATGGGAGGCTGCTGAAAATACACATGAAGAAACAATGGGTCCTTGTACTGAGGGGACTGTTTGACCTGCAGGAGGAAGCCAGTTGTTGAAAGGGAACATGGATCTGAGAAGGAGCTTAGAGGGAGATTTCAACATGCAGCTGGAGCCATCAATGGCAGTTCGCCACTAGTTTGGAGTTGGGGACTCTTTTTCAGTCTTAAGGGCCATATTCTACTCTGGGAAGCCTTCCAGGGGCCGTGTGTCTGTGGTGGAAGGGGCCACAGGTGAAAGTGGGTGGAGTGATGAATGTAAACTTTGGTTTACATTTACATGGTGGGGGGCACATTGTGCTCCTTCTGGGGTAGTTTGTCCACCTTTGGTCACTACAGCTCTCACCTGGGGCTCTTAGAAACTGTCAGCCTGCAGCAGCAGCCACACCCCAGGAATGGCTTCAACTGGCAGGCTAACCAGGTGAGGGGAGTTGATGGGTCTCAAACCCTCAGTGAGTTAGGGGCTTCCCCTGCATGCAAAGCTAGTGTCGGGTACTGGCTAGAGGAGGAGGAATGGTGGGAGGCTACAGCCAGGGAACCCCCCAGGGAAGCATCAAAGTGGGAAGGCTCCAAGCCAGGAGACTGCTGGTGGGATGCAGGAGACAGGTCAGAAGAAGAAGAAGAAGGGGGAGCAGATGGCTTGGAGGCTAAACAAGCAACAGGTTTAAGTGAGACTGAGGCAGCTGAGGAGGAGGTGGCGGCGTCTGAGGCTGCAACAGATCCCGAGGCACCTGCCATGTCCACTGTTCCCTTCTCTCCTCCTCCTCTGTCCCCAGGAACAAGGGAGGCATTACATGGAGCAGAACAAAAGGCACAGAGAGCCCCTCCATGACTGTTGGGAAGTCAGCCGACTGAGGAGGAGCCTTAGGATAGGGATGCCATATTTCTAAAAATAGAAACCAAGACACCCCGAAAGCTGTGGAGACCCCAAAATTGTTGAGCTTCTTAAAGGAAGACCCAGAAGCTGTTGATGTCTGATAGCCCTACCTTAGGAGGAGGCTAAGATCCTCCGTTCTGGCAACTGGGGCTAGTCCTGCCTGTTAAACAACCAAAACATCCAAAAATAGTTCCTACACAGAAGCAGACTAAGAAAAATCTCTCCTTAGAAGGCTTCTTGAAAGAGGAAGCGGAAGTAGGCATTGAAAATATAGCAGGGAAGGTTTTGGAACAAGAAGGGGATAGGTTAAAATTACAAAGTTTTGAAAAGCTAAAAAATAAAGTGTGGGATTGGCTCCATTGTTATCAAATAATGGAGGCATATAATCTGGACAAAAAAATTGGCTTCCAGGTGGAAAAGTCAAAATTGGAAACACAGCTGTTAGATTCCAAAAGTAAGAACTTGGCAAGAATGTATATCTTGCTGTTGAAATGGAACACTCAGGTTGAAACGGTGAAATCAGCTATGATTAAATGGGCACAAGATGTTGGACATAATATTATGATGGCTGACTGGGAACAGTTATGGACCACAGGTATGAAATTTGCGGCATGTAATGCCTTAAGAGAGAATATAATGAAAATGATTTACAGGTGGTACATGACACCAGTCAAGCTTGCAAAAATTTACCATTTGCCCAATAATATGGGTTGGAAATGTAAAGGGACTGAAGGTACATTCTTTCACCTTTGGTGGACATGCCCAAGGATTAAGACTTTCTGGGAAATGATCTACAATGAAATTAAAAAGATACTTAAATATACTTTTTTGAAGAAACCAGAGGCCTTTCTCCTGGGCATGGTCGGCCAATTGGTGTTAAAGAAGGATAGAACTTTTTTTATGTATGCCACAACAGCAGCAAGAATACTTATTGCAAAGTACTGGAAGACACAAGATCTACCTACCGGGGAAGAATGGCAGATGAAGGTGATGGACTTTATGGAACTGGCGGAAATGACTGGCAGAATCCGAGACCAGGGAGAAGAGTCGGTGGAAGAAGATTGGAAGAAGTTTAAAGACTACTTACAGAAATATTGTAAAATTGGGGAATGTTAGAAGGAGGATGGAATGAAGTTATGTGGCTTTAGCAGAAATATTATAAAGGAATAGGTGAGAAATAAAGATTGTTAATGGAGGAAAAGAGGAAAGGTAAAGTTATATTATATTAAGATAAATTTGAGAATAAAAAACAGGGAAAGATGGAAAGGATTTGCTGAGATAGATAACTGAACTAGAATACAAAAAGGGGAGGTGTGAGGAGGTCAAGGAAACAAGTAAATGAAAGATAATTTAGGGGAAAGTCTTGTTATATACACTGTATTGTTTATGTATTGTATTGTTATTTATTGTATTGTGTTTTTATGTATTGTACTGTTTTTGTATTGTATTGTTTCATTTGTTCTTTTTTGTTCTTTCTTATCTGTTTTCTCATTTTCATTAAAAGTAATAAATATTATTTTTTTAAAAAAGAAGAAAAGATAGCAGAGAAGGGACCCCGATAAGATGGTACCTGCAGGAAAATGTCACTACTCCTCTTTTGTCTCTTCCTTCTGAAGGATGCCGGTGAACAAGCAAAAAGCCCTTGGAAAAACACACACACACACACTCACACTCACACACAAGAGGACAAGACAAGACAGGGCTGTGCACCACAAACCATCCCAAAATAAGCCTCCATTCTGTGGGATGTAAAACACAGGAGCAGTCAGTGGCAACATTCCTAGAGTGTAGATGTTAGAACATGGGGAGGGATGTCTGTCCAGCAAGCAGGTAAACTTCCTGGGGACGGACTTCCTCCGCATGTGACCAGAGGTGGGTGTGGCCTCACCTGTGCAGGTAATGGTAAAAGCACAGGGCAGGCAGCCATCTCTCTCTCTTGCCTCTTGCCTCTCTCATCTTCATCTTTCGAAGAAGCAGGATGCCCTCTTGGCTCTCAGCCAAGAGAGGAGGAAAGGACTATCTTCCTATAAGATAGATTCTGAATGTATTTTACCTTTTTAAGCCTGTCTGCCTTCTGGGATCATATTGTGAACAGAATGTGAGTAAACTCTTTTATACTTTTATAAAGACTGTGTCGTGTCTTGTATTTTAAGAGGGATCAAAAGGGGGAAATTACCAGAGTAATTATTATAGAGGTTCTAGCGAACCTGTGCAGACATTACCGTTGCGAACTTAAAAGGGGGAATGTTATAAACTCTGCTGATATTTTGGGAACTTGTTAGCACAAGTTGGATTAGGATATAATCTCACAATATATCCTCTCCTGCACCCCAGAACATTCCCACACATTCCCCATTAATCAATATTGGGCTAAAAGCTGTAGAACACAAAGCTACATGCACCTAAAAACTGGTTTTGAAATAGCCTTGGTCTTGCCTAGTCCCTCAGCCTTGTGAGCATTCCACTTTCTCTACATTATGCGTGTACCCCTGACCGTGTCCTCCCTTACTCATTTCCCCCCTAAACTAGAAAGCCCCAAATGTTTTAGCTTCTCATCTGGGAGTTGCTCCAGCCCCTTGATAATTTTGGTTGCCCTCCACTAGGGGCGCATTGGAAGATGGCCGACAATACCATCTCTCCGACCCACACGGGGTAATTAAGAGGCTGTTATGGGAGCAGGCAGCCTCCCTTGTTGCCCCAAGGAAATGGGGAACACTGCCCTTGCCTGCTGTGCCCATAAATCACCCCCTAATTCGAAAGAAGGGGGTGAGGGCCCTAGGCAGAATGCCCCCGTGTGGATCTCGGTTCTCCTGGACGCTGTCTCTGATTGCGCACTAGCTGCAGCAATTTGGAATAATTAATTACAAAAGAAGCAAATGCACATATTTCAAGTGAAGAAGGGGAGTGAAGTCTGCTAATTTAAGTGACCTCTGCGAAAGAAGACGACGGGTTGGAGAAACAGGAATATTTTACGATGAAGATACACCAAAGGCTGGGTATGTTTGACAACGGGACTGAATGGGGGGGGGGGACCTTTTTTACTTTCCTTCTATGTGATTTACAAGAACCCCTCCTCATTAGAATCGTCGGTTGAACTGACCCAAGCAGGATGATTAAGGTCTGTGTGGAGATAAACTTTAACCAAAAGTATGCTTTATGGAGATCGAGAAGCAATAAGAGCTTTTGGGAATGGCGCAGCAATTAATTCGGAGCCGCCATCTTGCCAAAGGATTTATAGCCGGGAGGACAGAACGGACTTGTTTTCAGACTGCATTCCTGGTGAATCTCCTCAGAGGTTTTGAGAAAGGAGGCAGATTGGTGAAGATGAATGACGCTAAGACTGTTTTGATGTATGGAAGTGATGTTATATGGAAAACGTCTGGATATGGCTACTGGATAAAAAAAATAATATCCACGCAGGATTACAAACTGTTCTAACCAGCTTGCGGAGACTATCAGAGGTCACAAAGAGAAAGGAAAAATATATGAAAATAACAACAAGAGATGTGGAAAAACAATAAGAAAGGACTGGATAGTACTGTGAACATCATAAGGTTAGATTTGTGGGCATTAAAACAGCAGTAAGAAGTAAGAAGTTGATTGGATCCCCTTCCTGCCCCCCCCCCCAAGCTCTGCCTTCAACTGCAAACATGGCAGACAATGCCTTCCCTGCAGTTGCACTGCCAAAAAAGTTCAGTTTTACTTTTAAGGACAGGAAATTCTCCTGCAGGCCATCTGTGCTAAAGAGAGGGTGCAGATATAAGTCTCCTTCTTTTGGACCACCCAATTTGCATAAAAATAAGACAAGATTAAAAGTGTTGAGTTTTCCCCACCCCATGGAAAAGGAGCAAATGAAAAATCCTCTCCTGAGCTGTGGCTGCTACTTCCTGAGCATGAGAGATGAAAAGGGCCTGTATGGATTTGGCAGAGTCAGCATTCAGAGTTCGAGAATCACACTTGGCTCATGACCAAGGGTGTCCAAAAATAGCAAAAGCCAAACTTTTGGCTCAGAGTTGAAATGCTGACGTTCCTCTTCTCTATGGCCTGCTGGTCAGCGGATGCCTTGACCAAGACCTGGTTGTCTAACTTTAGATCTTTTGCCTACACCTGCTGTTCTGGGCTATGAAACAACAGCAGCAATTCAGCCCTTGTCTCACTGCAAATCATGTGTGCAAACACAGAACCTGGCTTTGGGCTGCTTTGCCTCTGACTTACCTTGCAACATCCTCTCCCTCCAGAGGAATCTTGCTTTGAACAAAAGTAACCCACAGTGTGGAGGATCAACTTCACTTTACTTGACTAGACCCAGTGGCGTAGTGGGCTGCGGGGCACAGGGGCAGTTGCCCCAGGCACAAAATTGTTAGAGGTGCACAATTTCAGCACCTGGTGCTGCCTCAATACAGCTGCACGCTTCCATCACTGGGGTCTGATGACAACGGCTTGTCCATGCGATCAGGTAAGTGACCTCTCCAGACAATGGGGTGGCTCTTCTTTTCTTATCTCTGTGGCTGTGATCCCCTGGGTGATGTGGATGCCATTAGGCAGTCGAATGCGCATGCATACTCCGTCTGTTTCCCTCCCTCCTACCCCCTCCTCCACGTGGGAACTGGCAAGCCATACTATGTCTCTGACTAGGCAGAGCTCTGGCACCCTCCTACCTTGGTGGAGTCTACCTCTTTTTATCTGCAGAAAAACTC
>JAXCMG010010232.1:0-10372 GCA_034642415.1 Podarcis siculus | reverse complement strand
CTTTAGCCTGTTTGTGCATGCTTCCTCCCTAATAGATGCATTTTTGCATAAGTTTACTGGCTGGAGTATTGCATTGCAAAATTTGGGGAAATATCCATGGCCTGTCCCTTTTTAGAAATAAGCCACTCATCTTGAGACATACAGTACATGGCACAAGCAGGAAAAAAAGGGTCACTCACAATCACAGGAAATGTTGCATTTGTTCTGTGAGAGCCGCCTCTCATTAAAGCACCTGGCCGCTCAGATGGAATAGCCCGTAGTGTGGGACACCCTCTTCTGTCTCGTAGTATTCAGTGTTGTAATTAGCTGGGAATCCAGCCATACAGAAATCTAGTAGGGGAGCAAAGTATAAAAACCAGGGACTCAGAGTGTCCTTTCTTTCCTAAAATCAGTTCCCAAACACAGAAACAGAAAAGCATTTTTAAAACTTCTCCAAAAATCCTGCTGTTTAAACACTTTCAAAACATTGACATATCCTTTCTTGGTTTTGACATTCTGAGTTTTGAAATGCTGTTGTTTCTATTTCAGTATTCTTAAAATAGCAATGTTTCTAACAGCTGTTAACATTTTCCTAAAACATTCTGAATTATCCCCAATTAATCTTGGGGACGCGGGTGGCACCGTGGAGCCCACGACTTGCCGATCATAAGGTCAGCGGTTCGAATCCCCGAGACGGGGTGAGCTCCCGTTGCTCGGTCCCTGCTCCTGGCAATCTAGCAGTTCAAAAGCACGTCAAAGTGCAAGTAGATAAATAGGTATTGCTCCGGCAGGAAGGTAAAAGGCGTTTCCGTACGCTGCTCTGGATTGCCAGAAGCGGCTTAGTAATGCTGGCCACATGACCTGGAAGCTGTACGCCGGCTGCCTTGGCCAATAAAGCAAGATGAGCACTGCAACCCCAGAGTCGGTCACAACTGGACCTAACGGTCAGGGGTCCCTTTACCTTTACCTTTAATCTTGCAACTGATGAAGTTCATGAAAATTTATTATATCATAAATGTGTCAGCCTTTAAGGTGCCACAAGACTCTTTATTTTCAATCTTGCCTGCTGTAGTAAACTGGCCTCCAGCCACTCACCCCTCCCACACCTGTCTTTGCTCTCCGGCCAGATCAGGTCCTCTAGAGCAGGGCTGGCAGGCACATTTACTTTTTACAGAAACAAGACAAAACATCACCGGTAAGGCTGCCACCACTCCCTTTGTTCCGGGGAACCCAGAGCCACAACCCAGGGAGAAGGCTGTGCCCCGTTGTTGCTGGTTACCCCCACTCTACAAGTTGTATCCACAGACTTGCAGACAGAAATTATACGGTAGAGCACGACCAAGCGTAAGGCTAGGACTTAGCTATTCCCCCGGGAAGGCACACAAACTAAAACAGTTTCTTTCTTTAAAAATTTATTTTAAAATAACATAAGGAAACATGCTAAAACAGCAGGCACATCTTTTGAAGTTTACAGATGTCAGCACCAACACTTTGAATTGTACTTGGAAACATACTGAGAGCCAGTGTAGGTCTTTCAGCACCAGTGTTATATGATCTTGGCGCCCGCTCCCAGTCACCAGTCTAGCTGCCGCATTCTGTTGTCCGCCCCCCCCCCAAATATTGATTTTCCAAAAAAATCAAACAAACTGTATTTTTCACACTTTTTCCCCTCCAAAAATTAAGGGGAAATGTGTGTGCATCCTATGGATCGAATGCAGGCTCCTTGGCTTCAGTGATAGCAATGCAAAGCCTCCAAAGCGCAGAGGGAGCTTAACAATTCACGTTGCTTCGCTGAAGCCTGTAGAGCGAGAGAGGTCGGTGCGCACCGACCCCTCTCGCTCTCCAGGCTTCAGGGATAGCCGCCTGAAGCCTTTGGAGCGCAGCGGGAGAGCAAGACTCTCCCAGCTTCAGCAGAAAGCCGCACAGCGCCCCTTCAGCGAAGTGGGAGGAGAAATGGAAGGGGCTCCATTTCTCCTGCCGCTTTGCTGAAGGGGAGCTGAGCAGAGAGGGGGAGAATTTTTTTTCTTGTTCTCCCCCTCCAAAACAAGGTGCATCCTATAGAGCGAAAAATACGGTAAATCTCAACCGTATTTTAACCAATCTTAGTAACATTGTTAAGTGACTTCCTCAAATCCCCCTAGTTGAATTTCAGTGTATATCATTTTAACAGTTTTCCAAAACCAATTTTCTCATAATCACTTAATCACTTAATATCTTTCTTTCTATCTTAGCTTTAAACATATTAATTCCTAACATTACATATTTAAATCCTAAGCCTATCTAATATTTGCAAGCTTTTCCAATTAAGTTATCTTAGCATATTTAACAAAATCGTCTTTGAATTTCATCCATTCCTCCTGGTACTCCTCCTCCTGGTCACGGACTCTTCCTGTCTGGTCTGCTAACTCCGAAAAATCCATCATCTTCATCTGCCATTCCGCCACTGTTGGGACTTCTTGTGTTTTCCAATTCTTAGCTAACAAAATTCTTGCTGCAGATGTAGCATACAAAAACAATTTAACATCTTTCTTGGGCAATTCCAGACCTGTTATTCCAAGAAGAAAGGCCTCTGTTTTTTAAATAAAATTTTCAACATTTTTTTCAATTCATTATAAATCTTCTCCCAGAAGTCTTTCACCTTGGGGCAGGTCCACCACATATGATAAAAGGTACTGTTAGGGTTGCTCGTGCACAAGCAGGGCAAACCTTTCCCTGGCTGGCTGCTAATGTAAACTTTATCTGTCCGGAGAGCCACTTGCCCGTGGCCGCCTCAATAGTCTCCGCCTTCCCTCTCTGCGTGAAAGCCTTCCTTCACCGCTTGTCCCAGGCAAGGAGTCGTGGGACTGCCTCGCCACATCCGACTCCCGCACCCCCTCTCCCCTGGACCTGCGTTTATTCTCTTCCCCAGAAGAGGAGCTGCTTCTCCCGATCCCTGGAGGCTCTCTATAATCCCTCTGGCTTTTGCTCTCTCCCTCCGGCACTGATGGCAGTTCCCTGACATCCATCCCCTCCTCAGGATCCCCCTCACCCCTGGCGAGATCTTGCAATGCCTCCCCCTCTCTCTCTTCGACAGGCGATGCGGGAAATCCCCTGAAAGAACTGTCATCATCTTCCAAGGATTCCAAACCGGCCTCCCATCCCCTCGGATCCCCTACAGCTGGTTGAACCTCCCAGTCTGATTCCTCTCCCACGGACATCTCCCCTCCCTCCTCTTCGGAGGCAGAAAACCCCACGAAGTCCCCTTCGTCGTCTGTGGGTCCAAATTCTTCCTCCCAGAATCTAGCTAATGGTTTAGGTTTATTTCACAAACCATGAAATTATTCCATGAGATACCCCTCCGTGATGGATTCAGGGGGCACCCAAGTGTTTTCCGACCTGGGTTCTCCCTCCCAGGCTACCAAGTACTCTACCTGGTGACCTTGCCACCTCAAATCGAGTATTTCCATAGCTTCATTACAGTGTTCTCTATCCTCCACCTGTGGGTGGGTGGTAACCTCATCCTCCCTTCCCGGGAATTCCCGCCCCTCCCTGTGATGTGAAAGTAGGGACCTATGGAACACCGGATGAAAATGCTATCAGGCAACTTGAGTTTGAATGCCACTGGGTTGACCTGCTGTATCACCTCAAAGGGCCCCAGTCGTCTAGGCTGTAACTTTTTGCACCCTCCCTTTAGGGGCAACCCTTGGGACAACAACCACACTCGGTCTCCCGCCCGTATGACCTCCCCTTCCCGACGGCGCCTGTCTGCCTGCCTTTTGTAAACCTCCTTGGCCCTTTCCAAGTTTAGCCTGAGTTGCTGGTGTAAAGCTTCCATTTCCTCTGCAAATTGCTCAGCCGCAGGTACACTCCACCCCTCCTCTCCACGTCCTGGGAAAGCCCTGGGGTGACACCCGTAATGGGCCATGAAATTGGTCACTCCCGTGGACCAATTTATTGTACGCAAATTCAGCCATTCCCGTGGACCAATTTATTGTACGCAAATTCAGCCAGTGCTAATTTCTCTACCCAATCGTTCTGCCTCTCACTGACATAGCAACGTAGATACTGCTGGAGTATTCCGTTCGCTCTTTTGGCCTGTCCGTTGGTTTCTGGGTGCCTCGCTGTCGAGAAGCTCACCTCGACCTGCAGTAAGCTCATGAGTCTCCACCAGAACCAGGAGGTAAATTGTCTTCCGCTGTCAGAGCTGCCCAAGGTCCCAGCTCACAGAGGACCAACGCCAGTTCTCATTATATACAAAAGTCTTTATTAAGGTTCAGTTTCAATTCCAAAGCCGCGGCGCGCAGCTCTACGTCTCAATGCTAGACCGCTGAAGCTCCGTCTGACTCACCTCCCCCCAGACACCAGTTTAAGACTCTAGCCTTGCTTCACCTCTTCCTTTGCTCCTTCCTCCTCTGGGTCCGCCTGCCCGCTGGGTTTTCGCCCTTTCTGGACTCTTCTGACGCTGAGTCCCCTGATTCTTCCCCCTCCCTCCGGCGGGCTTTAGGACCTGGTTCCCCATCCGGGTTTCCTGCTGTCTCGCGCGCCTGTACATTTGAACTTGGCGCGCGCGCCCAGCCGGCAACCTTCCTCCTGACCTTTACACTGCTCCTGTCACTGCTTCCCCCTTCGGGGGGGCTAGCTGGGCTCCCTGCTGGAGGAGACGCTGGCCCTGATGCGTGGGACTCTTCCCTCCCACTACGCTCTGGTGGGGAAGCTGGTCCTGATCTCCAGCTGCTGCTTTGGGAGTCCCCGCTGACCTCTTGTTTCTGGTGCGTCCCCCCTGGGACCCCCCTTGCCCTGGCCATAGGCGCCCCCTTCTGGGAATCTTCTGATTCGCTGGAGAAGCTCATGGAATCTCTCAGTTCACTGTCATACTCCCCTACACTTCCCTCAGATTCTTCCCCTTCGCTCTCCATTCCCTCTCTTCCCTGTGGCTCTGCTCCTGAGCCCCTGACATCCATCACCCCCTCGAAGCCCCCCCTTCCCCCTCCCCCTCTTCGGGTGCGGGTTCCGGGTGCTCCAGTGCTGTGGGGGTGAGTGCGGGATACAGTTCTTCCCCCCTGGTGTGCAACCGGCCAGCTGGATCCGGCCAGTCCGTAATGGGCTCGTCAGCGTCTATTTCCTCTGCTTCCATCTCTCTGCAGCTGTGCTCGAAACCAGGATCCTCCCCCAACACGTCCATGTCCCTCTCCCCCTGTTGCCTCAAGTGATGCTGCGTGTAAGGGCCCCCTCAGCAGTTCCCTGCTCCACCCCACCTCCGGTTGAGTGTCCCACCAATAAGAGCGGTCTGTGCCAAACCCCGAGAGTGATCCCTCAGGAGAGCTTGTTTCTGGCGCCGTTTCCTCAGCTGATGAGAACCCCTGGAACGTGCTGGCTGAAAGTGTGGGTGTGAAAAGACATTCGTCGAAATAATCTGCCGGCATAGGTCTGTGTGGGAAGAGTCCATGGAACTCGTCTTTGAGGTAGTGCTCCTCCACGGCATAGTACGGTACCCACTTGTTGGCGCTGGCCGGGGTACCTTCCCTGGCGAGGAGATATTCAACCCCCTCTTCCCCCCATCTCGAGTCCAAAATCTCCGTGACCTCGTTGAGTGGCGCCGCCCTCGGTGACCCCCCCCCCTTGTTGGCGATTTGCATGGTGGGTCTGGTGCGGTCCCTGGCGCCTGAAACCTGTGGGGTTCCCTGTAGGGTGTGAGCACTGATCTATGAAAGACTGGGTACATTCTGGAGCCCTCCGGGAGTGTCAACCGGAAGGCCACAGGATTGATTTGTGCCTCGACTTGGTAAGGCCCTAGCTGCTTGTGTCCGAGCTTCTTCTTAGCTAACGTTCTGGCCGGCACTGCCTGGGCTGCTAACCAGACCCAGTCCCCCACTTGGATGTCTTCCCCAACTCTCCTGTGCCTGTCTGCCTGCATTTTGTAGGCGTGTTTTGCTAGCTCCAAGTGCCTTCGGAGTTGCTCGTGGACCTCCTGTAACTCCGCTGCCAAGGCCTCTGCTCCCTGTGGCTCCCCCTCCCCCTTTGTCTCTAACCCCGGGAAGGTTCTGGGATGCCGCCCATTGTTGGCGAAGAACGGTGTCACCCCCGTAGACACGTGCTTCGTGTTGTTGTAGGCAAACTCAGCCAGCGGCAGGTAGTCCACCCAGGTCGAGGGCTGTTGATTCGCGTAGCATCGCAGGTACTGCTGCATGATGGCGTTGACCCTCTCCGCTTGTCCGTTGGTCTGCGGGTGTCGTGCCGACGCTAAGTTGATCTTGACGTTCAGGATGCCCAGCAGCTTCTGCCAGAAGCTCGAGATGAATTGGCGCCCCCGGTCGGACAGGATGGACCGTGGTAGGCCGTGCACTTTGAACACGTGGTCTATGAACAGCTTGGCGGTCTGTTCCGCCGTGGCCACCTTCGCGCAAGGAATGAAGTGCGCCATTTTGGTGAACAGGTCTACGACCACGAGTACTGCTGTTTTGCCTCGCGAGCTGGGCAGATCTGTGACAAAGTCCAGGGCCACTTTCTCCCACGGTTCGAGCGGCGTCTGTAGCGGTTCCAGCAGTCCCGCCGGCGGCCTGTGTACTGGTTTGGCCCTCTGGCATGTGTCACACCTAGTGACGTAATCCGTGACTTCTCCCCTCATCTTGGGCCACCAAAAGTCTCTGGCTACTAAGTCCGCCGTCTTGTCCTTGCCGAAGTGCCCGGCGCTGGGCGCGTCGTGTAACTGCTGCAGTACTTTTGCGCGGAGGTCGTCTCCCGGCACGTAGAGGGCCCCTTTGCGGAGGAGCAGTCCGTCGCGTATCTGGAACTCGTCGTCCTTCGCTGTGCCTCTTCGCACCTCCTCCATCTTGGATTGTGCGAACGAATCTGTCTGCAGCGCGCGACGTACCGCTTCCAGGTCCACGGTGGCTGAAGCGCACGCCCACGCTGTCGGTGCGAAAATGTGTTTGGCCGCCACCGGTGCCGCTTCCTCGAGATACTGCGGTTTCCTGGACAGCGCATCTGCCATGACGTTGTTGTCTCCCGGGATGTATTCTATCCGGAAGTCGAAGTCCGCAAAGAACTCTGCCCAGCGGATGTGTCTCTGGTTCAGGAACCGCGCCGCGCGCCAGTACTCCAGGTTCTTATGGTCCGTGCGGACCTGCACTGTGTGTTTGGCTCCGATGAGGAAGTGCCACATCTTGAAGGCTGCATGAATGGCCAGCAACTCCCTGTCCCAGATGGTGTAGTTCTGTTCCGACTTGCTGAGTTTTCGGGAGTAGAATGCGCACGGCCGCCAGTTCCCTTGCGGATCTTGTTGCAACAGGACCGCCCCCACCGCTCTGTCCGAGGCGTCCATTTCAACCCTCATTGGTTTGCTGGGGTTGACGTGTAGCAGTTGTTCTTCGGACGCGAAGAGACGCTTGAGTCTCTGAAAGGACTGTTCCGCCTGGTCCGTCCAGATGAACTTCTTCTTCTTGGAGCTGAGGGTGTCCATGATGGCCGCCGTCTTCATCACGAACCCCTTGATGAACTTGCGATAAAAGTTGGCGAAGCCGACGAATTTCTGGACCTCTTTCCGATTGCGCGGGCTCTTCCACTCCAATACCGAGCGGACCTTGGTGCTGTCCATGGCGAGTCCCTTGTCGGACAGCTTGTAGCCCAGGAAATCCACCTCTGTCATGTCGAACTGGCACTTCTCCAGTTTGGCGTAAAGTCTGTGCTCCCGTAATCTCTGCAGGACCTCCTTGACGTCTCTCTCGTGAGCCTCCTGCGATTCCGAGAAGATCAGGATGGCGTCTAGGAAGCAGACGCACTTCTTGTAGAGCAGTCCCGCTAACACGTGGTGCATGAAGGCTTGGAAACAATGGGAGCCACTTTGCAAACCAAACGGCATAACTCGATATTCATAGGTGCCTAAAGGCGTAAACATGGCCGTCTTCCACTCATCGCCTTCCCGCATGCGTATAAGGTTGTACGCCCCTCGTAGATCCAACTTGGTGAAGATGCGTCCCTTCCTCACCGTTGCGAGCAGGTCGTCGATCTTGGGCATGGGAAATGCTGTGGGCTTCGTTCTGGAATTTATGACCCTGAAATCAACTACAAGCCTCTTTTGGGGCGTGTCCTTTTTCTTCACGAAAAACACGGGACTGCCTCCCACTGCTTTGGACTCCTGTATGAAACCTCGCTTCAAGTTGTGATCTATGAACTCCCTGAGTTCTTGCAGTTCGTCTTCCGACATGGAATACAGTTTCCCGGTCAGCAGCGTCGCCCCCGGCAGGAGGTCAATCTTGCAATCGTAGGGCCTGTGGGGAGGCAGCTTGTCCACTTCCTTCGCGCAGAAAATCTCCAAAAACGCCTTGTACTTGTTGGGTACTGCTTGCACCATGCCTAAGTGCAGCTGTGGTTCCTCTCTTCCCCCTCACCTTCCTGGCTGGTCAGGAGGCAGTGTTCTGCGCAGTAGGAGGAGCAGAAAGTTAATTGACTCTGGTACCATGCTAATGCCGGGCTGTGTCTATCCAGCCAACTCATGCCCAATACTATGGGCGTGTCCGACAGGTGGGTGACGTTGAAGCTGATGACTTCGCGGTGGTTTCCAATCTGCATTACCATTGGCGGTGTTTGCTGTACCACCTGTCCTCCCAGTAGCTTTCTGCCATCGACCGTGACGACGTTCAGGGGCGTCGTGGCTGGCAGGAGCGCTATGCGATGTTGCTTGATGAAATCCACTCCTATAAAGTCTGCATTACTACCAGAGTCAATGGTGATGGGCACTTCCATTGTGAGTCCATTGGGTAGCTGGAGCGATGCAGTGAGTTGCACCACTGGTTTGGGCGGGAGTGGGTCTGTGGGCTGTAAAATCTCTGGGGACTGCTTCACTGACTCGCCTGGCTGGCCCCCAGGGCTTCTGCCTCCAGCCAGGCTTCGTCGTTTCCCTGTAGCTGTACCGCTTGCTGCACTGCTCCTTTTACTGTAGCTGAGGCTGCAGTGTGCTTTTGGAGCCTCTGGGGACACTCTTTGGCCATGTGCTGTGCACTGTCGCAGATGTAGCACTTCCTGCTTCCTCTAGGAGGCTTCGCCTTGACTGCTCCTGGTGTTTGGGCTCTGGTTGCTGTCTTTGCCCTGGCACCACCAATCTCCATCGACTCTTCTCCCCCTCCCAGTGGAGGCGTGGACTGGGCGCGCGCTGGCTCTCTGGGTAGGAAAGGAGTTGATCTGGCTGGTGTGCGTCCCCAACGTCTGTTCCAAGGGCGTTCCCAACGTCTTGCTCCAAGGGCGTTCTTCCAGAGGCACCCCTATCGCCAGCGCTCTCTGCACGACTTCTGCGATGTTGCTGGGTATGTCCCCCCGTGCAATTTCATCCTTCACAGCCCCATTCAGCCCCTCCCAGAACAGGTCTCGGACGGCTGCTGAGTCCTTTTCCCAGCCCAGCGCATATACCAACGCAAAAAAGCGGGAGTGATATTGTCTCACAGTGGCTTTCCCTTGCTTCAACCCATGCATTTCCCTTCTGGCCAAATCAACATCATCCGTTGATTGAAAACAAGCGTCCATCGCCTTGATAAAGGCTGTTGAATCCTTGAGGGCGGGGTCATTTTTGCGCCACAAATTGCGCAGCCACGATTTAGCTTCCCCATGCAGATGAGTTATTATGAACCCCACTTTCTCCTCCTCATCTCTAAAGTCTTTTTGCAGCAACTTGAGAGCGAAAACTATGTCTGCCCTGAAGTTAGGATACTGCTGCAAATTCCCGTCGAAATGGGATACGATGCTGCCCCCCCCTCTTTCCGAGGCCAACTCCCTCCGGTTTGGGTCTCTGCAGCCCCTCTTTCTTCCAAATTTCCCACCTGGTTTGCAGATCCTGGCAAAACGCTGCTGTTTCTTCCTCTCTCTTTCTGGATGCTGCTACCTCCATGGAAAGCCTCGTGACTGCTTCTTGCAGGGCTGTCACTTTTTCCTCTGTAGCCATCCCTGCCGATCTTCGTGAGCTCGCAAAACGCCAAGTTTTGCCCCCCGCTGCGCCAACTCACGCTGCGAAGGGTTTTTTTTGGAGACGGAGCTTACTGTCAGAGCTGCCCAAGGTCCCAGCTCACAGAGGACCAACGCCAGTTCTCATTATATACAAAAGTCTTTATTAAGGTTCAGTTTCAATTCCAAAGCCGCGGCGCGCAGCTCTACGTCTCAACGCTAGACCGCTGAAGCTCCGTCTGACTCACCTCCCCCCAGACACCAGTTTAAGACTCTAGCCTTGCTCCACCTCTTCCTTTGCTCCTTCCTCCTCTGGGTCCGCCTGCCCGCTGGGTTTTCGCCCTTTCTGGACTCTTCTGACGCTGAGTCCCCTGATTCTTCCCCCTCCCTCCGGCGGGCTTTAGGACCTGGTTCCCCATCCGGGTTTCCTGCTGTCTCGCGCGCCTGTACATTTGAACTTGGCGCGCGCGCCCAGCCGGCAACC
>JAXCMG010010228.1:0-11642 GCA_034642415.1 Podarcis siculus | reverse complement strand
CTGCCATTCTTCCAGAGTGGGTAAATCTTGTGTCTTCCAATACCTTGTGATGAGTATTCTTGCTGCTGTTGTAGCATACATAAAGAAAGTTCTATCCTTCTTTGGCACCAATTGGCCGACTATGCCCAGGAGAAAGGCCTCTGGTTTCTTCAAGAAGGTATATTTTCAAGAATGGTAGATTTTTACTGGCTTGACTGGTGTCATGTACCACCTATATATCATTTTCATAATATTCTCTCTTAAGGCATTGCATGCCGTAAATTTCATACCAGTGGTCCACAACTGTTCCCAGTCAGCAAACATAATGTTATGTCCAACATCCTGTGCCCATTTAATCATAGCAGATTTAACCGTTTCATCTTGAGTATTCCATTTCAGCAGTAAGTTATACATTCTTGAAAGTATCTTTGTTTTAGGATCTAACAGTTCTGTTTCCAATTTCGATTTTTCCACCTGAAAGCCGATTTTTTTGTCCAAATTGTAGGCTTCCCTTATTTGATAATAATGAAGCCAGTCTCGCACTTTATCTTTTAATTTCTCGAAAACTCTGCAATTTCAGTTTATCTCCTTCCTGTTCCAAAATTTCCCAATATTTCGGCCATTTGGCCTCCATATTGAGCTTTTTCTGAGCCTTTGTTTCCATTGGTGACAACCACCTTGGGGTTTTATTCTCAAGTAAGTCTTTGTATCTTGTCCAGACATTAAACAATGCTTTCCTGACAATATGATTTCTAAATGCTTTATGAGCTTTAACCTTGTCGTACCACAAATATGCATGCCACCCAAAAACATTGTTAAAACCTTCCAGATCCAAAATGTCTGTGTTCTGAAGAAGCAGCCATTTTTTAACCAGCAGAAAGCTGCTGATTCGTAATAAAGTTTAAAGTCTGTCAGGGCAAATCCACCTCTTTCCTTTGCATCAGTTAGTATTTTGAATTTTATTCTGGGCTTCTTGCCCTGCCAGACAAATCTAGAAATATCTCTCTGCCACTTCTTGAAACAGTCCATTTTCTCCAAAATTTGCAATGATTGGAACAAAAATAACATTCTTGGCAATACATTCATCTTTATAGCAGCAATTCGACCTAACAAGGAAAGCTTCAAATTTGACCATTTTCTAGATCTTTTTTCACTTCTGACCAACATTTCTCATAATTGTCTTTAAATAAATTTAAATTCTTAGCAGTCATATTAACCCCCAAATATTTTACTTTCTTAACCAATGTTAACCCTGTCTCATTCTGAAACCTTTCTTTCTCTATCGGTGTTAATTTTTTCTCAAGGACTTTAGTTTTTGACTTGTTCAACTTAAATCCTGCCACATGACCAAATTCTTGAATCAATTCTAAAACTCTTTTAACACTAGATTCTGGCTCTTGTAACGTCAATACCAAATCATCTGCAAAAGCTTTCAATTTATATTGTTTGGCTCCGACCTGTATACCTTTAATCAAACGGTCCCTTCTAATCATGTTTAACAAAACGTCCAGGACTGAAATAAAAAGCAGTGGGGAAATTGGGCAGCCTTGTCGTGTCCCTTTCTCTATCTTAAATTCCTCTGTCACCACATTGTTAACTACAGTGGTGCCCCGCAAGACGAAAATAATCTGTTCTGCGGGAGCCTTCGTCTTGCAGGGATTTTCGTCTTGCGGAGCTCCGCTATCAGCGGATCAGCTGATAAGCGGTAAAACAGCTGATAAGCGGCTTTTAGCGCTTAAAGGATTAGCGGATAAGCATCAATTTAGAGATAAGGAGCTTAGCGCCTTTCAGAAAAAGCAAAAAAAGAGGGAGAAAACGGAAAAAATTCGTTTTGCGAGTAAGCGCCATAGAAAAAAACGTCTTGCGAAGCAGAAAAATGTCGGAAAGCCCTTTCGTCTTGCGTGTTTTTCATTTAGTGGGGCATTCGTCTAGCGGGGTACCACTGTATTAATTTAGCTTTTTGTTCTGAGTAAATTGCACTTATACCATTTTCAAACCCTTGACCGACCCCCATCCCCTGAAGATTTTTCTTCATAAAACTCCAAGAAATATTGTCAAAGGCTTTCTCCGCGTCAACAAAGATTAGTACTGCTTTAGTGTTAATGTTCACTTGCAACTTCTCCAGAATATTAATAATATTCCTCGTATTGTCAGACAAGTGTCTACCCGGGAGAAAGCCGGCTTGGTCTTAATGTATCTCTTCCGCTAATACTTTTTTTAACCTTTTGGCCAAAATGTCTGCAAAAATTTTGTAATCCACATTCAACAGGGATATGGGTCAGTAGTTCTTAAGTTGTGTCTTTTCAGACTCACTTTTTGGTATAAGTGTAATATAAGCTTCCTTCCACGACTCAGGCGCTTCCCCCCCCTCCATAATTTCATTGCAAACCTCCTTCAGTGGTTGAATTATCCAGTCCTTCAAAGTTCTGTAGTATTTTGCTGTTATTTCGTCCGGCCCTGGAGATTTGCCCAGCTGCATGTTCTGTATGGCACCTTCCACCTCTTGTTCTGTGATCTTATAGTTCAGCATTAACTTGTTTTCTTGAGAGACTTTCTGCAGTCCATTTGTTTTCAAAAATTGGTCTATATCAAACTCTTTCTATGGCCCTTGTGTATATAACTGTTTAAAATATCTCTGGAAGCATTTCCTAATTTCCACTGGATTCTGAATATTTTTTCCCTTCTATTTCCAAATTAATAATGGTGTTAAGTTTTTGTCTTTTTTTCATTTGCCAAGCTAACAACTTTCCGCATTTATTAGCCGACTCAAATGTCCTTTGTCTCATCTGTTTAATTTTCCATTCTATTTCCTGATTCATCATTTTCATATATTGAACCTGATATAACTTTATTTCTCTCAGAATCTCTTGTGACTTGGGTTTCGCTCTCAGTTTCTTCTCGCCCTATTTTATTTTTTCCAAAATTTTGTCCTTTTTCTCATTTTGGGTTCTCTTCTTAATTGCATTCTGTTGAATTAGAAACCCCCTCACGACTGCTTTACTTGCGTCCCATATTACTCTTTTTTCAATGATGGTATTCATGTTTATCTCAAAATAGTCTCTCAAGGTTTTTTGGGCCTTTTTGATAACCTCTTGATCTCTAAACAAGGTGTCATTCATCCTCCATCTGAAGGAACCGGTTGGTGTTAGTTTCATCTCCATTTTCACAGCATTGTGGTCGGAGCAAGTTTTAGGACAAATTTCCACTTTTCGAGTCTTAGGTGCCAGTCCTCTAGTTATCCAAATTTGGTCAATTCTTGTCCATGTCATTTTAGCCTCAGAGAAGAAGGTTCCCTCTCTACCCAAGGGGTTCTTCACTCTCCAGATATCAGTCAAGTCCATATTGTCAGTCATTTCAAAAAAAAGTTTTTGGTAGTCTGCCATCATTTGTGACTACCTGTCTGTGTGACTTGTCCATATTTGTGGATACCACTCCATTCATGTCTCCCATCAGAATAATGTTGTAATCCATATAGTCCAACAATGTCTCATGCAGCTTCTTAAAAAATTCAGATTTCCCCTCATTTGGTGCGTAGACTCCTACTATCAAATTTTTTTCTGCTTGTGTCAATGATTGTTTCATTGCCCTCAGATCCGTGGAAAACCATGGGCCTGTCTGGGCTCCATGCAATCAGAGAGGGCACTTCAGAGCCAAACAGTCAATAGCCCTGGTTAACTCCACATTCCAGCGGGCCACCAGGGAATTAGCTGAAAGGCCATCAACATAAAGCATTCCCTACCACTCTCTGGAAACCATCTGAATCCATTAAGTCTTGTTAGTTCAATTATTGGGCAACAAAGCTCCCGAGTTAATCCCTGAACCGCTCTATCAGCACAGCATTGCCCAAGAACGACTCTGGAAAACACAACCACACACAAAATATCTTCCCACATGGAGAAACAGAACAGGACACAGGAAACCGATTATCCAGTCCTCCTGGCCACACTCACAAGTCTGGTTTGTGATTAAAATCTTATTTCCTTTGGCACCCAAGTTTTCGAAAGCCCCCGCTATTTGATAGTACGAGGTTGCTATTTATTTATTTCTGTCTTGTTTAATCGGTTTTAATTTGTATACTTTGGCAGTACATTTAGATCCAGTGTTATCTTTCATTTGGAGGTTGGGTTTCAAATACAGTGGTACCTCAGGTTAAGTACTTAATTCGTTCCGGAGGTCCGTTCTTAACCTGAAATTGTTCTTAACCTGAAGCACCACTTTAGCTAATGGGGCCTGCTGCTGCTGCTGCTGCACCGCTGCCGTACGATTTCTGTTCTCATCCTGAAGCAAAGTTCTTAACCCGAGGTACAATTTCTGGGTTAGCGGAGTATGTAACCTGAAGCGTATGTAACTCGAGGTACCACTGTACTAAAAGGGGAGTGTCATTGTTTACATTCCACAATTGTAATTTGAGTTGTTTAAACTGTACCCATTTAATTGTACCCATTTCTTTGCAGTCCAATTTTTCTCACCAGATTTTACCAGATCTGGAGTGGACTCCCTTTTTTCACTCCCAGACTCTTTTCCAAAGATTCCCCACTGATTCTTTGAATTCTATCTTCTTATTTGGATTTAATTTGGGAAGTTTTGTCACTCCGGTGAGAGTCTTAGAGGCTGTGTGGCAATGAGCTGATCTCTCCCTCTAGTGCCATGGCCCATTATCCAAATTGTGACAGCTCAAACTCTTCAGAGCTCACACTGCCCCACAGGGGAGCTTGTATAAGGCACTGCTGGAGATTCAACAAGCTTTCCTGGCCTCACCACAGGATTTTAGGAAGTCACATTTTAGGAGTAGTATGAAAATTTCAACCAGGGTTGAGACTGGTTTAGGGGGAAACGAATCAACACAGTATTTCAGAAGACAGAACAGGATAGAGATGGATGGTGGCTAATGCCATATGTACACTGCTCTCCAAAAAAGCAGTGGGAGAGCATTGGATGTAGCCTCAAATACACACAAGTTTGTTTTAGTCACAACAGTACCCCATCTGCAATTTATCATTCTTCTAATACCAGGGATGAGGTCTTCCTAATTCCTGGCAAGGGCGTGTGGAAGGGATCCAGTCTGACGTAAGACTCACCAAAATCTTGGTGGAAGCAGTGAGATATCTAAGATAAACCACACAAACTCCACATAGCAAGTGCAAAGTCTAGTGACTAACGAAGTCCTGCAACTGCCATTTCTGCTGACTCATGGAGAAGTAACTCCTTTTCCACTTTCCTTAACACTTCAGCCATGAAATGAAACCAGCTTGCTTTACAACAAAGAACATGATGATCGTACATTACTAATTTTGTAGATCTCCATGATGAATGCTGGGGGGGGGGGGATGACTGCTTGGCTAGTTACAGTGAGGAAAACTAGATTTCATGTAATCATGAATGCTCTGGGTTGACAGTTCAAACTGATGTACCACATTTTCTGTTTTACAGGTAAACAGTGGGGGGAAAGATACCATCACAACTGAGGCGAATTTCACTTGATATATTTATTTCATTGGCATACACTTCAGCTCTTCTCATCTCTTGGCATACACTTGCTTCAGATCAGGAAACAATGAGCTGGATTACTCAAATGCTGGAAAACTGGATTAGTGTTACTTATTTGGAAGAATACCTGAACTCTGTGGTTCACCCTCTGTGGTTATTTATCATTCCCATTTTGCTTTATTCTTTATGGTTATTTTTATATATTTTTTGCTGTGCTGTCTCATTTCTGTTATATATCTACAAGAAGATGAATAACCAGCAAGAAAATGATTTTTATAGCAAATTTTGGGACAAGGCAAGGCACATTATGTATCGCTGTTTCGATATATATGGAAAGATATGGCATGGTGAGTAAAGGTTTCTTTCATACCAATAATTCAGTCTTATCAGCTCCTATTCTTTCATAGGACTGAGCATCAGAATTTCAGACTTGAAACACTGGAACAATAGTTACCACAGTGCATCAGGAGTGTAGCTCTGAACCCACCTCAGTGTCATAAGAGCTACAAGTTTTGGTTGGCTTTGTAAGGATCAAAACAAAGGCATGGATATTTATATATGTAATAAGTCATCCTAAGGAAAAACAAAATATTTTATGAGGTACGTACAAAATCAAGACGTATTACAGAAGAAAGGGTGAGTTGGTGGTTGCATAAACACCATACATTTTAATCATATTTAACCCCCCCCCCCCGAAACCTGGAGAATGTTGCTTACACTTCACAGAGCTACAATTAGCAAAGCCCTTTAAAAATAGCTTCATGGATTGTCGCAAGAGAAATGTGTTGTGGGTACACAGCCAATGTGATTAATATAACATTGTATAGTGAGACCTTGAGTGTGCAATTTTCCTGAGCATGATAAACCACAAGGTAGCTCTGAAACATAAACTATGGTATTTGCCAGCACAGGTTGTGTTAATGGCTACTACTTTAGATGGACACTGTGGGAAACAGGACAGTGGGCTATAGAGGCCTTTGGCTTCATCAACAGGATTCTTCTTATATCCTCCCAGAAGACTGCTAAAAACCCTCCAAGTATTCCTGTTCTCCAGGGACAGTCCCAGATTTACCGACACCATCCTGGTAGGGTTTCTGATTTGATCCTGGAATGCCCTGCTTTTCCTCAGGATGTTTCTATTTTCATCAGAGAAATGTCAGAGGATAGGGAGTTAGGCAGCCAAGTATACAAAAGTTTTCTAACGTTTAATATTTTAATATATGTTGTAAGCCACCCAGAGTGGCTGAGGCAACCCAGTCTGATGGGTGGAGTATAAAGAATACAATTATTATTGTTATATTATTATTATTAAAGGTAAAGGTAAAGGTACCCCTGCCCTATGGGCCAGTCTTGACAGACTCTGGGGTTGGTGCGCCCATCTCACTCTATAGGCCGGGGGCCAGCGCTGTCCGGAGACACTTTCCGGGTCACGTGGCCAGCGTGACATCGCTGCTCTGGCGAGCCAGAGCCGCACACAGAAACGCCGTTTACCTTCCCGCTAGTAAGCGGTCCCTATTTATCTACTTGCGCCCGGGGGTGCTTTCGAACTGCTAGGTTGGCAGGCGCTGGGACCGAGCAACGGGAGCGCACCCCGCCGCGGGGATTCGAACCGCCGACCTTTCGATCGGCAAGCCCTAGGTGCTGAGGCTTTTACCCACAGCGCCACCCGCGTCCCTTATTATTGTTATATTATTATTATTACTACAGTATTATTATTATTATTATTATTATTATTATTATTTGATGTGCTTATTTTCATTTGAGAAATGTTGGAGGGTATTTTGATGTTGCTTTAGGAGTTGAAGCATAAATCAGAAATACACTACTAAAACTAAGCCTGGGCCTAGCTCTTCCCCAAAGTAGGGCTCTGTACAGAAGGATAATACTGCCCTTAAAATAAATAAATAAAAGTCTCCAAAACATTTAGTTTGATATCATGTTAAACCCTCTCAAAGGGTGAAACACACATAAAGTAGATTAAAAAAGCAAAATAACTGAAAGACTGGGCAAAAATGTTTCCATCTGCGTCCAAAAGGAAACAAGGAATGAATATTCCAGGAGAGGAGAAATCCCCTCCTGCCCCCTTTAGTTCTGTGACCACCAAAGAGAAAGTCCCCTTCCTCTTGGATGCTCTCCCGGCATCCAGAATGCTGGAACACAGAGCTGAGCTTTGTACCTGATCTTAAATTTCATTTTTTCCCCTTCCAAAACACACTGTTTTCTTCCAATAAAATATTGTGATATTTTATTTACCTTTCAACAACATAATATTTATTTGTTGCCATTTCTATTATTTTCAGGTTATGAAGTTATTGGCTTGGAACATCTCCCTCAAGGACCAGGGATTGTTATTTTTCATCACTCAGTTTCCCTTCTCGGCTATTCTTTCTTTGTGGGCAAAGCTTATAAAGAGAAAGGAAGACTGTGCCATACAGTAGTTCATCACTTCTTGTATAATCTTCCAGGTAAATTATTTAAATTAAAATTGTGCTTTTTTGCATAAAACATGTGCCAAATATGACATGAAACAATGCTATTAAATATAAAACAATGCTGTAGAATACAAAACAGTGTATCTGGCAAAAAACCACAGGTAAATAAAATAGCAGCAACAGGTGAAACAGTAAATTAGTGGAGAGGTTCTTTCTCACCAAGTCCCTGTAAGTAAGACAGAATGTAGGATGAATAATTATTTCCAATTCATTTCTGTTTTTCTTAAATTTGTATACTGTCCTTCATCCGAAGATCCCAGGGTGTTTCTCAACACAAACTACACCTTAAGGAAGACTCAGGGCATAGTATTGAAATGAAAATGAAATGAAATATTGTGGACAAAAGGTTATATTTTTTAAAATATAGCAGCCTAAAGGATCTGTAAATTAAATTAAACTAGCCAAATCAATATACAGTTAGTCAGGAGGAAACAGATCACTCCACTTTTATGGCCATGTTTACAGACCAACATTCCCTCAGAGTAAAGGACTAGAAGAAATATTTCCTCCTTGTTCCTAGAATCGTGGGCACATGACTTGACGAGCACAAACCAGTACGTTAAATATAACACTTTGCTTAAAAGTGAATATAAAGTTTGAATGCATCAGATTGCCATCTTCCAATGTCCCAGATCTGGTGGGATGCCCATGAGAGCTGCAGCTATGGCTGTACCTATGCGAAAGGAATGCAAACCAAACTGAACTGGATCACAAGCTATGGCTAATTGGGCAGAGAACTGTCCAAACTTCAAATTGATCTTGGGAGAGGAAAAGGTGACCCACACACAGGCCATGTGGCCAGATAGGCTGCAAATGCTGTCACAGGGCATAAAGGTACATCATGGCAACTCTCATTCATGACCTTGGAGCCAAAGCCTTCTGGCCCATCTTGGACTGCCTTAGGAGAATGCGTACCAACCCATCTGCGAACTGGACATCCTCGAACAACAAGGCCTGCCCTAGACATAGAAAGTAACTCGTAGGCCCAAAGCCCCATGAAAGGCAACCAATGAAACAGCAGGAAACAGCTGAGCTTCCAAAGTGAAAGAACACAGAGACAGCAGCAACAATAGAGCATCTGGTATTATGGGCTTACATTTATCTGGTCTGTTCTGCTCTTGGTCCTAAAGTGGATGGGCCATAGAGGTGGTCCTGATGTCCCTGAACTCCTGGTGATTAGGCAAATATGGCTGCCTGGTACAGGGGGCCAGAGTAGAAGAAATGTCCAGTTGAGGTATCAATTGCCAAGGTTTGCTTGGCATCCTCATCAGGTTGTGCACAACACCCAGTGCCAGCTTGCGGAACCACTTCTTCTGGAACCGACAGACAGCATCAGCTATCCAGTTATTCTGTGAATAGGATGCTGAAGTCCAAGCAGTGCAAAACAAATGTATGCACCAAGGCGAACGGGAGGGCTGTAAGTTGATAATGCAAAGCACTGCCAGGTTGTCACAACAGAATCTCACCATTTTGTTCCTAAACTCCTTAGCCCACAAGGCTACAGCTACCAACATGGGAGAAAATACATGGAACATAACATCAACTGTACAATACTTTGCATACAATTTGACCCTGGATATCACTCCCAAACCACTGCCATCCTCAGCATCATATTCAACTGGAGTTTGGTTCCAACAGCAACTCCTGATGCCAGAATTCGAAGAAAGTGGGACAAGGGGCATGTGACCTTGTTCTTTTTTCGTGATCTCTTGTAGGCATTTGATGTCATTGATTATGGTATTGTCCTGGACTGTCTCTAAGGAATGGGAATTGGGGGCACTGTATTACCATGGTTCCAATCCTATCTTTAGGACCGATTCCAGGGAGTAGCACTATGTTATGGGATGTGGCAGGAAGTAGGCAATAGAAGTTTTGGGGAGATGTACCATCAGTATGCTGATGATACCCAGCTCTCTTTCTCCATCACATCTGAATCAGGAGAGCCTGTGCATTCCATGGGCCATTGCCTGGATGCAGTGGTGAAATGGATGAGGAAAAAGAAGTTGAGCTTGGATCTTGAAATGTCTGACAAATTTGTCAGTTGCTTGTTCTGGATAGGTTTGCACTCCCCTTGAAGGAGCGGGTTTGCCGTTTGAGGGGCTTCTGTTTTTTGTTTTCTTTTAAGAATAATTTTTTATTAACCGACCAATCACATCAAATCAAACCAAATTACATAAATTCCAACTTACACAGCCGAATTTTAAATTTTTGTTGGGGGTACCCATATTTCAAATTCCGAAGGGGATCCAATCAACTTCTTATTTCTTACTGCTGTTTTAATGTCCACAAATCTAACCTTATGATGTTTACAGTACTATCCAGTCCTTTCTTATTGTTTTTCCACATCTCTTGTTGTTATTTTCATATATTTTTCCTTTCTCTTTGTGACCTCTGATAGTCTCCGCAAGCTGGTTAGAACAGTTTGTAATCCTGCGTGGATATTATTTTTTTTATCCAGTAGCCATATCCAGACGTTTTCCATATAACATCACTTCCATACATCAAAACAGTCTTAGCGTCATTAATCTTCACCAATCTGCCTCCTTTCTCAAAACCTCTGAGGAGATTTACCAGGAATGCAGTCTAAAAACAAGTCCGTTCTGTCCTCCCGGCTATAAATCCTTTGGCAAGATGGCGGCTCCGAATTAATTGCTGCGCCATTCCAAAAGCTCTTATTGCTTCTCGATCTCCATAAAGCATACTTTTGGTTAAAGTTTATCTCCACACAGACCTTAATCATCCTGCTTGGGTCAGTTCAACCGACGATTCTAATGAGGGGGGGGGTTCTTGTAAATCACATAGAAGGAAAGTAAAAAAGGTTCCCCCCCCCCATTCAGTCCCGTTGTCAAACATACCCAGCCTTTGGTGTATCTTCATCGTAAAATATTCCTGTTTCTCCAACCCGTCGTCTTCTTTCGCAGAGCTCACTTAAATTAGCAGACTTCATTCCCCTTCTTCACTTGAAATATGTGCATTTGCTTCTTTTGTAATTAATTATTCGAAATTGCTGCAGCTAGTGCGCGATCAGAGACAGCGTCTAGGAGAACCGAGATCCACACGGGGGCATTCTGCCTAGGGCCCTCACCCCCTTCTTTTGAATTAGGGGGTGATTTATGGGCACAGCAGGCAAGGGCAGTGTTCCCCATTTCCTTGGGGCAACAAGGGAGGCTGCCTACTCCCATAACAGCCTCTTAATTACCCCGTGTGGGTCGGAGAGATGGTATTGTCGGCCATCTTCCAATGCGCCCCTAGTGGCCCCCCATTTGAGGGGCTTCTGGATCCAACTTTGTTCTGGAAGGCTCACTTGAGGACCCTCTGTCTTTTCTAGGCCTAAGTAATTTCAGGGTAATCAGGAGACGAAAAGACAGCTACAGGAAACAACAAGACATTTACACTGATAAGTGGCCAGAGCTCCAACAGTAGGTCAGCTAGATCATGGGCTGTTAGGGCAGATCCAGTCTGGTCCTGTTGGGCTCAAAAATCAGTCATTAATAAAGATGGATGTGTCTTACTGGGAAGAACAATGCAAAGTATGGGAAACTACTTGAGAGTATGTCCACTAGCAAGCTTCCTGTGAAAAATTCACTGTATCCATACACACTTAGTGGCAACTGGGATGGGATGGGAGCTACAGCTAAGGAAAAGGGCAGAAGCACACATACATGCCCATGGCTTTCATAGCAA
>JAXCMG010010227.1:5742-34138 GCA_034642415.1 Podarcis siculus | reverse complement strand
TTCGTGACAACTGTACATCAACGGACTCACACAGGAGAAACCATATACAGTGGTGCCCCGCAAGACGAAAAGAATCCGTTCCGCGAGTCTCTTCGTCTTGCGTTTTTTTCATCTTGCGTACAAGCCCATTGGCGGATTAGCGCTATTAGCGGTTTAGAGGCTTTTAGCGGATAAGCGGCTTAGCGGCTTACAAAAAGGGGGGGGGAAATCCGCAGGAACTCGCAAGACATTTTCGTCTTGCAAAGCAAGCCCATAGGAAATTCGTTTTGCGAAGCACCTCCAAAACGGAAAACTCTTTCATCTAGCGAGTTTTCCGTCTTGCGAGGCATTCGTCTTGCGGGGCACCACTGTAAACGGAGTGTGGAGAGTGCTTCATTTGTAGTAGGAAACTCAATGTGTACTGGCAAAGTCACACCGGGAGAAACCATTTAATATATATATATTTTAATATATCTATTAAGGTTTGAGAAGAATAAATGGGTTACAAAATAGATGTCAAAAAGAAAAAGAATAAAAAAAATACAAAAGTACAGAGATACAAGAAAAAAGTTACGGAATACAAAATAGGAAAAACAAACAATTAAAAACAAGTCCATCTTTTCATAGCTTATACTTCATTTACTTATTTCCCTGACCCCCTCACACCTCCCTTTTCTGTATTCCAATTCACATATTTAGTTCAGCAAATCCTTTCCCTCTGTTTTAATCTTAATCCAATGTCTTAACACATTGTAACTTTATATTTTCATCTGTTATCAATCTATTTTTGCAAATTCATTCTAACCTTATTGCTAAAACCACTTTGTTTCAATCCAACATCATTTTAACTTTCATTAATTTTACAATATTTCTGCAAATAGTCTTTAAATTTTTTCCAATCTTCTTCCACCGACTCTTCTCCCTGGTCTCGGATTTTGCCAGTCATTTCCACCAATTCCATGTAGTCCATCACCTTCATCTGCCATTCTTCCAGAGTGGGTAGATCTTGTGTCTTCCAATACTTTGCAATAAGTATTCTTGCTGCTGTTGTGGCGTACATAAAGAAAGTTCTATCCTTTTTTGGCACCAATTGGCCGACCATGCCCAGGAGAAAGGCCTCTAGTTTCTTCAAGAAGGTATACTTAAATACCTTTTTCATTTCATTATATATCATTTCCCAGAAAGCCTTAATCCTTGGGCACGTCCACCAAAGGTGAAAGAATGTACCTTCATTTTCTTTACATTTCCAACACTTATTATCGGGCAAATGATATATTTTTGCAAGCTTGACTGGTGTCATGTACCACCTGTATATCTTTTTCATAATATTCTCTCTTAAGGCATTACATGCCGTGAATTTCATACCTGTGGTCCATAACTGTTCCCAGTCAGCAAACATAATGTTGTGTCCAACATCTTGTGCCCATTTTATCATAGCAGATTTCACCATTTCATCCTGAGTATTCCATTTCAACAGCAAGTTATACATTCTTGACAAATTCTTAGTTTTAGGATCTAACAGTTCAGTTTCCAATTTTGATTTTTCCACCTGGAAGCCAATTTTCTTGTCCAATTTGTAAGCCTCCATTATTTGATAGTAATGAAGCCAGTCTCGCACTTTGTTTTTTAGTTTTTCAAAACTGCAGTTTTAATCTATCTCCCTCTTGTTCCAAAATCTCCCAATATTTCGGCCATTTGGTCTCCATATTGAGCTTTTTCAGAGCCTTTGCTTCCATCGGTGATAACCACCTTGGGGTTTTACTTTCAAGTAAGTCTTTATACCTTATCCAGATGTTGAACAATGCTCTTCTAACAATATGGTTTTTAAATGCTTTATGTGCTTTAAGCTTGTCATACCACAAATATGCATGCCACCCAAAAATGTTATTAAAACCTTCTAAGTCCAAAATGTCTGTGTTCTCAAGAAGCAGCCATTCTTTCAACCAGCAAATTGCTGCTGATTCATAATAAAGTTTAAGGACTGGCAGGGCAAATCCACCTCTTTCCTTTACATCAGTTAATATTTTAAATTTTATTCTGGGCTTCTTGCCCTGCCAGACAAATCTAGAAATATCTCTTTGCCACTTCTTGAAACAGTCCATCTTGTCCAAAATTTGCAATGATTGAAACAGAAATAACATTCTTGGCAATACATTCATCTTTATAATAGCAATTCGGCCCAACAAGGAAAGCTTCAAGTTTGACCATATTTCCAAATCCTTTTTCACTTCTGACCAACATTTCTCATAGTTATCTTTAAATAGATTTAAATTCTTAGCAGTCATTTTAACCCCCAGGTATTTTACTTTCTTTCCTTCTGAAACCTCTCTTTCTCAATCGATGTTAAGTTTTTCTCAAGAAACTTAGTTTTTAACTTGTTCAATTTAAATCCTGCCAGTTGACCAAATTCTTGAATCAGTTCCAGTACTCTTTTAGTACTAGATTCTGGCTCCTGTAATGTCAGTACTAAATCATCTGCAAAAGCTTTCAATTTATACTGTTTAGCTCCGACCTGTACCCCTTTAATCAGATGGTCCCTTCTAATCATGTTTAGCAAAACCTCCAGGACCGAGATAAAAAGCAATGGGGAAATTGGGCAGCCTTGTCGTGTCCCTTTCTCTATCTTAAATTCCTCTGTCACCACATTATTAACTATTAATTTAGCCTTTTGTTCTGAGTAAATTGCACCTATACCGTTTTCAAAACCTTGACCAACCCCCATCCCCTGAAGATTTTTCTTCATGAAATTCCAAGAAATGTTATCAAAGGCTTTCTCCGCATCTACAAAAATTAAAACTGCTTTAGTATTAATGTTCACTTGCAGCTTCTCCAAAATATTGATTATATTCCTCGTGTTATCAGACAAGTGTCTACCCGGGAGAAAGCCAGCTTGATCTTTGTGTATTTACTCCACTAATACTTTTTTTAATCTTTTTGCTAAAATGTCTGCAAAAATTTTGTAATCCACGTTAAGCAAGGACATGGGGCGGTAGTTCTTAAGTTGGGTCTTTTCCGACTCAGATTTCGGTATAAGTGTAATAAAAGATTCCTTCCACGACTCTGGCGCTTTTCCCCCCTCCAAAATTTCATTGCAAACCTCCTTTAGTGGTTGAATTATCCAGTCTTTCAAAGATCTATAATATTTTGAGGTTAACCCATCTGGCCCTGGAGATTTGCCCAACTGCATATTCTGGATGGCACCTTCTACCTCCTGTTCTGTTATTTTATAGTTCAGCAACAACTTGTTTTCTTGAGAGAGTTTTTGTAATCCATTTGTTTTTAAAAATTTGTCTATATCAGTCTCTTTCTGTGGCCCTTGTGTATACAACTGTTTAAAATATCTCTGGAAGCATTTCCTAATTTCCACTGGATTCTGTACGTTCTTTCCTTCCACTTCCAAATTAATAATGGTATTAAGTTTTTGTCTTTTTTTCTAACAATTTCCCACATTTATTAGCAGATTCAAATGTCCTTTGTCTCATCTGTTTTATTTTCCATTCTATATCCTGATTTATCATTTTCATATATTGAACTTGATGTAGCTTTATTTCTCTCAGAATCTATTGTGACTTTGGTTTCACTCTCAGTTTCTTCTCACCTTCTCTTATTTTCTCCAAAATTTTTCCTTTTTTCTCATTTTGAGTTCTCTTCTTTATTACATTCTGTTGGATTAGAAACCCCCTCATAACCGCTTTACTTGCATCCCAGATTACTCTTTTTTCAATAGTAGTGTTCATATTTGTCTCAAAATAGTCTCTCAAGGTTTTTTGGGCCTTCTTGGTGACCTCTGCATCTCTAAACAAGGTGTCATAACATCCACCAGAGTTTGTGTTTATTTGCTTAGTAATAAAGTCTTCGTTTTAGTTTGGGTTTTTACACCTATGTCTCCTGGAGTCACTCTGTCCTCTGCCACTGGCTGGTAATCCCCCTGCAACAGGTTATGGGCCCAGTCCCCAGTCCTGAGTGGGCAGAGACAGAGCGTGAAAAGAACCCAGAGACTGGAAGCAACTCAGCGTTTCTGAAGCAGCTGGCTGTGTGAAGGCGTCAGCAGGGAGTGTCTGTTTGGGACCAGGAGCCGAACATTTCTTCAAGCCACGTGTGAGTAAGAACTGAGTGGAAAGCTGAAAGCTGGGTGGCGCCATGGCTGGACTTGGAGCTGGAGCTCAAGGGGGAGCTTTCTATTTTCCAGTAGAGAAACTGGGAGAGTCCAATTATATGTCATGGAGTTTACAGATGCAGGCGTTTTTAAAGAAAGAACAATGTTGGACTGTTATTGTTAACCCTCCTGTAAAAGAGGAGGATGAAGAAGTAGATGAAGCAGACCAAAGGCTGGAGGACAAAGCCTATGCCAATTTAATTTTGAGTTTAGAGAAGTCTCAGTTATCTCATGTGCGAGACCTTGAAACAGCAAGTGAGATTTGGCAAGCACTGAGAGCAATACATATTAGAGACACTGCTGGCAGCAAAATTACTCTAACGAGAGCTCTGTACCGAGCCAGACTAAGTGAGGGTGAATGTGTTTCAGCACACCTTCAAAGAATGCGTGATTTATTTTCACAGTTAAATGAACTTGGGGAACATTTTTCTGAACAGAGAAAGGTTTATATTGTGCTGTCTTCACTTCCTGAGTCATGGGACAATTTAGTGATGACTCTGGAAGCAATCCCAGAAAGCCAATTAACAATGCATTTCTTAACTGGGCGTTTGCTTGATGAGGAGGAAAGACGCCATGAGAGGAAGGCCACAACCCCTCACCGTAATTCCAGAAATGGGAGGCAGTGCAGTAAAAGATATGCAACTGATGAGGAGCGGCAACCTAAAGAGGTTGTAGACCACAGAGAGGAAGCAGCGTTCACAGTTAGAAGATGCTATCGTTGTGGGTCAACCAAGCATTTAGTACGACAGTGCACTGTGTCTGTGGGAGAAAATACAAGACAAGGGCGGCCTGTGTTTGCTGGGAAGCGAGGAGACAGGAAGAGTCGAGTCCAGTATGTTTCTGCAGCAGTTTGAGGCACCAGTCACGATGTTGGACAAGACTGGATTTTAGACTCAGCAGCGACAAACATTTTTGTTAAGTCTGCACAAACCTTTGTAGAAAAGCAGCCTTGTAAATCTGTAAATGTAGTACTAGCTGACGGAACAGTGCGTGAGTCAGCTGGAAAGGGTAGCGTGAATATCAACTGTTTAAGTACCAAGTTTACCAATGTTTTATGTGTACCAAGTTTAGAAAATAATTTGCTTTCAGTTACAAGTCTTGTTAAGCAGGGATTTAAGGTAACCTTCTCGGGTTCAAGCTGTAAAATAGAGAAAGCTGGGAAAGTGGTTACAGCGTCACTACAAAATGGTTGTTTGTTTTGAAAGACCAGCTAGTAAGTGAGTCTGGGGCATGTGTTAAAGCCTGTAATAGAGCCTTGCATGATGAGTGCCAGCATCTGTGGCATCGTCATTTGAGGCATGCCAATTTCCGCAGTATTGCAAAAATGCCAGAATTAAGCAAGGGAATTAAAATGAAAAAACGTTCAGTTTTTCTGGACTGCAATAGCTGCAAGGAGTCTAAAAGTAAGCGAGGGTCCTATCCTGAAAGTACTAGAATTAGCAAGAGGCCATTTGCTTTAGTACATTCAGACCTTTGTGAGCCATTTGCAGAGTCTGAAGGAGGAGCAAAGTGGTTTTTTTTTGTTCTTGTGGATGATTATAGCCGGTATACTTGGGTATACTTGTTAAAACACAAAAGTGAAACTGGTCGACTGATTAAAAATTGGGTCAACTATATAGAAAGGCAGTTTCCCTACAAAGTTACCCAGTTGCAGAGTGATCGTGGAGACGAGTTCATGTCTGAAGCCCTCCAGGTCTGGTTGAAAAAGCGTGGTATTAGTCACCATAAATCGTGTCCTTTTTCGCCTGAAGAAAATTCAGTTGCAGAACGCAAGATAAGGTCTTTGCAAACAATGCTAGATTATATGCTATGTGATTCTGGCTTATCCAGGAAGTATTGGGGGAAGGAATACTCTGCGCTAAGTACATACAGAACAGATTGCTTCATTCTACCATAAACAATAGCCCTCATTTTTTGCTTTATGGGGAAAAAAACTTTTTAGACCATGTTAAAACTTTTGGTTGCTGGGCTTGGGTTCACATCCCAAAAGGACAGAGAAGGAAAGGAGAGCCCAAGGCAAAGAAACTTAGGTTTGTTGGCTATCAAACGTGGTCAAAGGGGTATCGTTTGCACTAGGGCGTGGCAGAGTTGTAATATCAAGACATGCAGAGTTTTGTGAGCAAGATGGTTGGGTTCGTTTACATGGAAATTCAGAAGTTGTATTATCTTCTGATGATACAGATAAATTTGTGAAATCTGAGGAAGAAAAGCCACAAATTAAAGAAAGTTCTGAAAGTGACAGTGATGAGGATTCAGGGGATGAGGATCCCAGTACACAATCTCCTAAAGCTGAACCAATTTCTCCTGAGCAGGATGAATCAGAAGGGGAAGATAGTTCAGAGGGGGAGAGTGTTCAAGTTAGAAGGTCACAAAGAAGCAATAAGGGGGTACCTCCAGAAAGGTTTACTATACAAGAAGTTAAAACTGTTGATGTGAAAAAGGAACCTCGTGATTATGAGGAAGTTTTAAAGTTACCACACCAGGAAATAGTAAGGTGGAAAAATGCAATGAAAGCAGAAATGAAATCTTTAGCAGAACATAATGTGTTTACCATAGAGGCATTGCCAGAAGGAAAAAAGGCAGTGGGCTGTAGATGGGTGTATAAAATAAAACACTTGGCAGATGGTGGTGTTAAGTACAAAGCCAGGCTGGTAGCACGAGGCTTTACTCAAAGAAAAGGTGAAAGCTTTGATGAAACCTTTTCTCCTACTGCAAGGAGTGAAAGTGTACGTTTATTGCTAGCTCTTGCAGCACAACGTGGGTTTAAGGTAAATCATTTTGATATTGAAACAGCTTATCTTAATGCAAATCTGCAAGAAGAATTTTTTATGAATCAAGCGCCAGGTTTTGAGGCAGGAGAACAGAATTCTGTATATAGGCTGAACAAAGCAATTTATGGGCTCAAACAGTCAGCTAGAAATTGGAGCGAGTGTCTTGATAATGCTTTAAAAAATCTTGGCTTTAAAAGAAGCTTAGCTGATAACTGCTTGTACACTAAAGGAAAGGGTGATAAACAAGAATTGTGTTTGTGTTATGTTGATGATTTGCTTTACTCTACAAAAAGTGACAAGCAAGTGGAAAAATTTGCAGAACAACTAAGAAAGGAATTTAAAGTAAGAGATTTGGGTCCAGTAAAAAATTATCTCGGTTTAGAAATTCAAAGAACAAACGATGGAAGTTTATTGTTGAGTCAAAAAGACAAAATAATGGAGTTATTTGAAAGAAACAATATGCAAAACTGCAAGGGAGTAAAAAACCCCAATGGAAATAGGTTTTTTCAAAAATGAAGGAGAATGCACAGGACCTGTAAATCCTGAAATGTACCATTCAATAATTGGAAGTTTATTATACATTTCATTGTGGAGCAGACCAGATTTGAGTTATGCAGTTGGAATACTAAGCAGACTAGTAAGCTGTCCTACAGAAAATGCCTAGAAAGGTTTAAAACGTATTTTCCGGTATCTAAAGCAAACACTTGATTATTGTTTAAGATTACCATCTTCAGGGTCCACAAAATTGCAGTGTTACGTTGACAGCGATTGGGCCAACCTGCCTGATAAAAAATCAATTTCTGGAATGGTATTTCAATTTGGGGATTCTTTGATAGGTTGGAAATCCAAAAAACAAAGTATCATGGCCACATCATCAACAGAGGCCGAATACTGTGCATTGTCGGAGTTATGTAATGAAGTAAAACTTTATGTTCAGATCCTCAAGGATATAAACGTACAATGTGATTATCCCGTTCAAATTATGGAAGATAATCAAGCCATAATAACTTTGTCTGGATCTGACCAGTTTAGAAACAAATCAAAGCATTTAGAAATTAAATATCAAAATGTAGCTGAAAATGTAAAACAGAACCAGATAATGTGTGAAAGTACACAAAATTTGGCGGATGTATTTACAAAAGCGTTAACTTTTGAAAAACATGCACGACTGGTAGCAAAGTTGGGAGTTGCTGTGTGTGATATGTAAATATGTTCTGTTCTGTTTAAAATACTATTGTTTCTGTTTGAATGAGAGGGGGTGTTAGAGGACATTCGGCACAGAAACATGTGTGTATACCTTTAAGAAGTTTCTGGGATTAATTGGCTGCAGGTGACCGTTGTTATAAAGGAAAAAGCTGAGTTTTGTTGTCTGCCTGCAGGAATAACATCCACCAGAGTTTGTGTTTATTTGCTTATTAATAAAGTCTTTGTTTTAGTTTGGGTTTTTACACCTATGTCTCCTGGAGTCACTCTGTCCTCTGCCACCGGCTGGAAATCCCCCTCCAACAGAAGCGTCAGCCACTTGTTTACTTAATTTTTCCAAAGATTCATAAATTTTTCCTAATGCTGAAGCTAAAACCTCTTTAGATGCCATTCCTTTTGACCCGACTTTAACAGGATCCTCCCCTGGTGGAGCAGTAGGACCAGATGCTGATGCTCTACGCTGCTGTCTACTTTTACCCGATCTTGTTGTTTTTTCCTGAGGCAAGTCTGCCATAACACTTATCTGAGAATTAAGGTCAATCCCACAGCCAATTTATTTTGCAGTGGGAAATCCCCCTGGCCAATTGAGTGGAAAATTCCCTTGCCAGTTGTAGCAATTTCAAAGTTCCTCTAGGGGGACACAGCATCAGTCAATACTTGTTACATTAAAGCAACTTTTCAACTTTTCCAAATCCCCTATTTAACGAAATAAACAACAGTTTCAACTTTCTTCAAGTCCAGAGAGACCAATCAGAATCAAAGTATCTTTCTTACAGAGTAGCTATTAATTTACATTGTCCATTAACAGTGCGATTCACAGTGCAGTAATCTTGTTGCCCATTGACAGTCCGATCCCAGGCATTAAAGCGGTGTTTCCTTTGTCCCGTCTCTCTCTTTTTTTTTCTTTTCTTTTTTGCAGGCAAAGATACTTCCCCCTTTTCCCTCTCCTCTCCTGCAGCTCAGGGAGGGAATTCTCATATATTGATGTTGGAATTTAAATCCCTTTAAAAAGTTTTCCAGGTCTTGGCTTAAATAGTCTTTGCTTTGATCTATTTACAGAAAAGGAAGGCAGACTTCTTGTTTGCACCTTCCCGCTTCGGTACCAAATTAGTGCTTTTTCTTCCCCTTATTCTCAAGTCTTTAAACTTGACCTACTCACGGGTAGTTGTTCAATAGCCGAATTGTCACAGGGAAAAGGTCAGCGCTCTCCAGCAACAGCTGTGCGGCAGCTGTGCGGCAACAGCTCCGGCAACAGCTGTGCGGAAGAAGCAATTGACTCTCAGCACCACGCCACACGCCCTGTTCCGCTCCGGAACCCGGAGCCGGTTTCCTTTGCAGATTGGGGGGGCTGAAGGTGCCCGCCGAGTCCCCACGGTCACAGGCTCAACCGTCTGTGGTTTCAAGGGGGTCCCCGCTTCACCGTAGCGGCTAGACCCGATTTCCGCGAAGCTAATACCTCAAAGCTAGAGGGAATCCACCATTGCCGATGGCGCTGCCTCCGGAAGTCCTGGGAGAAACCATTTAAATGTAAGAATTGTGGGAAGGGCTTCAGTGAAGGTAGAAAACTTACAAGACATCTACAAACTCATACAGGGGAGAAACCATTTAAATGTATGGAGTGTGGGAAGTGCTTCAATTATAACAGAGTTATTAATAAACACCTATGGGCTCTCACAGGGAAGAACCCATTTAGTTTTATGGAGTGTGCCAAGTTTTCCCCACAGAGTTCACTTTGTCCCTCGTATCAACAAACTCATATAGGGAAAAATCCATTGTAAATGCATGGAGTGTATTTGATGTTCTGGTGTTTGTGTGGAAAGTTGTACATATATGTATTAAAGCAATGAAGGTAATGTCTCATAATAGTAAGTATAATGAAATATACAATGTACTGTTAGGGATGTGTAGAATGTGACCCTGGAGTTCTCATTGTGAGTGAACGTGCTGAGAGTCCATTGATATTTGGTCTTTGGCAGAGAGAGTTGGGAATGGACAGAAAGGGATTATCAACCAGGAAGGTATAATTATAGATAGGACTCAAACGAGTTAGCAACCCGCTTGTCCCTGCATAATCTCAAACAGGGGCTCGTTTAAACTCTGCTAAATTATATAAACGTTCCCATACTGAAGGGACTTGCCCTGCCTCTTTCCACCTGGCTTGGGGCTTCATAGTTTTCTGTTTGTTTCTATTGTTTTATATACCAGTAGTTTGTATCTGGTTCTTAAGGGGAGAGGGTCAGGGCAGCTGGGGAGTGGGTCCCAGCCAACAGAATGGCTGGGGCAGGTTCCACGGGTGAGGTGTGTGTGTGCTGGGACACCCAATCTCAGTGATCACGGGTAGGAGGCGGAGTTATGCTAAGACCAGACCATGTCATTACTGAGGAGGCAGGTTTAGTTGTTGTTTGAAGACAATCCCTGCCTCCAGGTCTGGTCTTGACCAGGTGGATACCAAAATCAACAAGGTAGATCCACATGAACTGAAGTTGCTGCTGTGCAATGCCAGGTCAGTGATTTATAAGACCACTTCCATCCATGATCAAGTAATGGATGGAGGACTTGCCCTGGCATGTGTGACAGAGACTTGGTTGGATGAAGCAGATAGGCATGTCTTCCCACTGCTTGTCCACCAGGTTTCTCGTACGCACGCAACCCAGGTCATGTGGGCGGGAAATGGGGGGTTGCAGTGATTTTTAGGAAGTCACTAGCTTGCATCAGGTGTCCTACTGGGAAGACCCAGTTCCCTGAGTGCATGTTCTGGAAGCTGGGCAATAGGGGCAGTACAGGATTCCTTTTGGTGTATTGGGTGTTCTCCTGGAGACACCTAGTTTGGTTGTCCAACTTGGGGATTTTAACATCCATGCTGACACGAACTTACAAGGGGCCGCTCGGGACTTCATGGAAGACATGGCCTCCATGGGGCTGTCACTGAATAAGTTTGGCCCAACTCATAGTCATGGACATGCCTTAGACCTGGTGTTCACCTCTATTGACATGGGTGATCTGACACTAAGTAAAAGCGAAACTAAAGAAGTGCCATGGTCAGATCACTAGTGCAACTGGACTTCTCCTCAACCCTTCCCCTCTGCAGGGAGGTGGGACCAATTCGGATGCCCCCCCACGGCCACTTAACGGATCCAAATGGTTTCCAGAGAGTGGTAGGGGATGCTTGCACAGCAGCTAGACTACAGTTATTGCACATGATGGAAGGAAATCTCTAAAAGAGCAATAGAAGCTTGGATTAATAACATCTGGACCATTGTTGTTGTTTGTTGTTTAGTCGTTTAGTCGTGTCCGACTCTTCGTGACCCCATGTACCAGAGCACGCCAGGCACTCCTGTCTTCCACTGCCTCCCGCAGTTTGTTCAGACTCATGCTGGTAGCTTTGAAGACACTATCCAACCATCTCGTCCTCTGTCGTCCCCTTCTCCTTGTGCCCTCCATCTTTCCCAACATCAGGGTCTTTTCCAGGGAGTCTTCTCATGAGGTGGCCAAAGTATTGGAGCCTCAGCTTCAGGATTTGTCCTTCCAGTGAGCACTCAAGGCTGATTTCCTTCAGAATGGAGAGGCTTGATCTTCTTGCAGTCCATGGGACTCTCAAGAGTCTCCTCCAGCACCATAATTCAAAAGCATCAATTCTTCGGCGATCAGCCTTCTTTATGGTCCAGCTCTCACTTCCATACATCACTACTGGGAAAATCATAGCTTTAACTATACGGACCTTTGTTGGCAAGGTGATGTCTCTGCTTTTTAAGATGCTGTCTAGGTTGGTCATTGCTTTCCTCCCAAGAAGCAGGCGTCTCTTAATTTCGTGGCTGCTGTCACCATCTGCAGTGATCATGGAGCCCAAGAAAGTAAAATCTCTCACTGCCTCCATTTCTTCCCCTTCTATTTGCCAGGAGGTGATGGGACCAGTGGCCATGATCTTCGTTTTTTTGATGTTGAGCTTCAGACCATATTTTGCGCTCTCCTCTTTCACCCTCATTAAAAGGTTCTTTAATTCCTCCTCACTTTCTGCCATCAAGGTTGTGTCATCTGCATATCTGAGGTTGTTGATATTTCTTCCGGCAATCTTAATTCCAGCTTGGGATTCATCCCTCTCTGTTTAACACCCTCCATCTCCCTTCTCACTGCTACCCCCTCCTGCCCCCCATCGCCCCCCCAGGCTCTGCCTCCTGCTTCAGGGAGCCAGTCTGGAGGGGAGGGGAGTTGTGAGCTCCTCCAGGACCCTGACCTGCCCACCTCCGAAATCTGCTGCTGAAGCCCCTGCCTCAGTGGGGCTCCTGGCAGAGCCGGCTCCATTGGGGAAGATATGGAGAGCGGCTGATTGTGAGGAGACTAAAGGAAAGGATTTGCTTCTTGGGAAGGGGGCGCTCCTCCCCCCCAATGTTGTCAGAGTGGGGAACAATGGGGGAGGGTTTGCTGTCCTGTTTATGTGCCCCTGAAGTGGAGGAAAGAGGCACATTTTGGATTTCCTGGAGCTTGGAAAAAACACCTGACCGGTTTCCCTCCTGCTAATCTAAGCAAGGAAAATGGACACATGAGTGTCAGGATTTAAAACTAATCAGGCAGGTTCAGGTCTGTGCTCATGAGGGACCAGTTTTGACCCCCTGGTTATTTTTCACCCTGTTCTATCTCACAGAGTTGGGAAGATAAAAGCACAGCTCCTTTCTTTGAAGTACAACTGGGACAGTCCCGGAAGTGGCCAGTTTTACCTCCTCCAGATCTCCTACAGGCAGCACAATGGCCTCAGAGGCACCATTTGGACCGTCTCTTCTCAGAGGTGGAGAGGAAAGAGGAGCCAGGCAGCTTACTCAGGTAAGGAAAGAGCTTTGGGAATCGGATAGGAGGGAAGAGGCACAGATGGGACCACCTAGCCTCCCTCTGTGTTGAGTGGGGATGATGGGGATCTAAGAGTTTTCTTCTTCTTCCAGGCCCTCTTGACCTTTGTGGAGGTGGCTGTGTTTTTCACAGAGGAGGAGTGGGCTCTGCTGGATCCAGGCCAAAGAGCTCTACACAAGGAAGTCATGCAGGAGAATTATGAGATGGTGGCCTCTCTGGGTAAGGGCAGATTTTTATTCCTCCTGGCTGTTTGACGTTGAAGTTGCAAAACTACTGTTTGAGCCATTTATTCATGCCGTGTCTTCCTCTTTGGCGAAGCCTCGTAGCCGAATAAGATTGTCTTCCATGAACATGGTCTTAATGGTGTGTCCGTAGGTGACTGTAGAGTCCAATTCTGGATCCACACATCCTTCCACAGTGGTGACATAGGTTTTCGGGCAGGAGTTAATTACAGTGAGCCTTTGCCAAATGTGCTTTCCTCTTAGCTTGTTTCTCCCTTTCATCCTGAGTTTGTGCTTCTTCAAAGTCCATGATGCCTTTGATAAGGTTATTCTCTAATTGGATAACAACAACAACAACAATTTATCATTTATACCCCGGCCATCAGGCTGGGTTACCTCAGCCACTCTGGACAGCTCCCAATAATTTTTTAAAAATAGAATCAAACATTAAAAACTTCCCTAAACAGGGCTGCCTTCAGATGTCTTCTAAAAGTCAGACAGCTGTTTATTTCCATGACATCTGATGGGAGGGCGTTTGACAGGGCGGGCGCCGCTACCAAGAAGGCCCTACCTGGTTCCCTTTAACCTTACATCTTGCAGTGAGGGAGCGATCACAGACCAGTGTTTCCCAATTTTCTGTGCTTGTACTGCATTTTAAAGATTTGCCTTGAGAGCGTCTTTTATCCTCTTTTGTTGTCCACTGGTATATCAATTTCCATTCTTAAATTGGGAATAGAGTGGTTTCTTTGAAAGACGATAATCAGGCATCTGAACAATATGACCAGCCTACCGAAGTTGATGTTGAAGATTGTACTTTATAGCAACACTGTACTTTTGTCAGTAGGTAACTCTTCATAAGCTGATATTGTGGAATGAATACACAAAAAAACTCTTTATGTATAATATACAAAGAGACACCATACAAATAATGGTGGCATGAGCCTTACTGGTGCACGTCATTTATTAGCTTTTAATGGGCCACCAGATACTATGCTGTCTTTGCTTCACAAGATTAATCTTTTTCAATATTTTTACAGTCACATATGACATAAACAGCACTTCTGTTTTACTTATTCCTCATAGCAGAGACATTGATACCTTGGGTTACGAACTTAATTCGTTCCGGAGGTCCGTTCTTAACCTGAGGCGTGTTTTCGCTAATGGGGCCTCCCGTGCCGCCACCACGTGATTTCCATTCTCATCCTGGCGCAAAGTTCACAACCCAGAGCAACTACTAGCGGAGTTTGTAACCCAAAGCTTTTGTAACCCGAGGTACCACTGTATTCAAGTCTGAGCCCATCTTCTCACTTGGAACAGAAAAATACAGGGATGTTGTCCTGGATCAATTGAGAGGTCCATACTTCCACTGAGACTGTACCTTTGTATGTCTCCTTCCAGTGTGTACAAATATAAAAAGATCCCTTTTGGATCAGAACAAGGGCCCATCTTTTCTAGCACCCTGGTGCAGGTTTAGGTGATGTGAACAGTTTACTGGAATGTATCAGCCAGATATTACAGATCAGGGAGGAAGGAGTCCTGAATACAGAGTCATAGCAATTTCACAAGAGGGGGAAGATGGGGAAAGTGTGTACGTCCAGAGGTTGCTGCACTACAACTCCCATCATCCCTGGTCATTGGACTTCTTTTATTGGGTTGATGGTTCTTAGATTCCGGCCACAACTGGAGGGCCATAGATGCCTCAAATCAGCAGAGAAGGTTTCTCTTGGTATTCAATGTTACATGTGAGTTGAAGGTAGAACTGGATACTAAGGGTTCTGGAGATGATTTTCAGATTTCCTTTCCTTTCCTAAAAATGTGGTACATGGGAGAGGGAGTAATGCTGGAGGTGTTAAAATAGGAGAATGTGCTGATTGGTCTTGCTGAGTGTTAAGTTCTCTTGCTGTTTTTCTTGAATACCTAACAAAATTCTCTTTCTCTCCCACTTTCAACCAGGTGATGGAGAAGACAACCAGAATTTTAACGGGACATCTGTAAAGTACTTCAGCATGAGTGAACACCTTAGCACACAACTTCAAACTCATACAGGAGAGAAACCCTTTAAATGCATGGAGTATGGAAAGAGCTTCAGTGAGAGTGGAAATCTTACAATATATCAACGAAGTCACACGGGGGAGAAACCATTTAAATGTGTGGAGTGTGGAAAGAGCTTCAGTCGTAGTGCAAGCCTTACTATACATCAACGAACTCACACAGGGGAGAAACCATATAAATGTATGGAGTGCGGAAAGAGCTTCAATCAGAATGCAAACCTTATTGTACATCAGCGAACTCACACAGGGGAGAAACCATTTAAATGTATGGATTGTGGGATGGGTTTCAGCGAAGGTGGAACACTGACAAGACATCTACGAACTCACACAGGGGAGAAACCATTTAGATGTATGGAATGTGGCAAGAGCTTCAGTCAGCGTTCATACCTTACTATACATCTTCGAACTCACACAGGGGAGAAACCATATGAATGTTTGGAGTGCGGAAAGAGTTTCAATCAGAGTGTACATTTAAGAATACATCAACGAACTCATACAAGGGAGAAACCATATAAATGTTGGGAGTGTGGAAAGTGCTTCAGTAAGAGCGTAACTCTTAGAAAACATCAGCAATCTCACAGAGAAGCAATGGTTTAAATGTTAGGAGTGTGGAAAGTTTTTCAATTATAATGGAGTTCTTAATTAATAGCTACAGACTCTCATAGGGAAGAACCCATTCAATTTTATGGAGTGTGCCAGGTTTTCCCCACAGAATTCATTTTGTCTCTCTTATTTGGAAAATCCATTGTAAATGCATGAAGTATGTTTTATGTTCTGGTGTTTGTATGAAATATTGAACATATATGTATTAAAGCAATGGAGGTAATATCTCATAATCATAAGTATAATGAAAGATACAATGTACTGTTAGGGTTGTGCAGAATGCGACACTGGAATGCTCATTGTGAGTGAACATGGTCTTTGGCAAAGTTGGGAATGGAGAGTTGTGAAAAGTGGAGCACGACAGTGGTGTTTAGGAAGCAGGATTGGCTCTGGAATCCTAGAACTGTAGAGTTTAAAGGGACTCCTAGGGTCTTCTAGTCCAATTCCCTGTTATAAGAGCAGCAGTGTAATGACTTGGGTTTCTCCTACATAAATGAGACTTCTCCGGCAGTAATTATCTTAGATTTATTGCTGCAACACGTAAATCGCTGCGGAGCTCAGTCCTCGGCGTCTTCTCCCAAGTTTGCTGTTGCCATCTGAGCTCTGCCCCTTCCTTCCCCAGCTATGAAAACCCCATAAATCCACTACAGCATGGCCATAAACCTGTACATTCAACTGCTAAAATATATACCCAATATGTACCAATTGAGATTTATGTTACTGCTTTATAAATGAACACTGTGTTTTATGAATGGACTCTGTATTTTGTGAATTACCTAAGAGCCACCAATAGGGAGCTCTAGAGTGTGACAGCTAACCTATCGGGTACTACCAAAAAGTGATCCCTATTGCTGAAAGCAGGGAACGCTTCAGCTCAGCCTTTGCACTGTTAACTGAACACCCCCTGCTGTGCAGATAATGAAGAAAGCTTATAAATTCTACCCCTTCTGGTTTTGATTGGCAAAACCTGTTGCATTGTTGCAAGAAAGTGTCAAAATTGTATCCCCTTGTACTTGACAGTGCTGATGGACTACTAACCTTTGAAAAATCACATAAAAGCAATGCCATAACCGATTCTCCCCATTTCAATGACATTTTGCTTCAAAAGGAAAGGCGGACTGGGCTTGGCCTTCCTCCATAATCCTCGTAAGTGACAGGTCAAATACCACCCTCCTCCATAATCCTTCGGATATACAGTCAAGTACAGAGCACCCCTCCCTTGAGGGGAAGAATGAACATCTGTTGATGGGTTTCCTGAGGCCACGTGTTCCCACAGCCCATACTCAGGAAGGCCAGAAGGCAAGGATATGCATAGATAGCTTTATTAGTCTTTAGGTGGTGGGTACTTAAGGTGTTGGGAACTTGATCTGATAACCAGGGTGTCAGGAGTCCAGTTCCTGGCTTGATAACACAGTGAGCATAGTTCATTAAAGGATGATTTATTGTCACAACAAACAGATAACTCTGGACGGCTCTAGCATAGCCATTGCCATGATTAATCATGATGACCCTTCTAAAGTCTGCTTCCTGCAAGACCAGAAGTAACTGAACTTTTTCCTCTGACGACTTTTGCCCTGCCTCCTATCTTGTAGCCCTCCCATTTGCTGAGACCTGGGACTAAGAGGGTCAGCTCTCTCCTCTTTATTCTCTGAGGGACTGTCTCTTTCCCCCTGATAAACTGCTTCCTTCTCTATTTGTGGCATTTTGTGCTTTTCCAGAGTGTTGGCAGCTTGCCCTCTGTCATTCTCTTATCAATTGCCATTCCTAAGGGTGGGGGAGTTGGCACTAGGCTATGCTCATCCTGTCTGGCAGTTAACCCTCTCTCTTCCTGGCTACTTCCTTCACTGGGAGCTGTTTGCAAACCTTTCCTGCGCACTGGCTCATTCATGACACCCTCAAGGTCCTCTCCCTGCTCCCCCTCCTTGTGAGGGGCACTGCCAAAGCCTTCCCACCATTCATCCTCACTCTTCCCAGTAACCTCCCCCTTGTGGGTTTTCCTGTACTTCCAATCCCCAACCTGCCTCACTCTCTTCATCTTCCCACGCCTCATACTCTTCCTGCCACCCTCTTGGTTTGGGTTTGTTGGTGTACCTGCGGTGAAACTCCACCTGCAACCTAGGGGCTTGTACGTTCCCAGAGTCCTCCCATGAATTTTCCTCATGCCTGTACCCCTTCCAAGACACTAGATACTGCAATCTCCTCCTGCTCCAGCGAGAGTCCAGCAGTTGCGGCACCTCATATTCAGGTTCCCCCTCTACCATTATGGGGGGGGGTGGCAACTCCTTTGGCGGTTGATACTGGTGCAAAGGCGTCATGGGAGACAACAAGGACAAATGAAAGACAGGCAGTATCTTCATGGATGCAGGTAGTTGAAGCTTGAACGACACAGGGTTAACTTGCTCTACCACTTCATACATCCCCACCCTCTGAGGATCCTGCTTACAACTCTGCCCCTTACTCTGCAAATCTTTGCTAGACTAGACAACCACACCTGGTCTAATACAGACTCTCACAGGGGAGAACCCATTTAGATGTATGGAGTGTGCCAAGTTTGCCCTTCAGAGTTCACTTTGTCCCTCATATCAACAAACTCATATAGGGAAAAATCAATTGTAAATTTATGGAGTGTACCTGATGTTCTGGTGTTTGTGTGGAAAGTTGTACATATATGTATTAAACCAATCAAAATGTCTCGTAATAGTAAGTATAATGAAAGAGATAATGTACTTTTAGGGTGTCGGAATCTCCAAGCCTTATCAGAGGAATTGGCCACTCTCCAGGCACCCGGCTTGAGTTCCTTGTTGACCTTCCCGCTGCGACTCCCAGCAACGTACGGACGAAAGTCTCTATCGGCGATCCTCCTCTAACGTGAGAAGAACACACCACTCCCCCTCCTCCCTGCCATCCCCAGGGAGGGGAAAGAGACAGACAGAAATGTATTTACATGCTTTTATTTCTGTCTTTCCAGCAGTACAGAGAAACGTGTCTGCACTCTCTTAACACCAACAGCAGAGAGAGAAAACTCCTCCCCCTGTACTTCCAGTACAGGTCAGATGACACTCTGAGCTAACATCAGGTGCTCAGTACAGTGAATAGAATGCCCCTTTGTTCCCACGGTACAGTCCCAAACATCAACATCCTGTTTGGCTTTCCAGCCATCTGGAGCTCGCTGCTGCATTGCTCCTTTTTCGTAACATAGGGAAGTGTAGAATTTGATTCTGGAGTGCTCATTGTGAGTGAGCATGTGCTGAGAGTCCACTGATATTTTGTCTTTGCAGAGAGAATTGGGAATCCAGAGTTGGGAAAAGTGGAGCACGACAGTGGTGTTTAGGAAGCAGGATTGGCCCTGAAAACCTAGAACTGTAGAGTTGAAAGGGACTCCAAAGGTCTTCTAGTCCAATTCCCTGCTATAAGAACAGCATAAAGCCCATTTTTATAATTGCAACAACGGAACAATGAAAACACAGAAAGACTGGAAACTAATCCTTAAACAATCCTACATTGTTAATATTTTATAAATTATATAACGCAGTTAATATTTTATAAATTCTTCCATCATTTCACAATAACTGTAGTCTAGCTGCTGTGAACAGAAAGGAAATTAATTCTTTAGATTGAAGTGCAGAATTTGGGGTCAAATATGGTTATAATAAGGCAAGTGCTGAATTAGGACAGATAGATGGTTTAGAGATTTTGGAGGTCAGATAAAAAGCTCTTCCCCAGAAGACATGGACCACAGTACACCCCCCCCCAACGTGAAATTGGGAATCCGAGACCTTCTGCATGCAAAGCAACTGATCTACCACTGAGCTGCACCCCCCCCCATAACAAAGCCTAACTTTCTCCATCTGCTCCCTCTTTTTACAAAAGGTACACATTGTAGTGACACTGGACCAGCCCTTAGTGTTGTCTTAAGTTACTGGTCTAAACCCCTTCCCAGGAGGAGGCTTTTTAGAAATGGGAGGGGTCGTCTTTCGCTGCCTCTGCGGGGAATTGAACCCATGATTTGCTCCCTAAATACATGGGAATATAGAGCTTGCCAGCTAAGAAGGGAATTTCTGTTTTACAAGGAGGGTGAAGAGGATCTCCTGCCGCTCCCCCTCCCTCGGGGTCAATGAGCTCCGCTTCCTAGAGAGGAAAATCCACTTCAGCAGGGCGCACTTTCTAATCTGTGCAGCCTTCTCTTATTGACAACATTCGCTGCCTAGGACTGCTACAGAAATGTTAGTAATTTTGTATTAACAAGGGCCAATCCTGTTCCAATAGCAGCAGTCACCACATAGTCATTCCTCCCTCTTTCGTATGTGTGGAAAAACCCTTCCTGTGCAAAACTCAGACAAATTTTGGCTGTTCTGTCCTCGTTGCTCTGCAGTTCATAAGGCTGAACTTCTATTGTCTTCAAGGTTGACAGCATGAATCAATATGGCCGGTCAGGGATCTAGCAGAGTCAGACGCTTAAGAGGGGCCTGACTCTGAGAAGGAGAGATCGCAGCCACCAGCAGGAGGGAGGAGAGGGTGAAAATGCTACGTAAGGGGAAGGGGGGAAGGACCGGATATTGCTGGCCTTTGTGTTGTCTGGGAAACGGAAACTGAGACGGAGCACTTCGTATCCGAGAATGGCAGGTGTTTCCTGCGCTGAGATTATTACAGCTGACTTGCTCCAACAATCCCTTGCCCTCACACACGCAAACGAAACCCACTGCAGCCCATGTATCAGTTTGCATTTTGTAGTACGTTTCTGAGCACAATTCAAAGTGTTGGTGCTGAGCTTTAAAGCCCTAAACAGCCTCAGCCCAGTATATCTGAAGGAGTGTCTCCACCCGCATCGTTCTACCTGGACACTGAGGTCCAGCGCCAAGGGCCTTCTGGCGGTTCCCTCACTGCGAGAAGCCAAGTTACAGGGAACCAGGCAGAGGACCTTCTTGGTAGTGGCACCCGCCCTATGGAACACCCTCCCATCAGATGTCAAGGAAATAAACAACTATCTGACTTTTAGAAGACATCTGAAGGCAGCCTTGTTTAGGGAAGTTTTCAGTATTTGAAGTTTTTAATGTTCTGTTGAAAGCTACCCAGAGTGGCTGGGGAAACCCAGACAGATGGGTGGAGTATAAATAATAAATTATTATTATTACTATTATTATTAATCTGATGTGTAGAGATATTTACTGTTCTGATTAGTACAAGAAGGTTCCAGAAGCTTCTCTGTGTGAAAAAAGGTTTATTTCTATGTGAGAGAAGCAGGAAGAAGGTTCATGATTGGGTTATTTCTCTGGGAAGCTGAGTACAGCTGTTGAAACTGGTTCTGTTATCTGTTCTGTAAGGTCATGCTGACTCTAATAATAAGACCAGGAGGAGCCTGGGTTCTCACTCACTTTCTGTTTTCTGTCTCTTTGTTCTAGTGTTCTGTTTCTGTATGCTGTGGTGTGGTGTTAAGGTTTAGACTTATTTTAAGTTTTGTAAGTTTTATTGTAAGTGCTTCAACTGGATTTTTATGGACTGTGACTGATTGTACTGGATTTGTGACCATTTACGCCCATTTACCTTCAGTACCAGTAAAGCTCTGCTGATGAAGTACAATTGCCTCTGGTCTATTTTTTGGAAATTCTGCTACGTGTTCAAGTTTTTTTCCTCCTCTGGCACTGACGCGACAGTATATACTTTTGTAACTCAATAAAAAAATTTATTAAAAAAATCAAACAAAAAATAATGCCAGTATCTGAGATAGGCTATCAGCTTGGCTTCATTGAAGGCTCCAGGCAGATTCCTTGCTAAGAAAGCCACTGTGAAACAGATGGAAGCCAGGAATCCCATGTAGTTGAGGGCAACATAAAACATGGCCACTGACCCTTCGTTGCATTGCAAGATAATCTTTCCAGGCTGCGAGTACATCTCAGATTCTGGAAAAGGGGGAGAGATTCCCAGCCAGGTGCTGCATATGATAACTTGGACACTGGAACAGGAGATGACAATGGAGACGGCCAAACTCTTCCCCAGCCATCTCCTCACCCTGTTCCCTGGCTTAGTCGCCAGGAAAGCCAGAACCACAGTGATGGTTTTTGCCAAGACAGAAGAGACAGCAACTGAGAAGATGATGCTGAAGGTTATCTGTCTGAGAAGGCAGGTCATGTTCCTTGGCTTTCCAATGAAGAGGAAAGAGGACAAAAAGGAGAGCAGGAGAGACATGAGGAGAACGTAGGAGAGGTCCCGATTGTTAGCTTTGACTATTGGGGTTTCTTTGTATTTAAGGAAGATTCCTAACATAAAGCCTGTGGTTAAGGATAAGAGGAGGGCAAGGGAAGCCAGGAGGATCCCCAAACATTCTTCATAGGACAGGAAGGTTATTACTTTGGGGACACATTGGTCTCGGTCCTCATTTGGATGCTGATCTTCTGGACATTTGATGCATTCATCGGCATCTGCATAGAGGAAAACACACTTTAGTCTCCTAACACCAGTCACGGGCCTACAATGGTCTGAATGCTGTTTCAGTTGTGGGGAAAGGTAGGTCTATGGGAGAGATCAAGAAAGAACACTGTTGTGTTGGAAAGGAGAGAAGCAAACATTCACATTTCTATATGGCTCTTCACCTCCTGAAAAGCAATGTTTCAAAGTGATGTAGAATGTAAAGTAAGCTGTAAAATCAGTTGCATAACTTGTTCTTTCATGAGGTAGCAAATGTTGACAGATGTGTTTGTTATGATCCCAGTTCTTACCTGTGGGATCTTGTAGGTGCCCAGTATGCTTGCAATGTATGTGGAGATGTCAGATTCACCCCCTTCAAGAAAAGCCAGCAGCTTATTCCATCTTCCACAGCTGTAGTTTGGAATGTTGATTTTCCCACCAGCAAGGAGGTCTGTCAGGGCATCAGAAGTCGTTCTTCCATCAAAATAAGTATCATAAATACTGTAGCCCAGGGTGATGTTGGGTAAGAGCACAGGGTTATGGTTGATCTCCTGAACAGCAAGCAGGAAGGAAAGAATGTACCAGTCCCTGCCATTCATCCGGCTGCAAAAAAAGCACGTCACATAGTCATCCACAATTCACTGAAAATGAAAGTCAATTGCTTCTCTTTGTACCAATTGAAATAAATATGAAAGGACACCAGAAGTATCTTAGGATGATCTTAGAACTTAGAAGTATCTTAGAACTAGATCAGGCTTCCTCAAATTCAGCCCTCCAGATGTTTTGAGACTACAATTCCCACCATCCCTGACCACCGGTCCTGCTAGCTAGGGATCATGGGAGTTGTAGGTCAAAAACATCTGGAGGGCCGAGTCTGAGGAAGTCTGGACTAGATGGTCCTCAGGGTCCCTTCTAACTCTACAATTCTACGCTTCTATGACCTCCTTGGCCACCCCATCAGGTCCAGTGGTTAGCAGCCTCTCCAGGCATGGTATATTGCACAAAAATTGGTTTCCAAATAATGGTTTGCATATTTCTAGTGGGAGAATGGGGAAAGCAGCCCAGGATAGTTTCATCCATTTCATATCCCATATTTTAAAGCAAGGAAGGTGTTTGTTGCTTTTGTATAACATTGGGCGGGGTATAAAAATATTATTATTATTATTGTTATTGTTGTTGTAATCCTACCCACATTTTCCAATTGTATGTGATCCCACAGAATGAAATGCTCCATCAGTCTTCAAACAAAAAACAGGAGATAGCGATTCATCAGGAAAAACAGAAAATATAGCGCTTCATCAGAAAATAGAGGCTGAGCCGGGTACATCAAGAGAATTGGAGAATTGGTAGGAAGCAGAAATATGTTACTTACGACTGAAGCTTGCTATACGGGGTGCTTGAAAAGGTGAACGGAGAGAGATCTTTAATATATTTCAAAGGTGTGACTCCACTAATGAGGTAGTCTCCTGATCTGTAGAAGTTCATAACAGAATTTTCATCCCTGATCAGATTCAGTGGACATTTGGCCTTCTGCTGCATTCCGTAGGTGGCAAGAGGCAGAAGCAGAGGCAGAGTTATCATCCTGGGTCTGCCTGCTACACGTCCCTTATGACTTCCTCCCAACTCCATAGCCAGCTAATGAGAAGAAACCCCAAACTCTTTTGAGAAATACAGGACTTGAGAAATACAGCTCTGATACTAGGTTCAATCCCTCTAAACTCTGCACGTAGAGCTGGGAATGTCCTCTATCTGGAGAGCTCTCAATCAGTAGATAGTACTGAGCTACATAGCTCAGCTTCCTGTATTCTGAGTAAGCTTCACACACACTTATCTCACTCCTTCACCTGCACTGTATCTTGCCCCCAAATATTCTATGGCACATGAGGTATTTTATGCATCAGTCATAGTGGAATAAATAACATCATTCTGAGCCTGACTGTGGTATTTACATTATTGTTCCCATAGGTAACATTGAAAGGGGTGTGAGGGAGTCATTTGGACTCTGGGAAGAATAAGCATAGATAACTGTAGTTTTGATAATTATTAAGGGAGAAAGATCTCCTCTGAACTTTATGGGAGCAGGTGCAGAGTAGGGGAAAAACATGTTTACTCAATACACTGAGGTGGATCATGGAGGGAGAAAGCTGAGTTTGGCTAACTTTTATTGACATCAGAAGAGTTCTGAAACTGGATCAGACCAAGGGCCCATGAATTCCAGTTTCCAGTTCTCACAGTGACCAATCAGGTGACCCAAAGGGAAGCCAACAAGCAGCAGATGAGGACAGTGGCAATTCCATACATGTGATTCCCCTAAACCTGTACAATCCTACCTCCAACTGTGGAGGGGGAATATATCCGCCTCCATGAATTTGTCTGAACCTCTGTTTTTATTTTTAACAAGATTTATAAATGACTTTGTTGTAAACACACCCTCCAAGTGGTTTGTGGTCATGTTTTATGTTGCCCTTGGCTACATGGGCTTCCTGTCTGCCATCTGTTTCACGGTGGCTTTCCTAGCCAGGAATCTGCCTGGGGCCTTCAATGAAGCCAAGCTGATCACCTTCAGCATGCTGGTCTTCTGCAGTGTTTGGGTGTCCTTTGTTCCCACCTACCAGAGCACCAAGGGGAAAAATCGTGGTAGCTGTGCAAGTCCTCTCTATCTTGGCCTCCAGTGCTGGACTTCTGGGCTGCATCTTCATTCCGAAATGCCACATTATTATACTGAGGCGTGATCTGAACATGAAGGAGCACCTGAGCACACAAAAAATAAACATGGCATTTGATTCCTAGCACTTGGGATATGGGAAAACCCCCCACCAGAAGTTGGACTTGACCACAGCTTATAGTGGGGAGTGGGGTGTGTGTGAGTTAGTTAGTTAGTTAGTTTTAGTTAGTTTTAAAACCCTAGATTCCAGACCTATTATTTCCCAGAAGATGCCAGTATATTCTAGAATTATTTATGTATGTATGTCCAAATGCCTTCCTACTACTGCAATATACAGCTCAGATTGAGATGGGCAGGGTATCTATGTATGTATGTATGTATGTATGTATAAATAAATAAATAAATAAATAAATAAAATATAAACACTGGCAATGCCCACATTCCCCTGTGTCGTAGCCAAGATTAAGCAATATATGATGGTTTAAAGATTACTTTCTGCATGGGACTTCCGGGTTGGCGCCATCGCCGAATGGCGGACTCCCTCCGAGCTCCGGAGGGAGACTGCTCGGCAGGGGTCGGGTCCCGCAGCGCCGGCAACGTGGGGACCCTCAAAAACCATGGGCGCGGATGCCCATGGACATGGTGACTCGGCGGGCACCGTTTGCGCCCCCCAACCCGCGAAGGAGCCTTTTTAAAGGCTGCGGAGCGGGGGATGGGGGGTGGCGCGGTGCTATGAGTCTTCTGCTTCCCCTGCCGAGCGAAGCCGCATGCCATTCGACGGAGAGCGCTGACTTCTTCTATTGAAAATTTGGACTAAAAAGAACAACCCGTGAGTAATTTGGAAATCGGACACAAAAGGGAAAATTTTTCTTTGGATTCGGTACGAGCGGGGGAGATGCAAAAAGGAAGTCTGTCTCCCCCCTACTGTAGACAATTTAAAGCAAGGATTTGACAACTAAGGTCGAGAGAAGAGTCTGTTTTGTTTATTGATAAAAGTTATTAATTTCACGATGGGAAATTTCAAGTGACTGTGCTGGAGGAGAAGAGTGGATTGTGAGAGCTAAAATGCAACCCCCCCGGGAACAGGGAGCGATCCGTGAGAGAGCCTGGTGAAGAGATATAGAGATTTTGACAGCTGTCAAAGTAGCTGCCAAAGTTGGAGAATAAAAAGAGAACTTTGCTATGAGGACTTTGCTGGTTGGATTTGTTACAATCTGGATATAAATTGTTGAAAACAAGGAATAACAAGTTAGCTTGACTTTTGGAAGGAAACTAAGTTACCACAATCCCCCTAGAGGGGTTTCGGGATATTATAAGAATGACTGTAAGTGGAAAAATACTCATGGAATTGGACTGGACTTTTTATCTCCTGGGAAAGCTGCAAAAACGAAACATTATTTTGTCTACAGAGGTCTCTACACTAAAGGAGACAATAGATATATCTATTGAAGAATGGAAGGGACTTGACGCAAGTTTTTGTTCCTGTAGAGGAACCAGAAGTTTTTGAATTAGTATGTTTTTGCAGCGGAACAGGAAAAGAAACCTGAGAAAAGTGAGAAGACCAAGGAAGGCCAAAGGCCTGTCAGGGAGGACACAAAGGAAAACAAGAATTGGACTAAGCTGGAAGTTAGAACATTTGGGACATTCAGACTTAAAAGGATTAAGAAACAGAATTTGAGTTTTACTCTTAAATATAGAGGTCTGGATGGAAGACAAATGGACTTTCTTGAGATAGAGTTTTTGTTTTAAGATTGGGTGTTTGAAGCTAAAGGTTACCAAGAAAACCGGCAAAGTGGAGCTGAGAGAGATTTGGACATGGACGTGAGGTCTCCAGGCTGATAGCAGTTAGACTGATGGACATTGGGGATCGATACCGGGAAAGGGGGGAGGGAGATTTGGAATCCAAAGGGTGTAAAATTATATTTTGAATGTCTTTTTTTTTATTTCGTTCTGCTGTGTGTATTAAAAAGGGGAATTCGTGGAAGGGAACTGGGGTCGATCTTGGGGGGGGGATTTCAATGTTGAAAGAAGGTGGATTTTAAAGGGAAAGTGGTTATATAAGATGAATTAAATTGAATATTGGGTTAAATATAATAAGTTTTAAAACTGGGGTAAAAACTTGTGGATATAATCTAATGGAAATGGAATATAATAGGGGGAGGGGCGGGGAAGTCCTGGAAAGATGTGAATGAAAACAAAGTTTTAAATGCTTTTTTCCTTTTTTTTATTCTTTTTTATTTTCTTTTTCCTTCTTTGGATTTTTTGGAAACTTCAATAAATATGATTTATTAAAAAAAATAAAGATTACTTTCTGCATGAAGATGGTTTCAGCCTCTCTGTGTTTTCATTGTTCCTTTATTGCAATTATAAAAATGGGTTTTATGCTGCTGTTCTGATAACAGGGAGTTGCACTAGAAGACCGAAGTCCCTTTCAATTCTACAGATCTAGGACTGCAGAACCAATCCTGCTTCCTAAACACCACTGTCGTGCTCCACTTTTCACAACTCTCCATTCCTAACTCTGTCTGCCAAAGGTCAAATATCAATGGATTCTCAGCACATGTTCACTCACAATGAGCACTCCAGGGTGATATTCTGCACATCCCTAACAGTACACTGTATCTTTCATTATACTTACTATTATGACACATTACCTTTGTTGCTTTAATACATATATGCACAACACTCCATACAAACACCAGAACATCAAATATTCTCCGTGCATTTACAATGGATTTCCCCCTATGAGTGTTTGTGGATATGAGGGACACAGTGAATTCTGTGGGGAAAACTTGACATCTCCATGGGTTCTCCCCTATGTGAGTCTGTAAATGCTTATTAAGAACTCCATTATAACTGAAACACTTTCCACACTTCAAACATTTAAACCGTTGCTTCTCTGTGAGATCGTTGATGTTTTCTAAGAGTTATGCTCTTACTGAAGCACTTTCCACAATCCATACATTCATATGGTTTCTCCCCTGTGTGTTTGTTGATGTTTTTTAAGGTTTCCTTTCTGATTGAAGCTCTTTCCACACTCCATACATCTAAAGGGTTTCTCCCCTGTGTGAGTTCGTAGATGTACAATAAGTGCTCCATTGTGAATAAAGCTCTTTCCACACTCTGTACATCTAAAGGGTTTCTCCCCTGTGTGGGTTTGTTGATGTTTTGCAAGGTACGCACTTTTAGTGTAGCTCTTTCCACACGCCAAACATTTATATGCTTGCTCCCGTGTATGAATTTGTTGATGTTTGGTAAGGTTATTACTCTGCCTGAAGCTCTTTCCACACTCCATACATCTATATGGTTTCTCCCCTGTGTGAATTCGTTGATGTCTTGTAAGTTTTCCAGCTTCACTGAAACCCTTCCCACACTCCATACATCTATATGGTTTCTCCTCTGTGTGGGTTTGTTGATGTTTTGCAAGTGACCCACTTACAGTGTAGCTCTTTCCACACGCCAAACATTTATATGGTTTCTCACCTGTGTGAGTTTGTTGATGTTTG
>JAXCMG010010224.1:0-11129 GCA_034642415.1 Podarcis siculus | reverse complement strand
GGAATTCAAGAGCGGCTTGTGAGAACCATGTGGCATGATCTGGAGCAACCACCGCCAACCTCTTTACACACTGAGCTTCTCAGTAAGCTTGGGGGGGGGGGCTGTAGGCTTGATTACCCATTTCATTCCAAGGTAAAGTAAGTGGACATAAGTAAGCCTGGCCGGACAAATTAGCTATGGTATTAACCCATTTATGCATTAGAGTTAAGAATGTTGGTTAGGAGCTACCAGCATGAGTCTGACCAAACTGCGGGAGGCAGTGGAAGACAGGAGTGCCTGGCGTGCTCTGGTCCAGGGGGTCATGAAGAGTCAGACATGACTAAACAACAACAATGCAGAATTATTTTAAAATTCAAATCTACCAACTTGGGGGACCATCCCACCACATTCCATGATAAGACCTTCAATGTATTGTTGGCGACAATTGTATTGTTGACCTGCAGAATTCCTTATTGGAGTTATAACTTCATAGTCAAACAAGACTTCAACTTCATGTTTTCCCCAGAGGTTTGCATGGCATTGGGTGCTAAAAACTCCATTGAACTGTTCAATAAGGAATCATTATATCAATCCAGTTCTACAGTTGGATTTAATTCCCTACCTTTGTCCACAAACACAGACCCGCCTCCTATTAAAGGGTTAAAAACTCCTTTTTAGTAGTTGGAATTTGGCTTGTTGATTTCAGGTCAGCGAGGCCTAATTCTTCCGGATTAAGAAATCTTCTTTGGAGTCATTCAACAGAAGTTATAGAATAAAGCCACTTCCAACATCAGGAGGAGGTGGTGTTGCGGGCTTCCAGTCCCCGTGCGATCAGGGGAATCCTCGGGCCGCGTCATCCCCTGAGCCAGCCAATTGGCTGGCTCGGGGTGTGTGGCTTGCCTCATTTAAGGCAAGCACAGCCCCGGGATCTCCCTCTTTGGTCTGCACAGCTGCCGTGGTTGTTATGTAGATGTGTTGGGGGAGGGAGCGCCATGACCTCCCCCAAATATTGAAGGGTGGTCCAGTAAAGGATTCCGGGGGGCGTGGCCTCATCTGAAGCCTATGAAGGTCAGGGCCTAAAGCGCTCCCTCGAGCGGTGACCCCGGGGGAGTCACTAGTTGATGTCCATCAGCAGGGCTCCCCCTGCTGGTGTTAACCCTTCCCAGTCTTCAAGCAAACAGGCTGAAGCCGGATAGTCGGTTAGGACCAATGCCTAAGCCAATACAATATTAGCCCATTAACCTAAACAATGGTGTCATGTGTCTTTATTTATACTGGGGGGAGGCGGGAACTCACCACACAACTTGAAGGGACAGTACAGTTATATTCTCTGATAGGAGGGTGTTCCTTACCAATTTGGTTATCTTTATTTATAGAGGGGAGTTTCTCCACCTCATCCCTTTGTTTAGCTGTGATGGTTAGACGTTATTTCCATAAATTGATCCGTGATTGTACAGAGGTACCTCAGGTTACATACACTTCAGGTTACAGACTCCTCTAACCCAGAAATAGTACCTCAGGTGTCAGGGAACTGGGGGCTGAGAAGGGGGAGAGAATGGGGACTTATAGAGAAAAGCCTCTGATCGTTAGTAGTTGTACTTCCTCGGAGGAGGAAGGTGACGAAGGGTTGTCAGGAAGCAATGAATCAGAGAGGGGGAGTAGTTTCCGGGGCCCAGCCATTCTCGTAACAGAGGAAGGGAAGGGGTAGGGCTCCGGAAGTGGCTCTGCTGGAGGAAAGGGAAGAGATTGTTAGACTCTGCAACTGACACTGAATGAGGCAGACGCTCTCTGAGAGCTCCTGTAAATAGCAGAATGGAACCAATAAATCTTGTAAATATGGCTGGATTCCCGGACTCTAATCTCTTCTAGCACCCACCAATCAACCCCTGACAGCGGGTTAACAACTTTGCTTCAGGATGAGAACAGAAATCGTGCTCACATGGCGCAGCAGCAGCAGGAGGCCCCATTAGCTAAAGTGGTGCTTCAGGTTAAGAACAGTTTCAGGTTGAGAACGGACCTCCGGAACGAATTAAGTACTTAACCCGAGGTACCACTGTATTGGCTTTCTCTGGAGGCCAAAGTTGAATAAGGGTGTCTTGTAAGGAAGTTATTCTGCTAATGATGTCTTCCTGTGACTGGTAAGGGAGGGCTAAAATAAGCGTTTGAAGGTCTCTTTTCATGGAAGGCAAGGGAATCGTCAAACTCATTTATTGAATGGTGTACTTCTTGGTTTAGACTGGGCTGTTTCCCTCCGTCATCTATCCACTTGATAGCAGTGTTGGGATACTGCCAGGGAGATAAAGCCCATCATGGCCCCCACTTCGCCTCCGGACAATCCATCGATCTCCCGTAGATACAGTATCAGCAATTAGCGACACAAGCTCCAGAAAATAGCTTGCCACATTCCAGAGCTGATGCGCGCTCTATCAGCAGAATTCGCACAGTGAAACATGCATGCTGGAGAGCATTATTTAGAAGTTTATTCAGCGTTGGTCAGAACAAAGGAAAAAACATGACTGCCTGCTTGCGTGTTCAGGCACAGACACAGAGAGAGACAACAACTCTATCAAAACAGAAACATCCTGTGAACAGGAAATACGCAGACTCTGTGACTCACAAAGCCTGCTCCCTTTTAAGGTGGAACGGAAATATCCTAACATCCTCCCCCTTTCCGTGTAACCTGTAGTACCTGTGGTTCAACCCAATTGCAACCTCTGTACATAAACCTTAAGTTTATGTTAACAACCTTAGACAACAGATCAGCAGGAATTTCATTTCCTGCCATGTAGGACACCTGAATGAGTCCTTTCTGAATACACTCTCTTGCACGATGTAGCTTAATCTGCAAGTACTTGGTTCTTTGCTTGCAACTCTCTGAGTGCAGCAAAGCCAAACAGGATCTATTGTCTTGATACACTTGTATAGGACATTTCACAGAAATTCCGATGTCCTTAAACAGTTGCATCAACCATTCACAATCCATGAGTGAAAATGACAGAGCATTGAGTTCTGCTTCACAGGAACTTAAGCTTACTGTCATCTGCTTCTTGCACAGCCAGTCAAACAGACAGTGGTTGTACATGAAGCATACTCCAGAAGTGCTTGTACCATCTGTGGTATCACTTCCAAAACTAGCATCTGCAAAGATTTCAAGACCTCCAGTCTTCTGACTGGTGAACCTCAGCCTGTAGTGCAAAGTCCCTTTCAAATAGTGGGCTGTGCGCTTCAGAGCTTTCCAATCCTGAACAGTAGGATTGTTAGCATGTCTGCTAAGCAGGTTAGTGCTTACAGCTATGTCAGGTCTTGAACATCTAGCAATGAAATTCAACTTGCCTAGAATGCATCTGTACAGCGTAGTGTCAGAAAACGCTTCAGCAGTACTATCTACCTGGTAACCTGTCACCATCGGTGTGTCTGCTGGGTTTGCATCAACCAAATTCAACCTGGTTAATACATCAGCAATTTTCTGTGTTTGGTGTACCAGAAAATCACCTGCTTGGTCCCTCTCCACCTGCAGAGAAAGATAGTTGGATACCTCACCAAGATCCTTCATGTCAAAGTGCTCCTTCAGCTGAGCTAGGGTGCTTTGGTACAAAGCCTGATTCTTCCAAAACATCAGAAGATCATCAACAAAACATAAACAATACAGTTTGTTTTGCCCCTCCTCCTTGACAAACACACATGGATCAGCTTTGCCCTGGTGAAAACCTAGAGAAAGCAATGTCTCAGTGAGTTTTGTGTTCCAACCACCTGGCACTCTGCTTGAGACCATATAAGGATTTCTGAAGTTTACAGACCATTCCCTTCTGTATCTGCATTCCATCAGGTGGAAGCATGTACAGCTCCTCCCCCAAAACCCCGTACAAAAAAGCTGTATTAATGTCGTGATGGGAAACATGTAGTTTCTCCTCTGCAGCGATTTTGAGCATCAGCCGAATGCTCTCATATTTGACGGTGGGTGAGTAGGTCTCGTGGTAATCCTGTCCTGGTAACTGTGAAAAACCTCTGGCAACCAATCTGGCTTTGTGTCTGACAACCTTGCCATTCTGGTCTGTCTTGGCCTTGAAGACCCATTTGCTGCCAACCAGTCTCATTCCTGGGACTACCGGTACCAGCTCCCAAGTTTGGTTCCTGTTCAAGGAATCAGCTTCAGCCTTCATGGCATTAAGCCAAGGCTCAGCATCTTTAGAGGTTAACTCCTGAACCTCTTTGAAGCTTGAAGGTTCCCACACCTTCTCTGAGCTACTAAGAACAGCAGTTGCAGTCTTAGCAAACTCATCAGCAAATCTCTTTGGAGGTCTGCCTTTTGTCGCCCTTTCAGACCTGCGGACCAGACGCAAGTCTTCTGGACTCATCTCCTCCTTCTTAGGAGAAAAATGACCAATGGTGAACAGTGGTTCTTCCAGTTCATTGTCAGACGCATCAGATGGTCTGACTGAGGCCTTTGCGCTCTTGTAGTCTGCTGTGTCATCACTGTTGCTGACACCAGTAGCAGCGCCACCCACTGAACTGGAATCCGAACTCTGATGATGATGATCATCATCCTCAGCTTCCTCTTCTACCTCAACATTATCTGCTTTTTTCACATCACCTTCATCCTCCTCTGGGTAACTCTGGAAAATTCCCACATCCCCCCCCCCACTTAGGATTGTACTCAACACTCTTTGTGAACTTAATGTACTTAGAGTCAGTCATCCATACCCTGTATGCACCTTTTTCATACCCCATGAACAAACCATGTGCCCCACGCTTCCCAAGCTTGTTGCTCTGTGGGGTGTGTACCCACAGGTCAGAACCAAAGATTCTCATGTGCTTGACGTTAGGTTTCTTACCAAACATCTTCTCATAGGGAGTACAACCAATAGGTGATGACAGTCTGCGATTAAAGGTATAAACAAACGTTGACAGAGCCTCCCCCCAAAACTTCTCAGGGAGATTGGCATCATGCAACAAGGTTTTCAGGCCTTGAAGCAAAGTCTGATTTGCTCGCTCTGCAAGTCCATTCATCCATGCCGATCTAGGCGTTGACAAGTCATGCTGGATTCCCTTCTCAGTCAGGAAAGCTTCAAACTGCTGAGAAGTGAATTCCCCACCCCGATCAGTAAAGAGACAGCCGATACATTTACCGTGAACATTCTCCAACCAAGCACAGAATGCCTTGAACCTAGGGAACGCTTGCGATTTCTGCTCAAGCATAAACACATGAATGTACCTGGAAAAAGCATCAATTAGAACCATGAAGTACCTTGCTCCACCGAAAGAGGGCGCAAGTGGACCAACCAGGTCTGCGTGGACTAGCTGGTAGGGTTTGGAAGCCTGCCTGCTAGACTCCTTGCCTTTTGGAGCAACCTTCACCTTGTTCTCTGCACAAGATACACATTTCATGTGAAACCTACAGGGTTTGATGTTCAAACCCTGAACCAACTCAGGCATCTTGGCCAGTGCCTGCCAAGACATGTGACAAAATCTTCTGTGTGCTTCGTGAATACATCCTGCATGAAGAACCTTGTTAGTTTGTGCAACACAACAAGAATCAAAATTAAACAGAGCAACAGCACCATTGTCATCATAAGTTATACTTATTCTGTATAAGCCATCTATAAACTTTGCATGCAAAATGTCCTCTTTGCCTTTCCTCATGACACAGACGCTCCTCTTGAAGGAAATCTCAAAGCCACGCCCAGTCAGCTGTGGGACACTGATCAAATTGTCTGCAGCACCTGGAACATAAAGTACATCTTTGATGGTAGTGTGCAGACTTGCCAGTTTCACAGTCCCTTCTGCAATTTGCAACGTCTTTCCATCAGCCAGGTGGATCTCACCATCTTGAGGTTTGAAAGAGATAAACAGATGCTTATCTTTTGCCAGATGGCGGGTGCATCCAGAATCTACAATAAATCTGGCCTTGGCCTTTGAAGCAGCTTTTCCAGCAAGCAAAACCTTGTTTTCCACTGGCGTGGGCTTTTGCTGCTTGCCCCCCTGCTCCTGGCCATCAAACTTGCCTTTAGCCTTTGGTGAAGCTGTGCCAGCAAACAAAGCCTTGTTTTCCACTGGCGTGGGCTTTTCACCCCCCTTCTGCTTCGGGCCATCTGCAGGCTTCTTCCTGTGTTTATTTCCAGTCTTTGGACAAAACTTCTGAGTGTGACCTTGGGTCCCACAGTTCCAGCACTTCACAGCTGCCAACGCTTTGGCTCCCCCTGGAGGCTGGAATGCTGTCCCACATTGCTCCCCCTGAAGTGCACAAGCCGACTCAGCTGCATTTCTCCTATCATATTCGTTTTGCAAAGTCGCGAAGACCTTTATAGCAGTGAGGTCCTGCGCAGGGAGGGTCACCATCTGACTTGCCACGGCATGGTAGCTTTCATCCAGGGAGTCCAGGATGAGAATTGCAAACAGTGACTCAGGCATATTGAAACCTCTCTGAGTCAATTCCTGTCTGAGATGCTGGAAATGTAAACCTGGGCTCTAAGGTCTTCACCTGGCTCGAAACGCTTCCTGTGCAGCTTTCTGAAATAAAGCAACACAGACCCAGCCTCTTGTCGGAGATGACAGGCTCTAAGCCCGTCCCACATCTCATGGGCATTGGCCTTGCCAGCTAGGGTGATTAACTCTTCAGGAGCTACTGAGAGAAAAATTATCCCCATGGTTCTTGAATCCTGTGCCCTCCATTCATCTGTCACAGGGGCTGGGGGGTCCTCAGAAATGGTATTCTACACTCCAAGCTTTCTCATCTGGCCCTCACAGTACCTTGCCCAGGTCTGATAGTTGTGGCCATTTAGCTTTGGTGGACATGGAGCAGCTTCTGAGGATTGTAAAAGATCCATCTCAGCTATTCACTTGAGCCGTAAGCCTTTATGCCTTCAAAGACTTCTTATCTCGGCAGCTCATAAATCTGCCTGCTTGGCTCGACTCCCAGGCCAATTAGCTGGCCGGAGTTCAAAGACTCTCTGCCGTGGCAAGTTTTCCACATACCTCACACCAGTCTGTCGCAGCATCCCCAAGGAAGTTCACTATAGACTCCCCTCTCCTGTCTCCGCTAATTAGATTTGGGACAACTGGACTGTGAGCAAAACAAAAAACAAAAACAAAACAAAACAAAAACGTCACTTATTGGGAAAATAGTTGCTTTGCCATTGTGTGCAGCTCACCAGGCCCTGGAGATTTGAATTCATTCAAAGTAGCTACTGTAGGTGTTCCCTTGCCACTTATTTCCCTTTCTTGGGCCCCAGTTCCTTCCTTCCATTGTTCATTCAATTCTCTCCAGACTAGGCACTGTTTTCCTTTCGTGTGAAGACAGAGGCAGGAGAGGGTGGGAAGTGTGGCAGGAAGATTCAAGGACTATCAAAGAAACATTTCAGCATTTGAGTGTAGTATAATCAAGTATTGTATCGTATTCACCTCCTCCAGTGTATTCTAGCCAATTTCATGCATATATCTTTTTCCTGGTGACACTACTGCTGCAGTAATATTACAACAGGTGTCAAGGATAGGAAGAGGCACCCAGACACACACAGCAGCTGCTGCTGACAGCGAACACCTGATGCTCAACACAAAGAAGCGCCTGCTTGATCGTGGCACCCACAGAGATCAGCAGAGCTCTTTCTTGGCATTTCCTGGCAGTTGGTCACTGAGTGTTAGTTTTGTTCTGACTGCTGTGGTGGCTGAAATTTAGATGACTATTTGGATGGTTTAGCTGTTGTTAGTTATTCAGGCTAATGACTTCATCAAATTGATAAATGTATGAATGAACAAAATGTGCATCAATTTTTAAATAAACAAATACATGACAGTTCAACTTCTGTCCCCTGGGTGATAGAAAAGCATTTCTACCCTAAATGCTTCAGGAAAGAGAGGGCTCTGATCCTGTTAGATAAACCTTGATCTAATATCACAGGAGTCCTTTCCAGACCTTGTAACATATCAGTAATCAAAAGGACAAACTAGAAACCAGATCCATCTGTTCTAACATTGCTAGGTAGATACACACAGTTAATCTATTGAAACGTATACAGACTGAATTCTTCCACACTTTATTTCAGTACCCAACTAAGCCTTTGCAGGTGTAAAATAATGGCTCTTTTCCAGCCTCAGAATAGCAGGATTGACAAAGTGGCATAGATTGCAGATGATCAGTTATTTCATCCACTTTTGAATAGGATTCCTTTTGCAGATGCACCGTTTTAGGTCGTGGCAATAAACATCACGCCAACAACTATAAATATGCTCACAGCCCCTTTTGATGATGACACAGTTGGTTGTATCCGGTTTTGCAGGACCTTTATTTGCTGGAAGATTATAACCCCAGTAGCTGAAAAGGAGAGGAGAAACTACTCAGCCTGAATACTTATTTTATTGTGTACCTCTTAGAATCAAATACTTGCCTATCCTCCACACACTTATTCAGTATTTTTGCAGTAACCCATAGGAGTGACATTCAGAGGAGAATTCTCTTTTGGTCTAGAGCACTCCCCTGCCTCTCTGCCCTATCCTGTAGTCAGAGCTTACACACTTTCTGCACTACCACCAACACCAGATGAGTCTCATTTTATTCCCTGTATCAAGAAGTTTGTAATGATTGCTTTTTTATATTTTGATATATGCTGTGAGCTGCCCAGAGTGGTTGGGGGGAAACTAGCAGATGGGTGGGGTATTATTATTATTAGTGTCTGATTGGAAGGCAAATCATGTGCTAGCCTGCAGAAACACGTACATCCAGCCAGCACTTATTGTGCTTTCCTCAGGAAAATAAGGGGGGGAGATATTCTTGCAGGCAAACCCTATAAATTAATAAATGGTAGGATTTGGATTATTTGGAGTGTTGAAGGGAAGATTTCAGGCCAGTGGAAAAATACAGGCTAAACCTCCTTTCCAAGGCAGTGCCTCACCTGTGACAAAGTTGCACGGTGTGATGGCCTGGGACTCGGGCTCGGACTCGGAACCAGAGGAGTCTCAATCCGCACCGGATCCTTTGCCTCAGGCGGCATCTGAACCTAGTCTGGAGCCTGATTCTGAAGAGCCCCAGTCTGCACAGGTTCTCCTGCAACAAGCACCAGCTGGGCCATGTCAGGGGCCTGAGCCTGCCTTGGCTCCAGATGCAGGGATGACCTCGTTGCCTTCAGCTGGGCCATCACTTACAGCTGCTCCACTACCAGTTGGGTCAGGAGAGGCTGAGGCAGTCCCTGGGTCCATTAACCCACTGACATCTCCCGAGATGCAGAGACTAAGGTCTGAGAGAAGGAGAGACCTGAGTACTCGCAGGAGGAGTGCTTGCCTTTGGGCGAGACAGGGAGGTGAGTCACCGGGGGATCAGGACCGGCTGTTACCCTGACAAAGAAATAGGCTGTCAGACCCCACCCCAGGTTGTGGGAGCAACATTGCTGTTTGCTAGAACCTGCCTGAGACCCTGAGCCTGACCTTGCCTGGTTTCCTGCCTCGTGTCCTGCCTTGGCATGTCAGACTGATTCGGGACTGGACCTGGACCGTGTTGCTCGGGTTACCCCTGGGCCCAGCACACACAGCTTACAGAGAGGGCAATCCTAATACACTCCTTTTGGTCCTAATCAAGTCCACCAAGCAATTTGATAGTAGCATTTTCCAGTCTTTGTCTTTTGTCCATTCAGAGAACAAAGCAGGAGAAGACAGAGAGGGAACAGGGGTCGTGGGAGGGGTGTCTACCATTGGCAAGTGCCACAGTTCAGTAGCAGAGCATCTGATTTGAAAGCAGAAAGTCATTTTATGACTTGCTAAATGTGTGCTCTATGTTTGTGCTAGGGAAGTTGGGAAGAACCTTTGAAAGTGGGATACTCTGGAGTACACTGGAAAGAGGACATTTTTAAGGGTTTACAGCCGACATTTCCACAGGTTTCTTTGTTGCATCTTTTGCTATCTTAAATCTCTGCTGGGGTTCTCTCATCAAAGAGTACTCACCCCACACTTGGGTCTTGGCTTCCAGGATTCCCAACACTCAGAGGGTGGGCTGCCTTTGCACTCTGATTGAAACAGGGGTGTCCAAACTTTTTTCTAAGAGGGCCAGATTTGATGAAGTGAACGTGCGTGAGGACCGACCAAAGTTGTCTTTTGGGGGGGGGGGATTGAAGTTGTTTACCTTTTTTAAGGATTTTACCCCAGAAAATAAACTGCTGCATGGGCCATATTAAACTAACCGGTGGGCTGGATTAGGCCCCTGGGCCTGACTTTGGAAATGCCTGGTAAAGCATCTGAGAAGCTTGAAAAGCAATTGCTTTGGTGCACTCCAGGTCCCTTCCCTCTGGAGTGCTGGAGGAAGTGGAAGGGTGGCGGCAGCAACGGCCAGAGAATAAATCCCACTGGTTGCGCTGCACGGTTGTTGTGTTGCAGCTGGGCAACAAAGGTGGTTTAAGAGGCTCATTTAATCGCACCTTTCCTGGCTGTGGATTTTGTTCTCTTCTATTTTAACCATGTGCAATTGTTTTTGTATTTTGTAAACCACTTTGAAGCTCTCTGGAAACGATTCGGTCTATAAATTAAACCATCATAAAGAACAATATAAACACAGAAACATCTTGTCTCTCTTCAAATACTTATTGGTTATGAAAGTTCCCAGATGAGGAGGAGTTTGGACTTACAGTTTATCCAGGCGAAAGCCCTTTTGATAGCAGCGCCAATCTGAGCCTACCATGTTAATTCCAATAAAATAATCGGTCGGTCTGGGCTTCACTATGGCTACAGCAAAGGCCTACATCACAGAAAAGAAGAAAGTCTGGATAAGGGGGAAACGGAGGAACAAAAATGCCTAGGTCTTGGTGTCATTGAGGAGCAGGAAACTTCAGCTGGTAGAAATGCAATGGGCAGATTGATCACCAGAACAAGACGGTTTGCGCATGTAACACCAATCGGGCACAACTGCACTGGCTGGTGATTAGTAGTCCAAATCGAAGTGCTGGTGTTGACCTATAAAGCTTTACATGGCTGAGGATCCAATACCTTAAGGATTGCCTCTCCCCTTAGGAACCCACCATACCCCGTGCTTGTCATCTGAGGCCCTTCTCAATGTCCCAGAGAGGTTAGAAGGATTGCAAAAAGAGAAGGGGCCTTCTCTGTGGTGGCTCCCAATTATGGAATGTTCATCCCAGAGAGGCTTCTCTGGCGCCATCATTACATGCCTTTAGGCA
>JAXCMG010010221.1:41537-61191 GCA_034642415.1 Podarcis siculus | reverse complement strand
CCACCTTTGGCCAGTGGTTCCACAGCCCTGCTTTCTCGAGTCAGAACATGGAACCCTCAAGAATCAATATTGTCTGCTCTGACCAACAGGAGGTACCTGAGATCTCAAGCTGAGAAGGATCTCCCCCAACTTCTCTCCCATACCTGACCTCCTCAATTACACCTCCATTACTGGATGAACAGATTTCACTAGCCAATCAAAAATGGGGGGGTGCAGGTACAGGTGTGACAGAATAATGATGCAAATGCCCCTCAGAAGAGAAAAGAGCTATTTCCTTTATGGGGGGTGGGACACTGAAATTGGATCAAATTTGTTTACAAAAAACACACATTAGGAAAAGGGGTATCGGATATTTGATTAAAATAGATTAGGTGAGGAATTTATCTTTGCAGGACAGGACTGAAGGGGGTAAATGGACTTGTTCTTTATATACACATTCCCAGTTCTGCCCCAAATGGATATTCTCTGATGAACAAAGTAGATCTGTTGAGACGGAAGTTACTATCTGTCAGGGCCGCCTCAGGTCCCAGCTCACAAGAGACCAACGCCAACTCCAGTTCATATACAAAGATATTTATTGCAGTACATTGTACAGTCCACAGCCGAGGCGCGCAGCCCCACGTCTGTTACGCTTAGACCGCTGAAGTCCCCTCTCAGTCAGTCCCTCCCCTGCACCAGTTTAAGAGGCTTGTGCTGCTCCACCTCTTCCTTTCCTTCCTTTTCTGCAGGGTCTTCCTGCCCCCTTGGGTTTCGCCCCTCCTGGATTCCCCTGACGCTGAATCCCCAGACAACTCTTCCCCCCTCCTGCGTGCTTTGGGACCTGGCTCCTCCTCCGGGCTCCCTGTACTTCCGCGCGCCTCCACATTTGAACTTGGCACGCGTTCGCTACCTCTAACCTTCCTCTTGACAGTTACACTACTTCCTGTACTACTCTCCTCCCCTTCCGGGAGGATCTCTTGCTCCAGTCTCTCTTCCCTCTCTGCTTCCTGCCCTGCTTCTCCTGCCACACTGGAAACTCCACCCCCTTCACTCCGTTCCGGCGGAGAAGCCGGTCCCGATTCCCAACTCCCACTCTGGGTTCCCCTGCTGCTCCCCTGCTCCTGACGAGTCCCCCCTGTGACTCCCCTTGGCTTGACCACAGGCGCCCCCTTTTGGGAATCCTCCGATTCACTTGAAAGACTCATGGAATCCCTCAAGTCATTTTCATCCTCTTCCTCGTTGTCCTGGGATTCTTCCCCCTTGCTCTCAGTCTCCTCCCTCATCTGTGCCTCTCTCCCTGAACCCCTGACACTATCCAAGGAAATTAAATTTTGGTTGTAGGCATATATGCCCCAAGGAAGACAAACCAGTATAAGGGAGTTATGGATAGGTTGATGGATTTTGCATCTGAAGATTGGTGCCTCATGGAAGACAGGAATGGAGCGGACTCTTCAGTGCAGGACAGAACTTCACATAAAAATATTAAAACATCCCAGGATAAACTAAGAAAGTTTTTTCTTTAAATGATGGACAATTTGGAACTTGTTGGCACCTGGAAATATAAAAATGAGGTTTTAAAGGGATTTACATATTTCTCTGGAAGACACAGATCTTTCTCAAGAAGAGATATTATTTGGTTGACGAAGATGCTGGCTACTGGGGTGCACAAATTTGACATATTCTATGAGCCACTCTGAGTTAGGGACTCTGGTGCATTGAGCTGACAAGACCGTCAAAAAGGCGGTTACTGCATGTGCTATAGAGGGAAATAGGGCAGGTGCGGTTCATCAACTTTGGACGGTACAGGGAAGGTGTGAAAGAATCGGTGTGAAAGAATAATTGAACTATCTCACACTCCAGAATATACACACACACACACACACACACACACACACCAAATATGTTTTATTCTGGGATATTTTATTTATTTCACTGGATTCATATACCACTCGATTGTAATAAAATTAAAGTAGGTTACATAAGAGTAAAATGGTGAAATTAATTAAGATCAAGGACAGATGAAAACAGCACTGAAAAACAACATGTCAACATTCTGCATGTCTGGATGGGCAATTGCATTAGAGAACCATCTGAATTGTCTCTTCACTGGGATCAATGTTTTCATAAGGCACCAAAAGGAGTGCAGTGAAGGCATCTACCTGATGTTTTGCTTGCTGTTTATTCCCTTCTGAGTTTCAGACTTCCTATTCTAATTTTTCACATTACCTGTTATTCTTATTTGAACTTCCTTCTCATTTGGATCACTCTGGATTCTGCATTCATCTTCCAAAACTTCCCACCTTAATCCCCAGAAGCTGTTTCCTTGACTCATAGTCCCAACGCCCCACTTAATATTTAGGTAAAATTGTGAAAAGGGAGGGCATTTATTAAGCTTTTAAATAGTTAGAGCTTGTGGAAGTTTAGGCGAGATGCAATCTGAGCTTAGGAATGATCATGTTTCATTCAGTTCATTCATTGTTTAATTGTTTTTATATGCCAATTAAATACAGTTTTCCATTTATAAATGGCTCCTTTATATCCATGAACACTTTCTTACATTTCAGTTATTGCCAAGTCCACATAGTTACATTATTTCTGTGCTTTTTTCATTTTCAGTAAGTTTTATTAAGGTTTCTAGGAGAAAATACAAAACCTGATATATTTTCACATTTCTTAACCAAACCAAGACTTTTATATAGATACAATAAAGACACAGAAAGGGAAGAGGAGTAAAGAAGGAAAAAGAAAGAAATGTTTTAAAGAATATAAAAGAAGTTTAAAAAGAAAGATTGATGAATAAGATTCAAAAAGAAAACTTCTGATTCTTCATCTCTTCGTCATACAAAACAATATTTACTTCATCCAATTGACTATAAACCCCACAAAGCCATTTTATAAACAAACATTATCTTCAATCCTCAAATCCAGATGTCTTTTTTTCTCGTAAAAAGTCTATGAGAAGTTACCAATCTTTAACCACTGTTAACAATTTTCCTGTGATTAAACATGTCAGTTTGCCATCGCAGATAAGTCTATTAGTTATAATAGTCATTCTTCCATTGTTGGTAATGATGTGTCCTTCTATCTGTGTGCATATAAAAGTCTCCCAGACGCAATCATATATTACAACAAGGTTGCATAGTCTTTTCATAATTATATATCCATACATCCCAGCAGGAAGATTTCTGGTGTCATTATTTCTGTGCTTTCATCTAAATGAATATTTCCAATTTATTTTATTTAAGTCTGACTCTGGACAAGTATGTGAGCTTTATTACTACTATGCTGAACATAAAGGGTTAAATCTGAATACTTTAAGACTCAGGTACCATATTTAGATGTTCTTGTCAGGTAATCTTTTGTATTCAGATCAGGTCTCAGTACAATGATGTAGCACTTGGGCATGAAGATGCAGCCCAGAAGCCCAGCACTGGAGGCCAATATAGAGAAGACCTGCACAGCTACCATGTACTTCCCCTTGGTGCTCAGGTAGGTGGGAACAAAGGACACCCAAACACTGCAGAAGACCAGCATGCTGAAGGTGATCAGCTTAGCTTCATTGAAGGCCCCAGGCAGTTTCCTGGCTAGGAAAGCCACCGTGAAGCAGATGGCAGACAGGAAGCCCATATAGCCAAGGGAACCATAAAACATGGCAGCAGACCCTTCATTGCATTGCAGGATGATCTGCCCAGGTTGGGAGCTCATGTCAGAGTCTGGGAATGGGGGAGAGGTTCCCAACCAGATAGCACAGATGATCACTTGGACACTGGAACAGGAAAGGACAATGGAGTTGGCCAGACTCTTCCCCAGCCATCTCCTCACCTTGTTCCCTGGCTTTGTGGCCAGAAAGGCCACCACCACAGTGATGGTTTTGGCCAACACAGAAGAGACGGCAACTGAGAAGATGATGCTGAAGGCAGATTGCTGGAGAAGGCAGGTGGATTTCTTTGGCCGACCAATGAAGAGAAAGGAGGACAAAAAAGAAAGCAGGAGGGAGAGAAGGAGGATGTAGGAGAGGTCCCGGTTGTTGGCTTTGACTATGGGAGTTTCCTGGTATTTTATGAAGATCCCTAACACAAAGCCTATGGTTAAGGATAAGAAGAGGGCAAAGGAAGATAGGACGATCCCCAAAGATTCTTCATAAGTCAAGAAGGTGATAATCTTGTGGACACATTGATCTCGGGCCTTGTTTGGATGTTGATCATTTGGACATTTGACACAACGCTCTGCATCTGCAAAGAACAAGACTAATTACAGCCTTATATCTAACGGGACATTTTTATTTTAAAGAAGGAAATCTTGGGGCGGGGCAGGCAACATGGTATCACAATCGAGAGTGTTCTTCTGCACACCTCACAATAACTCCATCAGATGATTTATAGTGAGAAACGTGGGCTTTTGTGAATTTATGCATTCATTCCTGCTTCTCGATGGACAGGCATTTATTGATTTATGTGTTTCTATCCTGCTTTTCAAGCAGATTGCAATATTAGCAAACAAATAAAATACTAATCTGTAAAGAAGTGGACTGCAACCCAAGTCCATAAGAAAACTCTTCCGATAGATGGTGGCTATCCAGTGTTAATCCAACTCAGAAGAGATCATGAAAATAGACATAAGTAACCTCAGACCTATGCCCTCTTCCTGAAGGGTGGTCCTTTACACTGAAGCCACCCACCTTTCTTAGTGGAGATGGTCCCTTCTGGGCAGGGAATGCAGTCATAGCAGCAAAGTGGCTTTCCTTCCTGAACCATCCTGAGGAACCCAGGGTGACATCTTTCCACACACCTGGAAGGCGGCAGGGGCTAGACGTAAAAACAAGGAGTGCCAAGGGAAATGTGTTAGAGCTAATTTATCTATTGAAATAAGGCACAGAGTTGGTAAGGATTCAATGTGGACTCTGCAACCATGGTTTACCTGTAAGCTTGTAAGTGTGCAAAAATATAAGAACTCCATTGCCACTTGAGGTCTGTTCAGTGCAGAGCAGCCAAATAGGGTCACAGGGCCCCAGTGCTCCAAGAGCTGCATTGGCTGCCTCTTTGGTATGGAACCCAATCCATGGTGCTGGGACTTGTATGAAAGGTCCTTAAATGTTCAGGACCCAAGGACTTAAAGGAGATGTATAAGAGAAGCCTTGCTTGTATTCCAACATACTAGCGGAACAACCTGCATGCTAACATACAACAGGGCCTTGTTTGCTGTGGCATCCTGGATGTGGGAATTCTAAGGAAGGGCAAGCTAAAAGTATAATAAATAATTATACTGGTTTCCTGTTCATTCCTGTGTCCACTTCCCTTCTTCTGTTGATTCTCCTGGGTCCAATTTTATACCACATAAAGGTAAATGGACCCCTGACCATTAGGTCCAGTCATGGCCGACTCTGGGGTTGCGGCGCTCATCTCGCTTTATTGGCCGAGGGAGCTGGCGTACAGCTTCCGGGTCATGTGGCCAGCAGGACTAAGCCGCTTCTGGCGAACCAGAGCAGCGCACAGAAACGCCGTTTACCTTCCCGCCGGAGTGGTACCGATTTATCTACTTGCACTTGATGTGCTTTCGAACTGCTAGGTTGGCAGGAGCTGGGACTGAGCAATGGAAGCTCACCCCATCGGGGGATTTGAACCGCCAACCTTCTGATTGGCAAGTCCTAGGCTCTGTGGTTTAACCCACAGCGCCACCAGCGTCCCTTTATAGTGCATACCTGTCCTCTTATGTTAAAATAGGTGTGGTCAAGGTGAACACAGTGAAAACTGCTATTTTCAAGTTTGCATTCAGTAACATAATTCATTACCTATTTTACACACATCCCAAATAAACAGATACCCCGCCCCAAGCCTCACTGTTAGATCTTGAAGAACTGCTGGCATTGGAAAGCATTTGAAGGAACACAAACACACAAACAAACAAACAAACAAACAAACAACTGGGTACACTTATTAGACCTTGAGAAACTGGAAAAACTGTGAAATGAAATTGATGATTTGTCCCACCTTATTGTTCCAATTGAGCCATGCAATGGCATTCTGGTCAATGGTGAACTGTACATCTGAGGATCCCTGTCTGCTGATACTCCAACAACTCCATTGCCACTTGAGGTCTGTTCAGTGCAGGGCAGCCAAATGGGGTCACATGGGCCCCAGTGCTCCAAGAGCTGCATTGGCTGCCTGTTTGGTATGGAACCCAAATCCGCTCCACTTCCCAGTGGGGAGGAGTTGCGGTGGACCGCGTGGCCACCCACTCCCCACCAGGGATGGGGGACTTGGTCCCCCGTCGCCTGGGGGATCCCGGCCACGTCAGAGCCCAGCCAGCCAATGGTGCTGGGACTTGTATGAAAGATCCTTAAATGTTCAGGACCCAAGTACTTAAAGGAGATGTATAAGAGAAGCCTTGCTTGCAGTCCAACAGACTAGCAGAACAATCTGCATGCTAACACACGACAGGGCCTTGTTTGCTGTGGCATCCTGGGTGTGGGAATTCTAAGGAAGGACAAGCTAAAAGTATGATAAATAATTATACTGCTTCCCTGTTCATTCCTGTGTCCACTTCCCTTCTTATATTGATTCTCCTGGGTCCAATTTTATAATACATGCCTGTCCTCTTATGTCAAAATAGATGTGGTCAAGGTGAACACAGTGGAAACTGCTATTTTCAAGTTTGCATTCAATAGAATTTTCCATTACTTATTTTACACACATCCCAAATAAACAGATACACTGCCCCAGCCTCACTGTTAGATCTTGAAGAATGCTGGATGTTGGCGTTGGAAGGCATTTGAAGGAAGCACACACACACACACACACACAGAGAGAGAGAGAGAGAGAGAGAGAGAGAGAGAGATCTTGAGGAACTGGAAATACTGTGAAATGAAAGAGATGGTTTCTCCCACCTTATTGTTCCATTTGAGCCATGCAATGGCATTCTGGTCAATGGTGAACTGTACATCTGAGGATCCCTGTCTGCCGATACTCCCAAGCTTCAATTTAGAAATGGACTTATTGGTAGACTTCATCCAGTTCACAATGTCCAGGTCAGCTGCCAACTCTCCATTCTCATCCAAGTACACTCTGTCCATGGAAGAATTGTAGAACTGGGAGTTTCCCATGAAAGGGTGGAGCTAGAATGGCAAAGAGAACACCAGCATTTAGAAGACAGGAACCCACCTTGGCTTCTCAATTTCGCCCATTTCTTGCTTGCCTCTCCTTTGACCAGTGGCTGAGAGTTGTGTGTCCTTAAAAAGTTGGCTACATTAATTCAAGGGAACATACAGGTAAGAAAGACTAAGGCTGCCATCCTGTATATGCGTATCAGGGAACATGTTTCACTGAACCTAAAGAGACGTTTTGCTAAACCTACGTAGTAATTTTATTACACAGCAAGCCACAACTCTCTTCCTTCCTTCAGCATTAAATGTGGACTGGCTGAGCTAACTGTTAGGTGTGATTGGAGCTGGTTGACTGACTGTACCGAAAGAGAGCTCACTAATGGCTCCTTGTCATCTTGGGGAAAAGTGACAAGTGTCTATGTTGGAAAAGGGAATACCTGCCATGGCTGTAGCCTTTGAGCTTCCAGCTTCATCACCCTCTGCTGAGAATACGCAGCATTTAAGGCATGTGCCACAGTTTGGACAGTGTTGTAAATCTTGCCGCTGTCTAGAGAGAGGATTCTTTGCAACAAATCTTGTGGCAGCATCTCCCTTTTCTCTCTCTCTCTGCATCTGGTCCAGCCTTTCACTGATGGTGCATGCCTTAAATAGAAACAATTATAATCTGTCTCCACAATCTTTTTAATTACAGGGAAAAGGCGAGGGAAAATATCGTAATTTCTCCATTCTTTTCTCATAATAGGGAAGGAAAGAAAACCATGGATGTGTTGGAAAGATATGCTACTGTGCATTAAGTCCAAGGTGAGTTCCCCCATAGCTGTTGTGATCAAGACTTTCCCTGCAAGAGGTTTTATTATCATTCCAAATACATATTGTATCATTTGTATTCCAATTAAGATATAATTCGTGTCCACGTAGTAAACAAAGACATGAACTTGTCTCCACTTGAAGAAGGAAAGATAATTGATCAGTGCACCATTCTTATTCTCCAGTGGGATATTTTGTAAGATTCCAACACAAATCCCCCTTTCAATGAGAACAGGCATCAAGGTCTGCTTGAACCTCTCTCCGTTGTCAGTTTCTGGCACAAGGAGACCAATGAACGTCCATCTGAAGTGCTGGAGCAGCTTGACAATCCCTGGATACAGAGCTTCTTCTTTGGGGACCATCCGGTAGAAAAAAGGAAACTGCCTCTTATCATTCACACCATGAGAGACAAAAGCATAGCTGACCTGGCAAGAAAAGAAAGATTGTTGGCTTGTTTTGGCTCAAAGCCCACATATTTCTTACCTCAGATAACAAACACTTCCCATGTAGAGATAAATCTTCCCAGATCCAGAACATAGAAGCCCACTTTTATCTGCATGGATTTCTTGAATTTCTCTTTTTATATGCTTTTATACTACTTTCATCTTGCATTTTTAATTTAATATTGTTACCGTTTTGATGTTGGGCAACACAAAGATATTTTTAAAACATGACGTGAAGTGGATTTTTAAAAAAATGAAGTGGGTTATAAAAGTTTTAAATGAATAAAAATTCAGTGTTTCACTCAGAGGAAACCAGTCCACTTTCCTTAGTATTTAGATACACAGACACCTGTACCACAATGTTTCTAGGTATCCATCTTAATCTGCAAACAAGTTCAGAAGACCCAGAGAAGCGGTGGGGTGTCTAGTTATGAAGAAGATCTCAGAAAATACTTTTGTCCAGAATTCTTTTACTTTGGAGCAGTCCTACCACGCATGCCACTAGGTTATAATGTTTTGACAGCCCCTCCAGCATAAGGGGGAAGCACTCCTTTGTGCAAAAGATATTAATTGTGGTATGGAGTACAAGCCATGTATTCTTTTCATGGAGAGTTCCCTAGTTTGAACCAAAGAATGCCTTGAAACAGAGCTTGCTCCAAATTGCTTCTTCTACATGACTCCTCAATTGTGTTCTCAGTATGACTACTACTACAACTATTTTAATTATCCATCTTTTTCGCTGATGAGAACTTAAGGTGGTTTCCAGATAAAATAACATAGAAAAAATCATTCAAACAATACAGTGGTACCTCGGGTTACATACGCTTCAGGTTACAGACTCCACTAACCCAGAAATAGTACCTCGGGTTAAGAACTTTGCTTCAGGATGAGAACAGAAATTGTGCTCCGGCGGTGCGGCGGCAGCAGGAGGCCCCATTAGCTAAAGTGGTGCTTCAGGTTAAGAACAGTTTCAGGTTAAGAATGGACCTCCGGAATGAATTAAGTATTTAACCCGAGGTACCACTGTACCTATAATTTTGATTTGAAGTAAAAGTTGGATTTAATAGAATTTTTAAAGAATATAACTAAGCCTTTAATGGGGCCCAAGGAACTCATAATAATTCAAACTAATGAGATTGATTGTCTTGTAGCTTCATTTTTAATAGATACAAACAGCTAAAAACATAGGGAAAATAGATAGGCGAGAGGAAATGAATGTAGCAGGAACCTCAAAGCCACTGAAGAGGTATGTCTCCAAAGGAGTCTGCAGCACAACTATCGCCAATGGGATATCATCTTGTTTATTTTTATAAAGTCAGCATTCTGATTCTGCTACAAATTCTGAAAGAACTCCTTTGAGAAGAGATGCTTGTTCGAGAGAATCTAGATATGTGTCTGTCCACCAAGAGAGGTAAAGGTAAAGGTACCCCTGCCCATACGGGCCAGTCGTGTCCGACTCTAGGGTTGTGCGCCCATCTCACTTAAGAGGCCGGGGGCCAGCGCTGTCCGGAGACACTTCCGGGTCACGTGGCCAGCCTAACAAGCTGCATCTGGCGAGCCAGCGCAGCACACGGAAACGCCATTTACCTTCCCGCTAGTAAGCGGTCCCTATTTATCTACTTGCACCCGGGGGTGCTTTCGAACTGCTAGGTTGGCAGGTGCTGGGACCGAGCAGTGGGAGCGCACCCCGCCGCGGGGATTCGAACCGCCGACCTGACGATCAGCAAGTCCTAGGTGCTGAGGTTTTACCCACAGCGCCACCCGCGTCCCCGTCCACCAAGAGAAATCCCTCCCAAATCACTCTTCTGTCTCACTTTGCGCATCTCTTTTAACCCCCCCCCCTTTTAGTTTTCTGCAATGAGGCTCGGCCAGAAAATGCCATATCCCTCTCCATTCCTACCTGTGGGATTTTATAGATGCCCAATGTGCCTGAAAGCAAGATGGAGTTTTGAGAGTCAGCCATTTCCAGAACAGTCAGTAAATCATTCCGTCTTCCACATTTGTAGTTTGGAATATTTGCCTTCCCGGTAGACAGCAGGTCTAGCAAAGCGTCATAGGTCACCCTTCCATCAAAAAAGTTCTCATGGATGCTGTAGCCCAGGGTGATGTTGAAGGAGAGCCTGGCATTCCGGTTGAACTCTTGAATGGCAAGCAAGAAGGAGAGCACCTCCCAGTACTTTGTGTTTCCTTTCCTGCAAAAATATACAGATTGTGTCGTCATCCTGCAGTTGTAGCAGATTTATCTGAGGGATTTTAAAGACAAGCTTTAACCTGTGATATAGAAACCTGGATTTTATTTCCAGAACTTTACTTGTGCTTACATTGATTCAGAACCAAAGCCACCAGCTCAAAAGCTCACCTAATTATATATCATTGGAAGAGAGAGAGAGGATAGCCTTTGTGAAGGAACTGCACTGCTAAAAAGGAATAAACGTATTATATTTATTTTATTTTGGGACATTTGGGGTTGATTTGTTTTCTAGAACAAATCTTGGTTGGCAGTCATCTGACTCCTCTTTGATTTTTAGTATGTTTATGGACCTACAGTCTATAATCAAATGTAGCTCAAAGGTATGACTGTGGGGAGAATAACTCCTTCCCCATAAAATATCTTACTGTTTAAAGCTGGTAGAGGGAGTCCTGTTGAAGGTTTGTTCATGAAATATGGCTTTTGTAGGAGAGATGATCCCACTAATGAGGTGGTCTCCTGGCCTATAATAGTTGAATGGGTCTATCTGACTCCTCTCCAAAGTTAATGAGCATTTTGCTTTCTGCATCTCACAGTCTGCATAAGGCAGTAGCAGCAGCAGAAGAAGAACAACAAGAAGAAGAATCACTGTCATTCTGGGACTGCCTGGAACAGCCCTCTCTGTTGTGTATTCTCCCCTCAGTTCATTAAATGAAGCCAAACCCTTCTTGTAAAGCTGATGAAGTCCAAACAAGACTTCACATCTGAAGGTATAGAAGACAAGCTCATGACTATATATTCTGACTCACCTGCCCTAAACCTCTGTCCAAGCTGTTGATGACATTTATGTCCATGTCCTTTCCGCCTTGAATGCACAATGTCACCTCACGTAGCTCTTGTTTTTGGTTTTTATTTTAATGGCATCAGATATGATCTTTGGACAAATCCCAGGAGTTTTGGTGTGTAGAAATGAGGAGGGTCACTACGATTTTGATAATCATAAGCCAGATAAGCATTGGCTCTGCAACATCCTGCAATCTTTACATGGCTCCATGCTCAGGTGCAGGGCTGGAGAAAAACATGTTTTGCAACAGCCCTCAGATGTCACTCTAGACTCTGAGATGGCGGAGGGAAGTGGCAGCTGAACATATCTAAATTTTGTGGGAAAGCACATTCACAAGAGTCAGGATCAACATTCGGTTTTCAGACAGTGGGGAGGAAACTCTGCTCTATAGGCCAGATTAGGCCCATCAGATCCCCCTCCCCTTTTGACCTGTATGGCTGTTACGGTCAATCTGTGTCATCCCAACAACCCTTCACTGGACATTTCTTTTCTTTCTTTTAATATGATTTTTATTAATTTCTTTTTTAACACAATATTTCAGCATACCAATAACAAAACAAATAAATTCTTTGCTCCACTGAGCTCATGACTTCCCTCCATCCCTTCAACCGGTTTTTAATTTTCGAATCTTTGTGTCGCACTTTATATCCTCTGCTTCAGACCTTTATATCCTTATGATCAACTCTGTCTCAATGGTCTATAAAGTTTTGAGATTTCAGTCTTTTCGTTGCAGAATTTATATCAATCCCACTTGTGTCTTCACATTTTTACAATAGTTATTCAATGTACCAAATAAATTTACTCCAATCTCTTTGAAACTTTTGGTTGTCTTGATTCCGGACCCTGCCTGTCAGTTTGGCCAATTCCGCATAGTCCATCATCTTCGTCTGCCACTCCTCAATCGTTGGTAATTCCTGCAAGCCTAAGTAAATTTAAATGCTTTACTTACAGTAATCAGAAGTTTCACTCACACATTGTTCAATGCTACAGCAGAAACAACACAGTTCAATGCTACAGCAGAAACAAGAAGATAATTTTGCTGCAAAATAGAGAAGTTAGTCTCAGCCTGAGTCTAGAGTCTGGAGCCCCTGCCTCAGATGCCTGCTCAGCTTACATGGGTCAAAAAGAAGACAAAGAGAGGAACAGGAAACAAATACAGTGGTACCTTGGTTCTCGAACTCAATCTGTTTGTAAACCAAGGTGCAGCTTCTGATTGGCTAATTGGCCCGGGAAACAATGCCAACAGCTGAAACAAACATTCAACTTCCAGAAATCGTTCGCAAACCGGAACACTTACTTCCAGGTTTGCGGTGTTTGGGGGCCAATTTATTCGGGATCAAAGCTGTTCGGGAACCAAGGTACCACTGTAATGCCTGCCTCCCTCCCCAAATGAGGGAGGGGGTGTCCAGGCCATGCCACCTCTATAAATTTACAGCTCTGTGGTCCTTAACCCTTTCATTTACTAACTAGCATAGACATGCACTGTTAGGTCTGACTGAAAAAATCTCCCAGTTTCCACCTCATCTTTAGTGGTGACCCTACATATAACATTTGGATTACAAAGTGAGAAGGGGGTGGTGGCAGAGGGGACAGCTGGCTCTTGGGTTGGGCAGGGGAAAGCTCCACCTTTGGTTCCTCAAAGTGTTGTTCCACCATAAACGGTGGTTTTTATCCATGTATTTTTATTTTGTTTTGTTTTGTTTTGGGTTGGGGTGGGATGGTTGGTGAGTGGGGTGGGGATTGGTTTTGTTTGGTGTAATTGTTTTTTGTTTGTTTGTTTGTTTGCTTTTATATTTTGTAAATGGAGGCGAGTATGAGGCTTGGGATTCCTACTGTGGAGGGGCGAGGGAGGTATGGCGGTGGGGGCAGATGTCATAGGCGAAGGGGATCGAGATACGGATATGCTCGTACCCCTTCCAATCTGCGCCCCATCCCTAGAGACGAGGGTAGGGTGAGCAAGGATTACTCACCTCCGTCACTGGTGTTGTGCAATGCCAGGTCTATAGGCAACAAAACCGCCACCCTGCGAGATTTCTTTACCTCGCAGGGGGTTGACCTGGCTTGTGTGACGGAGACCTGGGTGCGCGAAGGGGATACTGTTACCTTACGAGAGATGGCGCCCCCGGGTTTCTCCGTCCTCCACCAGTCGTGGACTGTGGGCCGGGGGGGAGGGGTGGCATTATTAATCCGGGAAGATTGTTCTTTCAGGGCTCTACCATCGCCATCGATCCCCGGCACTGAATGTGTTGGCCTAGTGTGGGGCTCCGAGGTGAGCTTGGCTGTCTGGCTGGTGTACCGGCCACCTAGCGCACCAGCAGCCACCCTGTCAGGCCTGCTGGAGGCGGTGGCCGGCTGGGCCTTGGAGTTCCCTAACCTATTGGTATTGGGGGACTTCAACATCCATGCTGATGCCACTCCCTCCTCACAGGCTCTGGACCTGGTGTCTTCCATGGCAACACTAGGGCTCTCCCAGTTTGTTTCGGGCCCCACACATCAAGCAGGCCACACGCTGGATTTGATCTTTGGCGTCGGTATAGATGTGATCATGTTTCCTTCGATGAAGGTGCCATGGTCTGATCACTACGCTCTGAAAGCCAGGATTGACGTTCCACCCCCACCCTGCTTAGGTGGCGAGCCGATTTGGGCTCGCCCGCAGAGGCTGATGGACCCTGATAGATTCCGTCAAGCCTTGCGGGACCTTTCTCCCCCTGGCGACTCATTGACTGAGCTTGTTGAGGGCTGGAATACCCATCTCCTGGCAGCCATCAATGAGATTGCACCTAAGCGCCCTCTGCGACCCCGCAGAAACTGGGCTCCCTGGTTTACCGAGGAGCTCCGGAAAATGAAGCGGGACCTCAGACGGCTAGAGCGAGTATGGCGGGGTGCCCGTGACGGAGCTTCAAGAACATCTTATAGGGTTTTTATGAAAACCTACGAGATGGCAGTGAAGGCTGCTAAGAAGTCCTACTTCTCAGCCTCCATTGCATCCGCTAGCTCTCGCCCGGCGCAATTATTTAGTATAATTCGGTCTTTAACGTCCCTCGAAGGACAGCCAAATTTAAATAATAAATTGACACACAGCTGTGAGGCATTTGCGAGCTTTTTTGCGGAGAAGGTCCTGTTGCTCCGCCATGACCTCCCTGCCAATTTGGATACAATAAAGGAACTGGAGGCCCCTCGACTGTCCTCGGGTCCAGTATTGGACCACTTTGACCCGATATCCCCAGCCGATGTGGACAGACTCCTCCAAGCTGGAAAGCCCACCACTTGTCCCCTCGACCCGTGCCCGTCCTGGCTGATTAGAGCGTGTCCAGATGAGGTACGGGCCCCCCTGGGGGATATCATCAATTTGTCCCTTGGCACCGGGACATTCCCAGGGGAATTGAAGGAGGCAGTGGTGCGCCCGCTCTTAAAGAAAACATCATTAGATCCCTTAGATCTATCCAATTACCGCCCGGTTTCGAATCTTCCATCCCTGGGTAAGGTGATTGAGAGAGCGGTTGCTGAACAGCTTGGTAGGTTTCTGGATGAAACATCGGCTCTGGATCCATTCCAGTCCGGCTTCCGCGCTGGTCATGGGACCGAGACGGCTCTGGTTGCCCTAACAGATGATCTTCGTAGACAGCTGGATCGAGGCGGGTCGGGGCTGCTGATTCTTCTAGATCTGTCAGCAGCTTTCGACATGGTCGATCACGAACTCTTGGACCACCGCCTTGCCGACGTGGGGATCCAGGGCACAGTCCTTCAATGGCTGCGCTCGTTTCTCTCTGGTCGGGGACAGAGGGTGGCGCTTGGGGGGGAATTGTCATCGCGCCACTCCTTGGTGTGTGGAGTGCCTCAGGGTGCGATTCTCTCCCCGATGCTTTTTAACATCTTTATGCGCCCCCTCGCCCAGCTTGTCCGGAGTTTTGGGCTGGGTTGCCATCAGTATGCTGATGACACCCAACTCTATCTGTTGATGGATGGCCATCCTGACTCGGCCCCAGACGCACTGATCAGATGCTTGGAAGCTGTGGCTAGATGGTTACGTGGGAGCCGGTTAAATCCTTCGAAGACAGAGGTCCTCTGGCTGGGACGGGACGATATGGGATTGAGGGGGCAACTCCCATCTCTTGCGGGGGTGCAATTAGTGCCAGCACCGTCCGTTAAGAGTTTGGGTGTAATCTTCGATACCTTCCTCTCCGTGGAGGCGCAGATTGCAGCCATAACAAAGGCGGCATTTTTTCATCTCCGCCAAGCTAAGCAGTTGGCTCCTTACCTCTCTCGCCCTGACCTAGCCACTGTGATCCACGCGACGGTCACCTCCAGACTGGATTATTGTAACTCGCTCTACGTGGGGCTGCCCTTGAGACTGACCCAGAAACTCCAGCGGGTGCAGAATGCCGCAGCGAGACTCCTTACGGGGTCTTCGCTGCGAGATCACATTCATCTGGTGCTATACCAGCTGCACTGGCTCCCGGTGGAGTACAGGATCAGGTTTAAGGTGCTGGTTTTAACCTTCAAAGCCCTATACGGCCTAGGACCCTCGTACCTACGGGACCGCCTCTCCTGGTATGCCCCACAGAGGAACTTACGGTCTTCAAATAAAAACATCTTGAAGGTCCCAGGCCACAGAGAGGTTAGGCTGGCCTCAACTAGAGCCAGGGCTTTTTCGGCTGCGGCTCCAACCTGGTGGAACGCTCTGTCACAAGAGACAAGGGCCCTGCAGGACTTGACATCTTTCCGCAGGGCCTGCAAGACAGAGCTGTTCCACCAGGCCTTTGGTCAGGGCGCAGCCTGACTCCCTCCTTTGGCAATCTTTACAAAACTTGAGTTTATGGTTGCCATCAATTTTGATTTTAATTAATTTTTATAATGTTTTTATAATTGTTGCACTATTTTAGTGTTGTTAGCCGCCCTGAGCCCGGCTTCGGCTGGGGAGGGCGGGATATAAATAAAATGTATTATTATTATTATTATTATTATTATTATTATTATTATTATGACCTCTGCCTCTAACTTCTCCACCTGGACTTGGGAAGTGCCTCCTGTATCTGGGATGACAGCTTGAAGCGCACCAGCGCCCACCCTGCCCTTGTCCTCCAAAGGTCTGGATTGCAGGACAAGATGAAGAGAGGCAGGAAATTATATGAAGAGGAGTCGGTCCCTTCCTCACTCTCTTCCACTGTGGTTCCTGTGATAGCCCAGATCCCTCCTCTACCCCAACTGCAGCCCCAGTTTTAAAAAGGCCCCAATGCAATATGGTCTCCACCGGCCCTTCAGCCCACCTACCCTCCTTGGGTCTCCACTGAAGCACATTAGGAAATCCAATGGATCTGGCACTGAATTCAGGAAAGGGGAGAATCAGAAGTGTTCTGGTGTGGCTAGGAGGATGCAGCCATCCTATTGTTATGAAAGGCTTATGTTCAGAGTGTGGCCAGGATTTGATACAAGATATGCCAGTATCCACAGCAACTGCATCAGTGGTTCATAGTGCACCAGAATTGGTGGTTAGCTCTGAGCAAGCTGAACCATTAGGAAGAGAAGACCAGGAGGGGCTATGATGCTGGTGGTAGATTTGGATTGCAAACATCATCAACCACAGCCAGTATTGTGATTTTTACCATTTTTATTATTTATTAAATTTGTTAGTCGCTTTATCTTGTTCAGGACAACCCAAAACGACTTGCAACCAAACAAAAGAGGGGAGAACCCCCACATAAATACATTAAAGCCAAGAGGAAAAAGAAATACATTAAAACATCCCACCGACATTTAAAAGACCGCAGATAGTTAAAGAAATGAGGCCTGGTTATAGAATAAAGTTTTTGCCTGGAACGTAAAGATATATAGTGATGGCACCAGGCAAGTCTCCCTGGGGACAGCATTCCACAAATGGGGAGTCACTGCAGAAAAGACCCGTTCTCCTGCTGCCAACTACCAGATCTCTCATGGAGTGGGAAAACAAAGAATGGCCTCAGATGACGAACAAAGTGTTTGGGTCAGTTATATGTGGCTAGTTATTCCGCAAGCTGCAATTGTCATTGCAATGAAATTGAGGAGAGAACAGATCACACAGGTGAGATAATGACAGGAACTCATTTTCTCTGCTTTATAACTGGGTGCAATGTTAGTTTGAGAGAACATTCCCAACTAGAAATGCACAAAAATCCCCACCTACCCCCCAGATCCCAGATACCCAGTTGGTATTGGCAATTGCATGGTTAGGCAGGTATAATGTATCTGGGTGATCAATTAGGTTCTGGGGAGTTCTCTCACTTGCAGCGTCAACCCAGTTTCCTAAGATTTCCTCCTGCACTGTTGTGCCCCTCAACTGGAGTCACTTGCAAAAGAGTAGCTCAATGAAATAAAACCTCCTGGCATTTTGTTTCACTGTTTGGTTTTTGTTGTCAGATGCTCCTTTGTGTTCAGATCAGGCCTCAGCACAATAATGTAGCACTTGGGAATGAAGATGCAGCCCAGAAGCCCAGCACTGGAGGCCAACATAGAGAAGATCTGCACAGCTACCAGGTACTTCCCCTTGGTGCTCAGGTAGGTGGGCACAAAGGACACCCAAACACTGCAGAAGACCAACATGCTGAAGGTGATCAGCTTGGCTTCATTGAAGGCCCCAGGCAGCTTCCTGGCCAGGAAAGCCACCGTGAAGCAGATGGCAGCCAGGAAGCCCATGTAACCCAGGGCAGCATAAAACATGGCAACAGACCCTTCATTACATTGCAGGATGATCTGCTCAGGTTGGGACCTCATGTCAGAGTCTGGGAATGGGGGAGAGATTCCCAACCAGATGGTGCAGATAACCACTTGGACACTGGAACAGGAAAGGACAATGGAGTTGGCCAGACTCTTCCCTAGCCATTTCCTCACCTTGTTCCCTGGCTTTGTGGCCAGGAAGGCCAGCACCACAGTGATGGTTTTAGCCAAGACAGAAGAGACGGCAACTGAGAAGATGATGCTGAAGGCTGTTTGTTGGAGAAGGCAGGTCACTTTCCTTGGCCGGCCAATGAACAGGAAGGAGGACAAAAAGGAAAGCAGGAGGGAGATGAGGAGGATGAAAGAGAGGTCCCGGTTGTTGGCTTTGACTATCGGAGTTTCTAGGAATTTAAGGAAGATTCCTAGCACACAGCCTGTGGTGATGGAAAAGAAGAAGGCAAAGGAAGCCAGGAGGATCCCCAAAGATTCTTCATAGGCCAGGAAAGTGATAACTTTGGGAACACATTGAACTTGAACCTTGTTTGGATACTGATCTTCTGGACATTTGGCGCAGTGTTTTGCATCTGAGGGGGAGAAAAGGGGCGCCTTAGCATCATTTACATCCATTACTATCTTTGTTCTATTGCGTTTTGAAAAAATATGCTGAAGTCAGGAGGTAAGAATGTGCAATAAGGAATGAACAACATTGGTTTCTTAATTTGCGTATTGTACCATTCCTTTCCCCTCAGGTGACAGAGGTGGCACATAATTTTTTCCTCAAATTTTATTGCCAGAAATTTCTTGTGACGTAGATAAAGATGAAAGGCAGTGACTGTCCCCCAGAGATGCTTCTGGTGTCTTGATTGTACAGCTTTTGCAAATGCTGAAGACACACCTCTTTACCTTGACCCTTGACATTTATGGTGTTTTATTTTGTGGGGCGTAACTGTTCTACTAAACAATTCAAAGTGTTGGTGCTGACCTTTAAAGCCCTAAACGGCCTCAGTCCAGTATATCTGAAGGAGCGTCTCCACCCCCATCGTTCTGCCCGGACACTGAGGTCCAGCACCGAGGGCCTTCTAGCGGTTCCCTCGCTGCGAGAAGCCAAGTTACAGGGAACCGGGCAGAGGGCCTTCTCGGTAGTGGCACCCGCCCTGTGGAACGCCCTCCCACAAGATGTCAAAGAGAAAAATAACTACCAAACTTTTAGAAGACATCTGAAGGCAGCCCTGTTTAGGGAAGCTTTTAATGTTTAATAGGTTATTGTATTTTAGTGTTTTGTTGGAAGCTGCCCAGAGCGGCTGAGGAAACCCAACCAGATGGGCAGGGTATAAATAATAAATTATTATAGTTGTTGGTGGTGGTGGTGGTGGTGTTAGTATTATTATTATACTGCCCTGTTCCACCTGAAACGGATTCATTTAATATAAATTATATATCTGGCCACTGAATTTTAAAACAGGGGAATAGCCCACAGTTCGCTTCCTTGAGGTCATTTGTTTCAACCTACTTCCTGTAATTTATGGAGGTGATTAAAAATAGAGATGTCAAGAAACGATCCACATTTTAAAATATCTCTATCAGAAAATGCCTCTGAATTAATC
>JAXCMG010010221.1:0-33666 GCA_034642415.1 Podarcis siculus | reverse complement strand
TATTATTATTATTATTATTATTATTATTATTATTATTATTATTATTATCAATGAGCACTGGCTGAGCTCTCACACTCCCTTCCCCTCCCTCCAAATGTTCAGTTGTACAATGCATGCAGATCTTCTTGCTATAGAATACATATAATCCACACACACATACCTTCCAACATTTCTCCAATGAAAATAGGGACGACCATTATTAGTAGTATTAGTAGTATTATTAGTATTAGTATTAGTTTTAGTATCATTATATTTATAAAATGACTGGGTTGCCCCAGCTACTCTGGGCAGCTTTCAACCTATATAAAAACACGGCAAAAGTTTTAAAACTTCCCTATACAGGGCTGCCTTCAGATGTCTTCTAAAGGTTGTATAGTTACTTATCTCCTTGGCTCGGGGGTCGGATAATTCCATACCCTCTAGCATTTCTCAGATGAAAATTGGGACATCCTAAGGAAAAGTGGGACACTCCTGGATCAAAACAGAAACTGAGACGTCTTCTGTAAATCCAGGACTTTCCCTGGAAAACAGGGACACTTGGAGGGTCTGCACACACTCAACCACACTTGAAACCTTTGTATTAGGTAGTAATGCTGGTGATCGCGGAGAAAGCTGAAACAGGGACTGTTTCCCTTGTAAATAGGAACAACTGGAGCAGAGGCTGCAGAAATAAAGACATCCACCTGCACCTACTTACTTACGTCTTAACCTTCATTAATGGGGGTTGGGAAAAGTTGTATGGATGTAGAAGAATTTTATCTGGAGATGTGTTTCCACTGATGAGGAAGTCTCCAGGGCGGTAGTAACTGCTGGCATCATTTTCATCCCTGATCAGATTCAAGGGGCATTTTGTCTTCAGGTGCCCACAGATTCCACGAGGCATTAGCAGCAAAAGTAGAAGCAGAACCACCAGAAAGATCATTCTGCCTTCTGCACCTGTCTTGTGAGCGCTCCTCTCTCCTCCTCAGCTAACTGATTAGAAGCCAAAAGCTATCGGAAGACCAAAGCTGCAGTGGCAATAAATTTATGTAAGCCTTCCCCACCCACTCACCCACCCTTTTACCTCCTCTAAATCTTGACTCAGTCTGTCTCTGATGCAAGAGATATTCCGGGTTCCAACTTTTTCCCTCCCAAGGCGCAATGCAAAAGTTAACCTCAGGCTGCCTTTGATCCTAATGTGTTGGAAACCTCCAGCAATGTCTCCCAAGCTTCAGAAATAATAATTACTATGATTGTAATAATTATAAAGCCAAGGCAACTCGTCCCTTCAATATCCTGGAGACTCTGTGTGGCTTGAGGAGCAGGTGTAGAGCTGGAGGAAAAAATGTATTTGTGAGAAATTGCAGATGTGGCTTCAAAGTACGGTGTGAGTCAGAGCAGGGGGGAGTTTGGCCTGAACTTTGCTGAGAGAAAACTGACAGCCCTGGTTGCAAAAGAGCAACAGCCCCCTTCTAGTGTTATTCCACAGCAACTGACAGCCAGGAGCCTCTGATCCTAGGGTTCTTTTTCAAAACCATCTAAGTTGGTAGCCATCACCCATAAAAGTGATTCATCTTCTCAACACACTCACACCACATGGGCTGAGCACATCTTTTGAAGGGATGTTTATTGTAGTACCTCTTTAAGAATCACTCGGTGTAATAATAATAATAATAATAATAATAATAATAATTTTATTATTTATATCCCACCCATCTGGATGGGTTTCCCCAGCCACTCTGGGTGGCATTTAAAAACATATTTTTAATATGTTTAATATGATTAAAATTGTAATCACTTTTAAATATATATTAATAATAATAATAATAATAATAATAATAATAATAAATTTTATTTATATCCCGCCCTCCCCAGCCGAAGCTGGGCTCAGGGCAGCTAACAACAATAAAACAGTACAAAAGTACAGCACAAACAACACTCTAAAATCATTCATTATAAAATTAATTCAAATCAAGCCACTGGCAACCATTGCGCCAGAGCTCCGCGAAGATTGCCGAGGGAGGGAGTCAGGCTGTGCCCTGGCCAAAGGCCTGGTGGAACAGCTCCGTCTTGCAGGCCCTGCGGAAGGATGTCAAATCCCGCAGGGCCCTGGTCTCTTGGGACAGAGCGTTCCACCAGATCGGAGCCACAGCTGAAAAAGCCCTGGCTCCGGTTGAGGCCAGCCTAACTTCTCTGTGGCCTGGGACCTTCAAGATGTTTTTATTTGAAGACAGTAAGTTTCTCTGTGGGGCATACCAGGAGAGGCGGTCCCACTTTCAGCAAGTAGAACTAATGAAGGAATCTTTACAGTCTCTACACCAAGGGGGGGGCAATTTGAATTTTATGGGAGGCAATTCGAGAATGAGTTAGACCAAGTTAATGGCCTTTTAGGCTTCTTTCACATGAATAGGAGTTCACTGCTGGGGAAACCATAGCTTTAACTATATGGACCTTTGTCGGCAAGGTGATATCTCTGCTTTTTAAGATGCTGTCTAGGTTTGTCTTCGCTTATCTCCCAAGAAGCAGGCATCTTTTAATTTCGTGGAGGTAGGAGTTTGCATGGTGGACTGAGAGAAACAAAGGCTTGAGGGGGCATGACACAGCCTGGCAGGACAGCTTACTTTATGGTCTTAACCCCTTTATGCATAAATTAAACTTAAGCATGTTGGTTATATGAGGCTGGTTATCCCACACTGCCCACCCAAAAATAAGGCAGAATTTGGTTCCTTATTGAACACAGAACTATAGAAGCTACCTCCATCGGGCACCAAACATTGCATGCACCTCAATCCCTTAATAGGCTGAGGGACACCTTTTTTCTTGTGATAATTCTACACAATATTTATTCTAATTCTTATTGCTATTATCCACCACTGCCACAATGTCCTTTCTTCTATCAGATCAAAATGAGCAGATAACAGCAAAAGTTGCTAGGTTCATAGCTGGGGCAATCAGAATAAGGGCCACTAACTGACTGCTGATTCAGGACGTTAAATTGTGCTCTTATATCAAATTTCCTCAGGTATGGACCACCGGTATTAAATTTACGGCATGTAATGCCTTAAGAGAAAACATTATGAAAATGATCTATAGGTGGTACATGACCCCAGCCAAGCTGGCAAAGATTTATCATTTGCCCAATAATAAATGTTGGAAATGTAATGAAACGGAAGGTACCTTCTATCACCTTTGGTGGACCTGCCCGAAGATTAAGGCCTTCTGGGAAATGATCTATAATGAAATTAAGAAAGTCCTTAAAAGAACTTTTCCTAAGAAACCAGAGGCTTTTCTCTTGGGCATGGTGGGCCAAATGGTGTCAAGGAAGGATAGAACATTTTTAATGTACGCCACAACAGCAGCAAGGATCCTTCTAGCAAAGTATTGGAAGACACAAGAACTACCCACGTTGGAAGAATGGCAGACGAAGGTGATAGACTACATGGGACTGGCTGAGATGACTGGCAGAATCCGAGACCAGGGGAAGGAGACAGTGGAGGAAGAATGGAAGAAATTCAAGATATATTTGAAAAATTGTTGTAATATGGATGAAAACTAGGAGGTCAGGGGGAGAGGAAATAAAGAACCACAGCTGTAATTAATAAGTTAAGGAAGATAACCATAAGAATTGATCTAAACAATGTGATGAGTGAAGGGTTGCTGAAAAAATTTGAACCAAGGATGCAGAAAAGGGGTGGTATGGGGAGGTCTGTTTTATGTTTTTTATGTTTGTTATGTTTTTTATGTTATTGTTATGTATTTAAACTGTTAAAAACTAATAAAAATTTTTAAAAAATCAAATTTCCTTTTCTGCGTATACTGTAATGTTTTACTGCTGCTATGGCCATTGGCTAATGCGAATAAAGCTTTATCTGTACACAATATTTATTCTAATTCTTATTGTTATTATTAACATTCCTATCCTGCCTTTCCTCCCAAAAGAGTCCAGGGCAGAAAAAAATAAAGCAGCAAGGCAATACAATTATGGACTGAACTCATGGATTGATGTAAGGCATGGTCTGCTCAAATATAATAAGATCCTGCTGGCTAGATCAGGTCAATGGTCCATTATCATCAGCATTCCACAGCCTGCTCTCACAGCAGCCAACCCAATGCTTCATTTGAAATCTCACTACCAACTCCTGAGCAGAACAGAATTCTCCTCTCCTACAGTTTGCATGGATCATGGATCACTGCCTTGCCATGGCGAAGGGGGTTGAATAACTCAGAGAACCTATGAGCTATACCGTGAAGGGCCACCCAAGATGGACAGGTCATAGTGGAGAGTTTAGACCAAACGTGATCCACTTGGAGGAGGAACCGGCAAACCACTCCAGTATCTCTGCCAAGAAAACTCCATGGACAAAGGCAACAGGCATATAAAAGTTATGACGCTGGAAGATGAGCCCCTCAGTTCGGAAGGCGTCCAACATGCCACTGAGGAAGAGCGGAGGACAAGTACAAGTAGATCCAGAGCTGATGAAGCGGCTGGGCCAAAGCCGAAAGGATGCTCAGTTGCGGATATGCCTGGAAGCGAAAGGAAAGTCCAATGCTATAAAGAAAAATATTGCATAGGAACCTGGAATGTAAGAACCATGAACCTGGGTAAGTTGGATGTGGTCAAAAATGAGATGGCAAGAATAAATATTGACATCCTGGGCATCAGTGAACTAAAATGGACGGGAATGGGCGAATTCAGTTCGGATGACCATCATATCTACTACTGTGGGCAAGAATCCCGTAAAAGAAATGGAGTGGCCCTCATAGTCAACAAAAGAGTGGCGAAAGCTGTACTGGGATGCAATCTCAAAAATGATAGAATGATCTCGATACGAATCCAAGGCAGACCTTTTAACATCACAGTAATCCAAGTTTATGCACCAACCACTGGTGCTGAAGAAACTGAAATTGACCAATTCTATGAAGACTTAAAACACCTTATAGAAGTGACACCAAAGAAGGATGTTCTAACTGGAGTGTGGCCATTGTGGCTATTGGCCATTAATCACTTTAAAGCCCACCCCATCCCTTGAAAAAATGTGACCAGCCCCTTTTGAACCCTCTGCCCTGCTTGTGAGCTTCCCAGAGCACCAATGGGAGATACAGGCTGCAAGACAAGACGGGCCTTTGTTCTAATCCAGCTGCAGGGCTCTTCAAAGGTTCTTGCGAAGAAAGTTCAGCCCAAACTCCCCCTTCCCCTCACTTGGACACATGTCAAACTTTTGAGATGCAGATCACAAACATGTTTTTCTCTGGCTCTGCTCTATTCCATTAAGTCATGCAAACACCCTAGGAAGTTGTGAACACAAAACTTCTTCTGCTATTAATTATCAAAATCATAGTGATTTAGTCTTCTGAAAGATCAAGAGATATTTCTGGAGATTGCCAAAACATCAGAATCAACAACAGGATGCCGTTATTAATTGCACAGTGCCGGGTGGGGAAGTCTTTGCAGAGAATATCTCCTGTGTCAGAGACAGACTTTGTCAAGATTTATAACAGATGAAATGCTGGATGGGGAGTGGATACGCCTGCATAGTGTTTAATAGCTCTGAAGTCATAGCTGAACACCTCCTCGATTAGGAAAGCCATTGCAGCTTTGGTCTTGCAAGAATTTTTGGCTTCTTTGGATTAGCTGGCTCTGGAGGTGACAAGAGAAGTGCAGAGGGCAGAGCCAGAATGAGATTCCTCCTAGTTCCATTGCTATTCCAACTGCTAATGATGCCCCATTCAGTCTTTGGGAACCTGAAGGCAATATGTCCCTTGAATCTGATCAGGGAACCAACTGATGCACGCAATTACTACCGGCCTGGTGATTTCATCATTAGTGGGATCATATCTCCAAATATCATTATGGATCAACATCCATACAACTTTTCGAAGATCCCAGTAGTCAAGTTTGAGGGGTGAGTAATTATATGCAGACCGGTATCATTTCAATGGTTCCTATTTTTCGATGATATTGCTCCTATTTCAGGGCTGTGAAGCCTATGGCTCTACAGACGTCAATGGACCACAGTTCCCATTTTCTCTAACCACTGGTCTTGCTGGCTCTGGATGATGGGAGTTGGGTGTCCAGCAACAGGTTTCCCACCACCACCTCTCCTATTTCCTCACCCCCTAGGTCTTCCCTAGTAAAATAACTCTATCAGTGTTGCTGTGTTGCCCCTTAGAGATGGTGACACAAAAATACAAATGAATCTGGTCAGGAATGAAAAGGAAACATTAAATGATCTCACCTGCAGGAGGGAGATGAGGGTGGCATGGAACTCATGCACTTTCCAAGGTGACAAGGTTTTATTTGGAATCAACTTGATCACCTCGCCCTCTTTCCTTTCTCTTTCTGTGATGGAACTCCTATTTGGGGACTTCCCTGGCTTCTTTCTGGCCCACGTAGGACCAGTCTGGATAGTTGGCCTTGGTGAAGACGTGACGTTTTCATCCTCAAAAAAGTTTTTGATTTGAGTTCCTACTGAAATGAGGCTGCAGTTTAATGTTTTAATGTCGTATTTTAATCTTGCTTTTAAGTTGTATTTCAATCAATTGTTTTTATACCTGGTGTCAGCTGCCCTGAGCCCAGTCTTGGCTGGGGAGGGCAGGGTATAAATAAAAGCATGTATGTATGTATGTATATTACTACTACTATTATTATTATTATTATTATTATTATTATTATTATTATTATTATTCTATTTGAGCAATATGTAAACTGCCTAACCACAGTTGTGGTTGCAACAGTAAACATACAGAAGATCATTTCATACAGAAATGAAAGCTTTCCTCCTTCAATCCAAGCCCTTTCTTTTTTTCTGTCATTTGATGATGATGATGATGATGATGAATAGCAGTTTGACACTTTTTGTTGATTTATTTATTGCAGCGGGACAGTTAGGTACTACTGGCACATCTTGTCCTTCTTGTTCACCATCCAGGAGATCAACCAGAACCCCCGACTCTTACCCAACATCACCCTGGGCTACAACCTCTATGAGAACTATTTAGATGCAAGGATGACTTCTGATGCCATGATAGACTTGCTTGGAGGCTGGGATAGCAATATTCCAAATTATAACTGTGGGAGGAAAAACCACCTCCTGGCTGTCCTTGAAAGGGGGAAATCTGCAATTGCAAAACAGATTCAAGCCATGTCAGGCATCTACAAAACCCCACAGGTATGAAGGTGTGGCATGCAAGGGCAGAGTAAAATGTCAACTGCATAAAATTCCACTTTCTCTTCAGGCCAGTCAATGTGGGACGTGGGGGCAAGGGGTGGGAGATAATCCTGAGCTATAGATCCAAGGCTCTTTTTTCCGAGACCCTTCACCAACTTGCACCCTCCAGTGTCTCTGACTGTTAGATAGTAATTATTTCAGATTAATGAATATCTGGGCTGCCCAGAAAACAAGACACACACACACCCCATGGCCTCGCTGATGTGTCCAAAGGAAAGCAAAGGAAAGCAATACGTTTGGCACTAGCTTGGCACTAGGAGTTGCCAGAAGGAAGCCCAAAAGATGCCAACCAACCAGAGCCACAGCTAGGTGATGTTGCACCTCTGGCAGAACCGTCCAGATTGCGCCCCATAGCCAAATTAGCTCTTCCTCCATTTTTGTCGTGCCACTCCAGTGATGGGCGCTGAAATATCAGCATCCCTGATGGGGCGTGACCAAGCTGCTTTCACCAGGAAGAGCACCAGCGCCAGTCTCTTTGAAAGCCAATTGGATTGTTCCCATGAAGTCGGCCAGCTGGGAGATGTGGCTGATCTCCCCATCCATCTCCAGCGCTTGGGTGGGCAGGTCTTCCCACTGTGATTTCCCCACCCTCATCCCCCTGTCGGATCTGCGCCTCCCTCAAACGCAAACCCCTGAATCAGTGTTTGGGTCCTGAGTTCACATGAGGAATCAGATGCTGTGTGTGTGTGTGTGTGTGTGTGTGTGTGTGTGTGTGTGTTGTTGAAGACCAGAGACTTGGTGCCTCGTTCTGTGGGTTTTTGCATTTTAATTTAGGAGACTTTCAAAGCCTCCTGTCAGGGGCATTCCCACTCAGACAGTGAAGAATCCGAAGAGGAAGGACAGTCTGAGGGGAGTAGAAATGGGATCCTCCTAAATCGAGGGTCCTGGTTGCGCAAGAGACCCTTAAGCCACCCCCACAGATTGTATTGTTGCTAGGCATGGCCCAAGCCTTGTCTGTTGGGCCCCAGGATCGCACTTGTCTGTTTGGGTCAATTGGGGCGAGTGGCGGGATCCTGGGGACCTATAAATGCGGCAGCGCGATGGGGGTGGGGCACTTACGAAATAAGGTCCTGGCATACTGAGCATGCCCAAAGAATTTGGTAAGGGTGACCAATCACACGATGCTCTCTTTGTTTAAGAGGATAGTTAGTACACATGCTCACACTGTTTGTCCTTTGGACCAGCCATAGAGAGACAGCGCGGTATATGCTTGAAGTGCCTTGAAAGGAAATAGGGTGAGGGAAACTCAGTATTTTGACTGGATAGGAAATTTAAACTTAGTGGGATGTATGGAATGTGCATAGTCAATGTATAAAATGGTATGGAATCCATTGGCCACGTAATTTGGGAAAATATCCCTGCTGGTCCTTTCTGCACAGTAAAGAAATAAATACTTTGGACTACTTTTTCACTCATAGTCTCATGTGGTTTACTGGCATATCCATGAGATAGAGCAAGCTTTTACTTGCAGCAATGGTGCATCTGCCCCAGCTGCAACAAAGCATGTCTCTCCTGTATTGGTTTTCACAGCCACAGCAAGCACTGTAACCTTCCAACCGTTTGACTTCACATTCAAAGGCGCATTTCTCCATTGTCTCCTGAGACAGATAGATGCCAGCCAATCAGATGCAGCAGCTAGGTTCTTAAGGAGGGAGCAAGCTGGCACCTATGCAACCATTAAACATCTTGTGCTTATCCTGAAAGGAAAACAAAGCACTAATATTTTCCTTTCCTCCCTAGCTCAGTTATGGCTTCACCGCCCGGCTTCTAGAAGGTAAAACTGAGTTTCCTTCTGTATACCAGATGTTCCCCAGAGAAGAAGCTCAGTACAAGGGGATTGTTGAGTTGCTCCTGTACTTTGGATGGACATGGATCGGCCTCCTTGCTCCAGAGGATGACAGCGGAGAAAGGTTTGTGGTTGCTTTGACACCTCAAATGATCAGCAGTGGGATTTGCATCGCCTTCTCAAAAAGAATACCGGAAAATAATCTCTATCTATTCATCAGCCTGAGTGAGCTATTTTCCATGCGGAGACAAGTCAGTGTAATTGTTTGCTATGTAACCAGTCTCAAGGAATTGGCACTCATCATGGCAGTAAACCAATTCTTTGAGAAGCAAACACAGGCAAAAGTCTGGATCACAACAACTTTTCAGGAAATCAATTCTGGCTCGTCATTTTCTCCTGCTTACTTCCGGTACATCCATGGTTCTCTCTCCTTTGTAATGAAGACCAAAATAAGGAGTAACAAACAAGACTACTATGAAGCAAACTCCCCGCTTCTTGATCACTTTTTGGCAGAAGCATTCCGTTGCTCTTATTCAAAACATACGTTGTCCATGAAAAGCTGGGGAAGTTGCAGAGAGGAGGAGAGACTTGAGTCTTTGCCCCAGGAGGAGCTGGAGAGAGCCCTGTCTCAAGACAGCTACAGCACTTACGTCAATGTTCATGCTGTGGCTCAGGCCTTAAATGCTGCGGTTTCATCAGGGTCAAAGCAGATGATGGTGCTGAGTGAAGGAGATGAATGGGAGCATCACAGGCTACAGCCATGGCAGGTATTTTCTTCCTGCTTTTGCAAGCCACAAACCATTGTCTTAATAATGATGATGATGATGATGATGATGATTTATTATTTATACCCTGCCCATCTGGCTGGGTTTCCCCAGCCACTCTGGGCGGCTTCCAACACAATGTTGTTGTTGTTGTTTAGTCATTTAGTTGTTTAGTCGTGTCTGACTCTTCGTGACCCCATGGACCAGATCACGCCAGGCACTCCTGTCTTCCACTGCCTCCCGCAGTTTGGTCAGACTCATATTTGTAGCTTGGAGAACACTGTCCAGCCATCTCGTCCTCTGTGGTCCCCTTCTCCTTGTGCCCTCCATCTTTCCCAACATCAGGGTCTTTTCCAGGGAGTCTTCTCTTCTCATGAGGTGGCCAAAGTATTCATGATCTGTCCTTCCAGTGAGCACTCAGGGCTGATTTCCTTCAGAATGGAGATGTTTGATCTTCTTGCAGTCCATGGGACTCTCAAGAGTCTCCTCCAACACCATAATTCAAATGTTCTTCTCATTATAGGAGATTGGAATGCTAAAGTAGGGAATCAAGAGATAAAAGGAACAACTGGCAAGTTTGGCCTTGGAGTTCAAAATGAAGCAGGGCAAAGGCTAATAGAGTTCTGCCAAGAGAACACAATATTAAAATACAGTAATGCATCAAACATTAAAAGCTTCCTTAACAGGGCTGCCTTCAGATGTCATCTACAAGTCTGGTAGTTGTTGTTCTCTTTGACATCTGGTGGGAGGGCGTTCTACAGGGCAGGCACCACTACTGAGAAGGCCCTCTGCCTGGTTCCCTGTAACTTGGCTTCTCGCAGTGAGGGAACCGCCAGAAGGCCCTCGGTGCTGGACCTCAGCGTCCAGGCAGAACGATGGGGGTGGAGACGCTCCTTCAGGTATACTGGACCAGGGCAATTTAGGGCTTTAAAGGTCAGCACCAACACTTTGAATTGTGCTCGGAAACATACTGGGAGCCAATGTAGGTCTTTCAAGACCAGTGTTATGTGGTCTCGGTGGCCGCCCCCAGTCACCAGTCTAGCTGCCGCATTCTGGATTAGTTGTAATTTCCGAGTCACCTTCAAAGGTAGCCCCACATAGAGTTCATTGCAGTAGTCCAACTGTGGAATACAATGTAGTAGTGAGATATTTTTTTAAAAAAATGGCTCTTTCGGGGTTCCAGGTCACATGGAAACCTGTACGTGAGAAAAACCCCTTCCCTAAATATCTTTGCATGAGGCAAAGGAGGTTCTTGGCAAAGATGCGTGTCCCACACCTATGCTGATTTTGACTTTGGATAGACCTGTGACTGCCTTCTTCGCAGTGGGCCCTGTACTGTGGAATAATCTTCACTAGAGATAAAATGGGTGTCAGCTAGTTCCAATATGGCTATACATAAGCACATTCCCGAGCACTGATTTTTAGGACCTCTCTGAGGGCCTTCTGGCAGTTCCCTCACTGTGAGAAGTGAGGTTACAGGGAACCAGGCAGAGGGCCTTCTCGGGAGTGGCGCCCACCCTGTGGAACACCCTCCCATCAGATGTCAAGGAAATAAACAACTATCTGACTTTTAGAAGACTTCAAGGAAGTTTTTAATGTTTTATTGTGTTTTCAATATTCTGTTGGGAGCCGCCCAGAGTGGCTGGGGAAGCCCAGCCAGATGGGCGGGGTATAAATATTATTATTATTATTATTATTATTATTATTATTTTATTATTATTTGCAGGTTTAAAACAAATATTATATTGTCTTTTGTACTAATCTTGTTCTGCAAAGCTCCTTGTTATTTTATATGAAAGGTGCTCTATAAATGCTATAATCTTATGCTCTAGATGAGATGCAAACTGGCCCCAATTTATAAGAGCTTGAAGTGAGTGGATCTGTGGGATAACCAGCCTCATATAACCAACATGCTATGGGGTTAATACCCCATAGTAAGTGGTCCTGCCAGGCTTAGCCTAGGTCACTTCTCCTCACCTTGGGAGGAAATAGGTAATCAAGCCTATTGTTCACACACACCCTCCACTTGGGAAGCTCAGTGTGTGAAGAAGTTTGAGCTGGTTACTTCAACTGAACTGCAAGCTACTCTTGAGTTGCTATACCAATGATTTAGGAACTTGCACCACTTTGTAAGTAAGCTATGTTTTACTTCCGGTGCAAATTTCCGAAGCACATGAATCTGACCTTTGGGGAGTTTGTAAGTAAACAATTTTTAAACTTACCAAACATGTGGTATTTTCCTATGCTGTGGGATGAAGGGAACTTTGGAAAGATACTTTTAAAGGGGACATTTTGGAGGAACTTATTTTAAAGGTTTTACAGCCTATATTTCCATGCTTTACTTTGCTGCATGTTTTGTGATTTCAAATCTCTGCTGGAGTTCTCTCACCAAACCACACTTGCCTCCAGGATTTTTCCTTTCTGTATCTTTTTCCGCCCACCAACATATTCCACATTGTCTCGTTGTTCCTTAATCCTGGTATTTTCCTTGCCATTTCAGCTCTACCATTTCTTAAAAGAAATCCAGTGTTTGAATACTTCCATGGGCAGACCGTGTTTGGATGAGAACTGGGAGCTGCCCCCTGACTTCGATATTGTGAACTGGCTGATGTTTCCCAATAACTCTCGTACTAGAGTGAGAATCGGGAATATAAGGGGAGCGGCATCAACCAACATGAAGTTCACCATTGACTCAAAAGACATTGAGTGGCCCAACCAATTTAAGAAGGTAGGGGATGTAAAGGAGCAGGGAGGCTAGGAGAGCCTGTTTACACTCTTCCTTGAGCAAGTGCTGCAAAACGGTATTATAAGGTAGATCCATTGTGTCTCAGCTACCCAGTAACAGCTGCCACAACAACTCCCTCTTGCCATGGCAGCTGAGACAGGAAGGGAATTTGGCATTCTGAAGGAACAGATAGAGCCCTGGGATCCTGAGAAGTGGCACCAGATCCTTCTCAATTTACTTCTGGAGTTGGCATCACTCTGTCTCGGGAGACAATGGCACCTTTGGGGTGAAGTCAAACCATATATATATCAGGGCAGTTCACAGCATAAAAAATCTGTGGAGCTCTAATAATTTTTGAATAATTTGCATGTGACTATGTGAAGTGGAGAGCATCTTATATCTCCACATATTTTGGAACCCTGGAAATTCAGGTTTCACAGGAGGCCTTATGACAACTCTAGGGGGCCATGGGTGCAATGCAACTTCCAGTAGAAACTGGAAGTTGCTTTGGAGGCCTCATGAGACTTCCAGCATGACCTCTGAGTTCCCGCAAGGCCTTGAAAGCGCCGCTACGGTGTGCCGACATAACATTACGTCATGAAATCACGACGTCACATCGTCATAACGTCACATTATGTCGTGGGCGCCATTGGGCACCCATAAGCTGGGGCCCAAGTCAGCGCCCTTGCTACAATGTCTGGCCAAAGGTGCAAAAGTAATACAATAGATAAAATAAGTACATTTCTGTACGTTGTTCTATAGAAATAAATGTTATACTCCTGATACAAATGTAGTTATTCATAACTTACTACAGTGGTACCTCGCAAGACGAATGCCTCGCAAGACGAAAAACGCGCAAGACAAAAGAGTTTTCCATTTTTTGAGTCGTTCCGCAAGACGAATTTCCCTATGGGCTTGCTTCGCAAGACGAAAACGTCTTGCGAGTTCTTGCGAGTTTGTTTCCTTTTTCTTAAAGCCGCTAAGCCGCTAAGCCGTTAATAGCCGCTAAGCCGCTAAGCCGTTAATAGCCGTGCTTCGCAAGACAAAAAAACCGCAAGACGAAGAAATTCGCAGAACTGATTAATTTCGTCTTGCGAGGCACCACTGTACATTCTGTATATACTCATTGCAAATATCAATGTATTTGTCTTTGTTTTGACAAATAAATTGATATTTGGAATGAGTATATACAGAATGTAGTCATGTAGTCAACACCTCTAAGTTATCCATTCATAAGCTGCGAGTGTCATCTTACTGATCCATTGATTAAAGGGTATCTTATCTTCATTCTTCCAGTTCATAAATATGTCTCTTGGCCAGTTAGGGCATGTAGAATCCATTTTCGTTGTCAGCTTCCATACAATAGGTGTATATAGTTCAAAAGGATATTCTCCGCACGCAAAATCCTTTTAATAATAATCCAGGAATCATTTTTAAGCACAGTGGTACCTCAGGTTACATACGCTTCAGGTTACAGATGCTTCAGGTCACAGATTCCGCTAACCGAGAAATAGTACCTCGAGTTAAGAACTTTGCTTCAGGATGAGAACAGAAATCGTGCTCCATCAGCACAGCGGCAGTGGGAGGCCCCATTAGCTAAAGTGGTGCTTCAGGTTAAGTACAGTTTCAGGTTAAGAACAGACCTCCAGAACGAATTAAGTACTTAACCTGAGGTACCACTGTAACTGCTTTGAAGTGGCAGTACTTTTAATAACTGCTCTCTATCAGTGTTTTCTTATTGCTATGATTAGAATCCTGGAATTGTGGAGTTGGAAGAGACAATGAGGGTCTTCTGGTCCAACTCCCTGCAATGCAGGGATCTCAACAAAATCATGTATGGGAGATAGTCTTCCAGCCTCTGCTTGAAAACCTCCAAGGGAGGAGAGACCACAATCTCTTGCGAGAGTCTTCCATGGTTAAACAGCTTTCATGGTCAGAAAGCTGTTTTGGTATAGTTTGTCCTCTTCCTTGAGCGTATTTCTGTGTAGAAGGCAGGCACATAAATGGGTTCGTGGATCTAGAGATCTTGTTGGGTCCTTCCCAAACCCTATGAATTCCATAGACACAGATGCTTCTAACACTTGCTCCTCGGTGCACCTTCTTCTCCGCATGACTAGACTGTGCCTCGCTCCAGGTGTACCAAAAGCTGCCAGCCTGGATACGCCAAGGTGGTTCAAGAAGGAGAGCCAATTTGCTGCTATGCTTGTGCTCCATGTGCAGAAGGGACAATCTCCACTCAGGAAGGTGGGTCATTCCAAGGGAGAGGGTGTTCCTTCGGAGAATAGAAATAGGGCAAAGAGTCACCCAGAAACACTATGTGCAGAGCAGTAATACATTTTTGAACATAGGTGTTTTATTGGCGTCTCTATTTTCAATCACCATCCTTTCTTCCAGGAATTAAGCTGAAAGTAAGGAAGCAATCATTGCAGAACCATGCGGGTAACAAGGAGACAGCTTAGTATACATGCATGCATGCATGCGCAGAAGCACAGAATCGCAACCCGCGCATGTGCAGACGCGCCACTGTACATAGTCTTTGACTATTTTCAGCTATGCTCTCAATGATCAAAGAAACTGAACCACACCATAAAGGAAATTTGTGTGTGTGTGTGTGTGTGTGTGTGTGAGAGAGAGAGAGAGAGAGAGAGAGAGAGAGAGAGAGAGAGAGAGAGAGAAAGCAATAGAAGACAAAACGGGAATAATTTTTAAAAGGAAATATTTGAAACAGTAAAGCAGAAACACAAACAAAAAATATATGATGCATTATATGAAAATGATTACATAACAAGCGGTGGACAGTTTTGATCTGACTACTAGGAGCATTGCACAGAAGAAAGAGGAAATCGTTTGCATTAGCTACCAAAGATATAACAAGAAATCATACAGAAAAAGTGAAATATGAGAAGGCAGTTAAACTTGTAACAATCTTCTTCCAGTCCAGCTAACATAAAAATTACCTGAGATGTTGGATAAATTTATCATTTACACTATTTTTAAAAACACAGTTGCAAATTGTTCATTAGACAAGTCTCTCTCAGCCTAACGTACCTCACAGGTTTGTTGTAAATATAGAAAGGGCAGGGGGATATTCATGTACACTACCTTGAGCCCTTTGGAGGAAAGGTAGTGGATAAATGTAAAAATAAATAATCAAATAATAATAAACCGTCACAGGTCAATGTAAAGAGGTGTGTCTTTATTCTTAGGCAAAAAAAATGTATGGTGAAGTTGCTGGACATACCTCTATGGGGAGGTCACTGCATCAAAGCTTTGCCCTACATCACAAGGTTGTTTTGGCAATAAAAACTGAGGAAAACTTTGTGCCCCACCACTGTCTCCTCAGAGGAAAGGCAGGATACAAATGTAAGCTTTCAATAAGCAATTGAACAAGCATATTTTTTTGCCAAACTTTCCCTATTCAACTGTCTTACTCCTTGACCTCCTCCACATCAACATCTTTTTGGAAACCAAATAATGCCCTGATGCTGAAGCCATTTTTTTCCTCTTCCTTAGATGCAGAAGGTTGCACCAAATGTCCAGAAGACCAGCATCCAAGCAATAACAGAGATCAATGTGTCCCCAGGTTTATCACTTTCCTAGCTTACAAAGAACATTTGGGAATCATCTTAGTTTCCATTGCCCTTTCCTTATCTTTAACTACAGGCATTGTGCTAGTAATCTTCATTAAATACAAGGAGACTCCCATAGTGAAAGCCAACAACCGGGACCTCTCCTACATCCTCCTCCTCTCCCTTCTGCTTTCTTTTTTGTCCACCTTCCTGTTCATTGGGCAACCAAGGAAAGGGACCTGCCTTCTCCAACAAACAGCCTTCAGCATCATCTTCTCAGTTGCTGTTTCTTCTGTGTTAGCAAAAACCATCACTGTGGTTCTGGCCTTCCTGGCCACCAAGCCAGGAAACAGGGTGAGGAGATGGCTGGGCAAGAGTCTGGCCAACTCCATTGTCATTTGCTGCTCCGGTGTCCAAGTTGTCATCTGCACCATCTGGCTGTGCATGTCTCCTCCATTCCCTGACTCTGACATGCATTCCCGGGCTGGAGAGATCATCCTTCTATGCAATGAAGGATCTGCTGCCATGTTTTATATTGCCCTGGGCTACATGGGCTTCCTGGCTGCCATCTGCTTCACCGTGGCTTTCCTAGCCAGGAAGCTTCCAGGGTCCTTCAATGAAGCCAAGCTGATCACCTTCAGCATGCTGGTCTTCTGCAGTGTTTGGGTGTCCTTTGTTCCCACCTACCTGAGCACCAAGGGCAAGTACATGGTGGCCGTGCAGATCTTCTCTATGTTGGCCTCCAGTGCTGGGCTTCTGGGCTGCATCTTCATTCCCAAGTGCTACATTATTTTGCTGAGGCCTGATCTGAATACAAAGCAGCATCTGACAAGAGAAACTTAAGATGACACCTGATGCTTGAAACATTCCAGGATGACAATGGGTAGCACTGTGAGCATGTAGTCCACAGATTATAGCTCCATATAGCTCTCTTTGTTTTGCATAAATTATGAATGATGAAAATGAATGTATAATAACTGCTTTGTCACTTCCTGATTCCCACTAGATACCTGACTGGCCACACTGGCTTTTATGCTGCTAATCCTCATTTGAGTCAGATTCACTCTATCCTTTTACGATGTATGACTCAGGGAAATTGTAGCAAAAGCTTTGTTCCAGCAGATTATGCTTTGGAATTTGACTTGGGCCCTCTTTGACACCTTTCCGTGTGCTCTTTGGATGGGAGATGTTCACACACTCTTTAACCAACGTGTCAGCTCTTGTTAATTGGGTGTGGAAATGGTTGAGCACATAGTACTATACTATTCATACTATGAAGACATTCACTCCTTATATATTACACCCATCTGAACAAAATTCCTAGACAGATATGATAATTTTTATACCTCCCTCCTTTTGTCAAACTTCACCCACGAGTGGCTAAATTACATGCATCAAAACGGATAACTAGGAATTGAACGGTTAAATCTCTTTACAACCATACTAGCACTCATTAATCTATTCTAACTATGAATTCAATGTGAAAGTGTAACAATGCCCACATATATCCTTGTCTTTTGCTGTGATTTTAATCCCTTATGGTCTTCTCCTGGCCTGAAAATTGCAAATTGTAAATCGTATTGTAACTTAGTGGCTGATCTGTGATAGCAGTAATAAAGATTGATTGATACTTGTATGCAAGAAAGGGTTTGTTATTCTGCAAATTATTGGTAGAACCTCATCTGCAATCCCAAGACTCAGGAGATATGATTCAGGAATTTAAGAGTAGGGCAAGGGTAGCTAATGCCACAGAAGACAGAATTGGGATTCAAGATGACCTTAACAAATTGGAGAACTAGGCCCAAACTAACAAAATTAATTTCAATAGGGACAAATGTAAGGTTACAAATATAAGATGGGGAAAAACCTGGCTTGCCAGGTGTATGTGTAAAAAGGATCTAGGGGTCTTGGCTACTGTGGGAAGCAAAATACCAAATTAGATGGACCTATGGTATCCTCCATCAGAATGTCCAGGTTCCCACCATCAAAGTCCAGGCCAACTCCCCCAATCTTCAACTCATGTCAAATTTTGGATAAGCATCTGTGCTTTCTTGCAAACATGTTTTTCAACACCTCTGCACCTGCCCCTCAAGCCACACAAGGGCTCCAGTATATTACAGAAGTGAACCTTATTCCCCTTATCATTATGAAAATCATAGTGATCTATCCTCATTCTTGCCAAAGCTCAAGAGACATTTGGGGAAACTGTCTAAACATCAGAATCAAGATCGGTGTGATGTTACTTACTGAGCCTTGGTAATGTGGTACACAGAACACCTCCTGTGTCAGAGATACATTAGTGAGAATTGGCAGAAGGGACATGGGAAATACTACGTGAAGTCCAATGGCTCTGAAGCCATAGCTGAACACCACCCATATTGGTGGTGCAGCTTTGGTCTTGCAAGACGTTCTGTCTTCTTCTGATTAGCTGGTTCAGGAGGTGAGAGGATCCACTCACAAGAAACGTGTAAGGAAGCAGAGCCAGAATGAGATCCTTGCTGCTTCTGTTGCTACTTCTTCTGTTGATGCCCCATGGAGTCTTTGGAGACCTAAAGACAAAATGCCCCTTGAATCTGATCAGGGAAGAAAAGGAAGCACACAATTATTACCGGCCAGGAGACTTCCTCATTAGTGGGATCATATCTCCAAAATATTTCTCTGAACAGGATCCATACAACTTTTCCCAGCCTCCATTCGCCAGGTTTCATGTGTAAGTAATTATGTGCAGGTGGGTGTTTTGCTTCTCTGCCTCCAATGTTTCCTGTTTACCAATAATAATAATAATAATAATAATAATAATAAATTTTATTTGGTATATCCCGCCCTCCCCAGCCGAAGTTGGGCTCAGGGCAGCTAACAATCAAAATAATCCAACATTCTAAAAACATTCATTATAAAATTAATTAAATCAAATTAAAATCAAATTAATGGCAACCATCAAGCAAATTCTGTGTAGATTGCCGATTGCCAGAGGAGGGGGGTCAGGCTGCGCCCTGACCGAAGGCCTGGTGGAACAGCTCTGTCTTGCAGGCCCTGCGGAAGGATGTCAGGTCCTGCAGGGCCCTAGTCTCTTGTGACAGAGCGTTCCACCAAGGAAATAGCCTGGAAAGGGGAACCTGTAGCCATCCAGATATTGTTGGGAGATGATATTTCATTATCCTTGAACATTGGCCATGCTGCAGAGGCAGATTATGGGGAGCACACGACCAGTTTGGATGCCTCAACCGCTGGTCAGAATGGAGTGTGAGAGGGGACCAAAATTTGGCATTGCACGGGGTGCCACTGACATTTGAGACTCCAAGGTTGTCCACTGCATGCTGACTGGGGCAGATGGGAGTTGGAGTCAAAGAACAGCTGGTGTTCTAATATTCCCACCCGTTTTACTTTCTGGTTCCCTTGCTCGTCTCTGGTGAAGTGATCTATTTGTGCTGTGCTACCGTGATGCCTTTTGAAGGAGGTAATGCTAGAATGCAATTCAACCTTATCCCAGATCAAAATGACACATTGAATGATAGCACTGGCAGGTGGGTGGTGGAGTGGCTGCTGCAGGCAAGTAGCTGCCAGGATTTGAATGTGGGAGGTCCTCCTTCCTAACCCAGAAGCTTATTTTAAAATCCTGCTTAGCTAAATGAAAGCTTTACGCTCCCCCCTCCTAACCCCCTTTCCTTTTGTATCATTAGATTGTAAGCGGGTGGATCAGGACAGGCAGAAGTATGAACGAGTCCTAAGTCCAATTGATTGAATAGAGCTTCCTGCCAAGTATATGGATTTGGCGTTGCAGCCTTATTCCCCTTCTAGAGTATGGACAAAGTTCTCTATTTTAACAAAGTGGAACTTACAAAACAGCCCTTTGAAACAACGAAGACTAAGGAATAAACTGCAGCCTTTGTGGAAATTTCATGAGTCTTCAAAAAAAAATTTATTAGTTTTCTTTTTTCAAGACTGTGTTCTTTTCCTCTTCTCCAAAGAAGCATGAATTTCCCCATTTTTATTCTTAAATGGTCCGTGAGTTTTCACCTTACAAAAAGGATAAGTCCCTCTCACACTCTGCCACCAACATGAAGACAATTATTTTGGGGTCAGCAATTATGAGATTCATATTGCCTAAAAAGCCCCTTAGATGTGACTTTTTTTCTTCATTAAATGCTGATAAGCAGTTTGACGGTTTTTAATTGCTTCAATTTTTGCAGTCCATCATCTAGGTTCCACTGGCACATCTTATCGTTCTTGTTCACCATCCAAGAGATAAACCACAACCCCCAGTTCTTACCCAACATCACCCTGGGCTACAACCTCTATGAGAACTATTTTGATGCCAGGATCACTTCTGATGCCATGCTAGACCTGGTTGCAGGTGGCAAGAGCAACATTCCCAACTATATGTGCAGGAAATGGAATAACCTTCTGGCTGTTCTGGAGGGGGCCGACTCTACACTCTCAAAAGAGATTTCTGCCATGTCAGGCATCTACAAAATCCCACAGGTATGAAGGGAATGGTAAGAAAGAGCATCAAAAATTGAGAAAAGTATGGAAAAGTTCGGGGGTCTTTTCCCCCAAAAATCCAGCCCTCACCAACCCGGTATCATCCAGATTTTGTGGACTACAACTCCAATTTGTCACAGCCAGCACAAATGTTGTTAGATATCAATCATTTCAGGTTAATAAATATCTGGTCTTTATCCTGGAAGCAAAACGAAACACTAATCTTTTCCTTTCCTTGCTAGATCAGTTATGGGTTGGTTCCTCAAGTTCTTGATGATAAAACTCAGTTCCCTTTTCTGTACCGAATGGTCCCCAAAGAAGAAAGCCAATACTTGGGTATTATCAAGTTGCTCCTGCATTTCAGATGGACATGGATTGGCCTCTTAGCTCCAGAGAACGATGATGCAGAAAGATTTATCAGTGGCTTGACACCTCTGATGATCAGAAATGGGATTTGCATTGCTCTGTCAAAAAGAATTCCAGAAAAGAATCCACATCAAATGTTCAGTTTGAATGAACCCTTTGTCCTATGGAGACAACTGGGTGTATTTATTTACTATGAAAATACTCGCATGGGGTGGCTCCCAATCATGACACTACAAGCAGCACTTGGGGAACAAATTGGGCCAAAAGTCTGGATCACAATAGGTTTAAAGGACATCAATGTGTTTTTATCTTATCCTCCTGATTTATTCCAGTACATCCATGGGTCTTTGTCCTTCATAATGAAGTTGGGGGAAAGGACTAAGCGTGACTACTATAACCCATCTTCCTATATTCTTCATCACTTCTGGCAGAAAGCGTTTCATTGTTCATATTCAAAACATGTGCTGGCCGTGAAAGGTTGGAGAAGATGCACAGAGAACAAGAACCTGGAGGTGGTCCCTGAAGAGGAGCTGCAGAGAGCCCTGTCTCAAAACAGCTACATCAATTACTTCAGTGTCCAAGCTGTGGCACATGCCTTACATGCTGCATATTCAGCTAGATCAAAGTGGATGTTGGTGGCTGGTGGAGGAGACAGGTTGGAACATCAAAGGCTACAGCCATGGCAGGTATTTTCTCTCCCTTTCTGCAGACTGCAGTACATTGCCCCAAAATGTGATATCAAATTTACAAGTGAGACCCATTTCTGAGGCAAATCCATTTCGTGAGGCTCCTGGTAGAGGTAAAAAATAATAATTGCTCATTATGCTTATATGGGAACTCTCTTCCCAGTGCAATGCTTCCTCCACCGTGCCCAAGTAAATTTATATTAATAATAATAATAATAATAATAATAATAATAATAATAATAATAATTTATTCTTTATACCCCACCCATCTGGCTGGGCTTCCCCAGCCACTCTGGGTGGCTTCCAACACAATATTAAAATACAGTAATGCATCAAACATTAAAAGCTTCCCTAAACAGGGCTGCCTTCAGATGTCTTCTAAAAGTCTGGCAGTTGTTCTCTTTGACATCTGGTGGGAGGGCGTTCCACAGGGTGGGTGCCACTACCGAGAAGGTCCTCTGCCTGGTTCCCTGTAACTTGGCTTCTCGCAGTGAGGGAACCGCCAGAAGGCCCTTGGTGCTGGACCTCAAACATTTATATACAGACCTTAAACATTTATATACAGCTATTTCTCAAAAGAGCACAGGACATTTCTCGATACAGTAAAACAAGATAATAAAATACAGCTCAAATCATTTTTGAAACAAAACAACTACAAATAATATAATACAAAAAGATCTAAATGCTAAATGTGTTATATCAAGATCTAACCTTTCTTTTGTGTAATGAACTTATTGTGTAAAAAGATTTGTGATTTTATATAAAATGTGGTCTAAATATGTTTAAATAAATAGAATGCCTGAAAAAGGCATATAGTTTAGTTGAGCTATCAGAGGCAGATTTGGGGCAATGTAACTGGTTCCCCTGTGCTGGGCACATGCAGAATGGAAGGTGAGAAGTGAGGGGCACCAAATTTTGGGCTTCCACAGGGTGCTCCTGAAATTGGGAAGACCGAACCCCTGGCCCCAGTTCATAACAGCTCAAAGTGAGCAATGCTGAGATAGTCAGTATAGTTTTATATCTCCTTAATGCTGCTGTATCCTTTCCATTTCAGCTCCACCTTTTTTTAAGAGAAATTCAATTTCTGAATACTTCAATGGGCAGGCTATATTTGGATGAGAATGGAGAGCTGCCAGGCAACTACAATATTGAGAACTGGATTATGTTTCCCAATAAGTCTCGTGTTAGAGGGAAAATTGGGAGCATAGAGAGGGGCGCCTCCCCTGACATAAAGTTTACCATTAACACAAAAGCCATTGTCTGGCCCCAACAGTTTAACAAGGTATGAGACTCCTTATGTCACATGACAAATATTAAACTCCAATTAGTACTTAGTACTTTATATGGATGTCGATGTTGGGAAAGATGGAGGGCACAAGGAGAAGGGGGCGACAGAGGATGAGATGGTTGGACAGTGTTCTCGAAGCTACTAGCATGAGTTTGACCAAACTGCGGGAGGCAGTGGAAGACAGAAGTGCCTGGCGTGCTCTGGTCCATGGGGTCACGAAGAGTCGGACATGACTAAACGACTAAACAACAACAACAACTTTATATGGAAGCAGGAGGGGACACGGGTGGCACTGTGGTCTAAACAACTGAGCCTAGGGCTTGCCGATCGGAAGGTCGGCAGTTCAAATCCCCGCGATGGGGTGAGCTCCCATTGCTCGGTCCCAGCTCCTGCCCACCTAGCAGTTCGAAAGCACGTCAAAGTGCAATTAGATAAATAGGTACCGCTCCAGCAAGAAGGTAAACGGTGTTTCCGTGCGCTGCTCTGGTTTCATCAGAAGCGGCTTAGTCATGCTGGCCACATGACCTGGAAAAACTGTCTGCGGACAGACGTCCGCTCCCTCGGCCAGTAAAGCAAGATGAGCGCCGCAACCCCAGAGTCGTTCGCGACTGGACTTAACTGTCAGAGGTCCTTTACCTTTACCTTTTACTTTATATGGAACTTCAACTAAAATCTTTTCCATAAATATTCCATTGAATATTGTGCTGTGCTGGGAACTGCACTTAATAGTTTGTGATGCACCAGCATCTCAAGTTTATGTAGATAGCGTGTTTATACTTGTCTTTAAATACTTTATACTTTGAACTGAACTGTGTGGGAAAGGAATTTTCTTAACCGTGCACTCTGAAAAAGGCTGACAACTGGAGAGCAAGCATACTCTGATGTTCTGCTGGAATATGCTGCTGAAGGTACAGGTAATCTGCTGACCACACTGGTTAAGGTGTGACATGCTATCAGGAACAGGTTGTTGGCCCAGTATAACAGGTTATGGATCCAGTGGCTCACAAGTCTAATGTAGACTTTACTTGGGTTATGACATCTGATGCCAAAAATGGTGTAGGGGATAGGACTTGGGAAATCATAGTTCAAATCCCCACTCAGCCAAAATGAACCTCACTTGGGCTAGTTATAGTATCTCCGCCTAGCATAGCACACAAGGTTGTTTTTAGGGGTGGATATAATAGTTTTCTTTTTTAGTTAATTGGGAGAAAGGTGGTGTTTATATTGTTGTTGTTGTTTAGTCGTTTAGTCGTGTCTGACTCTTCGTGACCCCATGGACCAGAGCACGCCAGGCACTCCTGTCTTCCACTGCCTCCTGCAGTTTGGTCAGACTCATGTTTGTAGCTTCGAGAACACTGTCCAACCATCTTGTCCTCTGTCATCCCCTTCTCCTTGTACCCTCCATCTTTCCCAACATCAGGGTCTTTTCCAGGGAGTCTTCTCTTCTCATGAGGTGGCCAAAGTATTGGAGCCTCAGCTTCACGATCTGTCCTTCCAGTGACCACTCAGGGCTGATTTCCTTCAGAATGGAGAGGTTTGATCTTCTTGCAGTCCATGGGACCCTCAAGAGTCTCCTCCAGCACCATAATTCAAAAGCATCAATTCTTCAGCGATCAGCCTTCTTGATGGTCCAGCTCTCACTTCCATACATCACTACTGGGAAAACCATAGCTTTAACTATACGGACCTTTGTTGGTAAAGTGATGTCTCTGCTTTTTAAGATGCTGTCTAGGTTTGCCATCGCTTTTCTCCTAAGGAACAGGCATCTTTTAATTTCGTGACTGCTGTCACCATCTGCAGTGATCATGGAGCCCAAAAAAGTAAAATCTCTCACTGCCTCCATTTCTTCCCCTTCTATTTGCCAGGAGGTGATGGGACCAGTGGCCATGATCTTCGTTTTTTTGATGTTGAGCTTCAGACCATATTTTGCGCTCTCTTCTTTCACCCTCATTAAAAGGTTCTTTAATTCCTCCTCACTTTCTGCCATCAAGGTTGTGTCATCTGCATATCTGAGGTTGTTGATATTTCTTCCGGCAATCTTAATTCCGGCTAGGGATTCATCCAGCCCAGCCTTTCGCATGATGAATTCTGCATATAAGTTAAATAAGCAGGGAGACAATATACAGCCTTGCCGTACTCCTTTCCCAATTTTGAACCAATCACTTGTTCCATATCCAGTTCTAACTGGTGTTTATATTACTAGTAACAAAAGTCACAGTATTAATACAGTGGTAGAAGAGAAACGCCCTTTACCACAATGTAGTGACATCCCCTGATAGTTTCACCTTCCCCTTCTAGCCCAGGACCCAGAACTCTTAGAAAAAAATTAAATAATAATAATTCAGGAGACATTTTTTTAGTTAGCATCATCAGGTGATGGTATATTTAATTTCTGCTCTTTATCAGTATGTTTCATTGCAGCATTTTGTTTGGTGCTATTATTCTGCCATTATTATATTGTTTTTGTCTATTCTGTCCATTGCCTTGAGCATAAGTTTCTTTAGAAATGATAGATATAAATGTTGGAACAAGCAAGCAGACACACCAAAGTGTTAGAATTCCTGCTCCATGATTGCAGTCATGGGATTGTTGTCTTTCACATGACGGTGTATGTTTTGACTCCACAGAGTGGGAAGTGACAGAGACAGGATGTTTGTGTTACTGTGTTCCGTGAAGTGGGACTATTGTCCTTTGTTCTTTTTCTCTTTGCTGTCAGATGCTAAAGAGAGAGGGAGACATGTTCCAGTGCTCCGTGTGTGTTTATATGTAAATAAAGTAGATTAGCCAAAATGCTGAGTTGCTGAGGTCTGTCACGCAAGGTGCGCAAACTCTGCCCATCCCTAAGTATGCCAGTGTCGGTTGGCATCGGTTGCTGTGATGTTCGGGCTGAAGAAAGCTTTTGAAGCTCCCCAACAATCGACCAGGAGGGAGAGAAAATGCCAGTCGGGCATGTGTCTCTACCAGGGTCCTACTAGAGTGTAGGCCGAACTCCTGACACAAAGAGGTTTCCCTTCCATGCTGTTTTGCATCAAAAGTACTTCCCTGAAAAAAAGCACATGGGCTCCGTGAGATCCCCTTCAGTACTCCATAGGCACAGATGCTGCTAACACTTCACCCTTGATGAACTTTCTTTTCTGCATGGCCAGGCTGTGCCTCTCTCCAGGTGTACCAAAAGCTGTCTGCCGGGCTATACCAAGGTGGTTCAAGAAGGACAACCACTTTGCTGCTATGCTTGTGCTCCGTGTGCGCAAGGGATGATCTCCACTGAGGAAGGTGAGTGAATCGAAGGTTAGGAAATTCCTTAGGAGAATATAAATAGGGTGAAGAATCACTCAGAGAGACTTTCAGTGAAGATTCTAAAAACATTTCTGAGCATTTATAAAGAATTTTGCCTCCCTTTCCCTAATAAACAGGTGTCATCTCCCCCGTAAGAATCTTTTCCCCCCCCCTAAAAAAGTAATAGAATAGATTGTTTGGTTGTATATCTTGGAACTTTGAAGTGTCAGGCATAGCTCTAATGGCTTTAGCCCAAACGTAGCAGAGTTTTCCTGCACAGCAAAGAAGCTAGTTGAGGTGGAAATGACTAGTCAGCTAGACTCAGAATAACTATTTACAGGATTTATTAAAAGGAAAAGAAACCAGCAGAGTTTCTGCATACAAAAACAAAGTAAAATAAATCCTTTCTCTCTCTCTCTCTCTCTTAACCATACACAGCACTCCTTCTCCTAACACACCAAACACCAAACTGTGCTAGCATTCCTAGATAACAGAGTTGAGTGCTGGTTGTTAACCAATCAGAGTAAGTAGTTTCTAGGTCAAGCAGACCTTGGCTTTCTGCCAAGAGTAAATTGACACTGCCTTGAGTTAATTGTGTGAAGCCAGAATCTGCAAGTTTTCATGAGAATCAATTAACAGAAACTGAACAGTATATGATCCTGAAGCCACTCTTTCCCCCCTTCAGATGCAGACCATTGCATCAAATGCCCAGAAGATCAGCATCCAAACAAGGACCAAGATCAATGTGTCCCCAAGATTATCACCTTCCTGTCTTATAAAGAACAATTGGGGATCATCTTAACTTCTGTTACCGTATTCTTGTCTTTAACAACAGGCATTGTGTTAGGAATCCTCGTTAAATATAAGGAGACTCCCATAGTGAAAGCCAACAACCGAGACCTCTCCTATATCCTCCTCTTCTCCCTTCTACTTTCCTTTTTCTCCTCCTTCCTCTTTATTGGGAGGCCAAGGAAAGAGAACTGCCTTCTCCGACAAACAGCCTTCAGCATCATCTTCTCGGTTGCCGTCTCTTCTGTTTTGGCAAAAACCATCACTGTGGTTCTGGCCTTCCTGGCCACAAAGCCAGGGAACAGGGCGAGGAGATGGCTGGGGAAAAGTCTCGCCAACTCCATTGTCATTTCCTGTTCCAGTATCCAAGTTGTCATCTGCACCATCTGGCTAGGTATCTCTCCCTCATTCCCAGATTCTGACATGCACTCCCAGCCTGGGGAGATCATCCTTCTATGCAACGAAGGGTCCGTGGCCATGTTCTATGGTGCCCTGGGCTACATGGGCTTCCTTGCTGCCATTTGCTTCACAGTGGCTTTTCTAGCCAGGAAGCTACCTGGGGCCTTCAATGAAGCCAAGCTGATCACCTTCAGCATGCTGGTCTTCTGCAGTGTTTGGGTGTCCTTTGTGCCCACCTACCTGAGCACCAAGGGGAAATACATGGTAGCCGTGCAGGTCTTCTCTATGTTGGCCTCCAGTGCTGGGCTTCTGGGCTGCATCTTCCTTCCCAAATGCTACATTATCATACTCAGGCCTGACCTGAATACAAAGGAGCACCTGACGACAAAAAGTAAAGATAGCATCTAATTCTTAAAGTACAGTGGTACCTTGGTAGTCAAACTCAATCTGTTCCGGGAGTCCGTTCAAATCCAGGAACAGTTCGGAAATGAAGGTGCAGCTTCCGATTGGCTGCAGGAGCTTCCTGCACTCAATCGGAAGCCATGGAAGCCATGTCAGATATTTGGCTTCCAAAAAATGTTCACAAACTGCAACACTTACTTCCAGGTTTGTGGTGTTTGGGAACCAAGCCAATTGAGAACCAAGGTGCCACTGTATTCTGCTTTGACAGTTGATGATGAGCACAACAGTAATGCTAGCTATGTAGTTGTCTGTAGAATATAGCTCCTTGAAGTTCAATCTCTCTTTATTTTGCATAAATCATAAAATGATGAAAATGAACACAGAATGACTCCAGCAGCCACACACCCTTTAAGCTTAATTTTCAACGTGCATGGTTTCATCATTGCCTGATTCCCACTTGATTCCACTGGTGGAATGCTCTCCCCAATGTGACTTGCCTGGCTCCTTCATTGCATATCTTTAGGCATCTGGCAATAGTAGAGGAGTTCAGGACCATGCAGAACTTGTCTGAGGCTCAGGGTGACAGTCTTGTTAGAATAAGGGATGCGGGTGGCATTGTGGTCTTAACAACTGAGCCTCTTGGGCTTGCTGATTCTAAGGTCGGCGGTTCGAATCCGCTTGATGGTGGTGTCCCAGCTTCTGCCAACCTAGCAGTTTGAAAGCACACCAGTGCAAGTAGGTAAGTGGGTACCGCTGCAGCGGAAAGGTAAACGGCATTTCCGTGTGCTCTGGCACACAGTGTTCCGTTGCACCAGAAGCAGTCTAGTCATGCTGGCAACGTGACCCAGAAAGCTGTCTGTGGACAAACACCAGCTCCCTCACCCTCAAAGCGAGATGAGTGCCACACGCCATAGTTGCCTTTGACTGGGCTTAACCGTCCAGGGGTCCTTTACCTTTTTTTTTTTTTTCATTGTTAAAATAAAGTTATAAACTCAAACAAAACTCAAGCAGTTGGTCCCTGGCAAGGCCGCTCTGGCCAGCTTAGATCTCTGAAGTCTGAGGCAAGTACAGTGGTGCCCCGCAAGACGAATGCCTCGCAAGACGGAAAACTCGCTAGACGAAAGGTTTTTCCGTTTTGGAGGTGCTTCGCAAAACAAATTTCCTATGGGCTTGCTTCGCAAGACGAAAATGTCTTGCGAGTTCCTGCGAGGTTTTTTTCCTTCCCCCCCCCCCTTTTTCTAAGCTGCTAAGCCGCTTATCTGCTTATCCGCTAAGCCGATAAGCCGTTAAAAGCCGCTAAAGGCCGCTAATAGCGCTAATCCGCTAATCCGTCAATGGGCTTGCTTCGCAAGACGAAAAAGCCGCTAGACGAAGAGACTCGCGGAACGGATTCTTTTCGTCTTGCGAGGCACCACTGTATATCTGGCTGTCCACGATCACAATCCACTCAGAAACAACATTTAGGTTTATTGGAGGTTTATTTAAACAATGAGATGACTACATAGAGAGGTTGCACTGTGGGAGTGGCCCAAATGGCTACAATAAATGTGATAATGTGTACCCCTGTAAATCCTTGAGTGTGCTTCTAATAGAAAAGTTATGGTAGCCTGTCACTGCTGATTTTGCAAGTTGCCGCCCCGCCCCAATTGGGGTAGAAATACAGCTAATATGTAAATCACAAAGATACAGCACAAAGCTAGAACATAAGCTGCTACATGATGCAAATGGCAACACGTAACACAGGTTCCCAACTTGCACACTAAACAAAATGTATTCATGCAAGGTCATAGCAGAACACGGTGGGAATCAGAGCTTAGTCGGCAGAAACAGCCAATGCTTATGCATATGATTGGTCTGACAATTTAAATGAGGTATATGATTGGTGGAAATTGAAATGCTTTGTTTGAAACTTTATAAATACCACTGGGCGCGGTTGCAACTTTTGCAGAGCTATCCTATTGTAACCTATTGCTTTGTAATAAACAATGTTGGAATTCAGCCTCTTCTTTTTTAAAAAAATTAATTTTATTAGTATTATCCACACAACAACAACGTGAAAGATATCAAAAGATAACAATACACAACACACAAAAATCAACATTTGAAAACTAAAAAAGACAACAACAACAAAAACCAAACAAATCCATATCTTACAAGTTAATATTATAAACACTAAAATAACCACCAAAAGACATTGACTTCCACCAATCCCACAGCACCTCCTTTATCTCTCATTCTGTCTTCCTGTTTTCCTGTTTTCTTTATCCTCTCTATCCTAACATCTAGATATAAATCCTTCTTTCATATCCTTTCACTTCACAAGGTTATTCCAGACTCAGCCAGATTTCTGCCCTCGAACCTTGACTTTTGAGGTATTCATTTAGGCACTCCCATTCTTTCTTAACTTCACTTTTTGGTTTTTGTCTTATTATATCTGTCAATTTGGCTAATTCTAAGTATTCTGAGAGCTTACATAGCCACTCTCCCCTAGTGGGTAACTTATTCCCTTTCCAGTACTTAGCCACCAGGATTCTTCATCCTCTTCAATCTCTTGTGTCTTTTTGGCTCGATACAAGAATTAAGGCATTTTTGCTTGCAACAACACAACCCGCCCCAAAGACAATTTATACATTCCTCAGCCTCTTTAAAAGGTGTATCAGATACCAAACAGACCCACCAAGTGTCCCTATTTCCCAGTGACAGTCCCGGATTTACAGAAGCCGTCGCGGTTTCTGATTTGATCCAGGAATGTCCCGCTTTTCCCTATGTTGGAGGATCTGGAGTTATGCGACCCCTGAGCCAAGGAGATAAGAAACTATACAACCTTTAGAAAACATCTGTATAGAGAAGGTTTTTTTAAGTTTAATGCTTAATTGTGTTTTTATATGTGTTGGAAGCTGCACATAGGAGCTGGGGAAGCCCAGTCCGATGGATGGTTGAGGTATGTATGTATGTATGTAAAGGTAAAGGGACCCCTGACCATTAGGTCCAGTCGCGGACGACTCTGGGATTGCAGCACTCATCTCGCTTTATTGGCCGAGGGAGCCGGCGTACAGCTTCCAGGTCATGTGGCCAGCATAGAGCGGCACACGGTAACGCCGTTTACCTTCCCACCGGAGTGGTACCTATTTATCTACTTGCACTTTGATGTGCTTTCAACCTGCTAGGTTGGCAGGAGCAGGGACCAAGCAACGGGAGCTCACCCCGTCGCAGGGATTCGAACCGCCGACCTTCTGATCGGCAAGTCCTAGGCTCTGTGGTTTAACCCACAGCGCCACCCGCGTCCCTATGTATGTATGTATGTATAAATATCATCATTGTTGTTATTATTTAATAGGGCATCTCTATTTACATCAGAGAAATGTTGGAGGGTTTATGTGTGGGGGTTGCATGTATTCTGTAGCAATCAGGTTCTCAAACAATATCATTATCTTCTTTTTTTCTGGGAAGAGGGATTTATTGGGGTTTTTTTTAATAATAATATTTATTAAAGTTTTTAAAAAATTACAAAAATGAAAAAAGAAAAAGAAAACAAAAAATACAAAATACAGAAAAAGTAAGAAAACAATTAAAAACATTTCATTCTTTCCAAGTCTTGTCTTCCATTTACTTATTTCCCTGACCTCCTCGCACCTCCCTCTTTTGTATTCTAGTTCAATAGTTGTTTCAGCAAGTCCTTACCCTTTTTGCATTTATCTTGATACTTTATCGTAATATATTATACCTTTACATTTTTACATGTTAACAATCCATTTTTACGTACCCCTTAACCACATTATTGCTAAAACCACTTAGCTTCATTCCAACCTCCCTCTAACATTCCTTAATTTTACAGTGCTTCTGTAAATAAACTTTAAATTTCTTCCAATCTTCTTCTACCGACTCTTCTCCCTGGTCTCGGATTCTGCCTCAAACAATATCGTTATCAGTCAGGGCAAAAGGATGCGCAGAAGACAGTCTCTCTTTAGCACAGGGGATATTTTATGCATCAAACTTTACAGGCAAGAAATTGTCTCCCCTTCCTGTTGATTCTCATGTTTAGCTGGTTGGTCTCACAGGCAACACCTGTGCAATTCCCTGAAGCTATTCCAAGAATAAGAATGATGACATGGAGGAGAACGATTGCATTGTGATCCCTGTAGGACTTGAGACGCAGGTGCAGAAGTAGAAGAAACCTTGTTTACAGGACTTCAAGGAAAGTGGCTGTCTGGCCTTAATGCGAGTCACTGTGAGGGTGAAAGGTGAGCTTGGCCTTTAGCCGATGAAGCATCTTTATAAGGGTCATGTCCAAGATATTCACTTAGGATTTATTCAAACATAACCCCCTGACATGGAGTAGCTGCTTCTAAACATTATTAAATTATGAAACTTTGTTTTGTTTTGTTTTTTGACAGCAGGGGTTGGTAATCTTTTTCAGACTGTGGGCTGCATTCCCTTCTGGGCAAACTTCGGGGGCCCACATGCCAGTGGCGGGCAGTTCCAGAGGTAAAATCTGACAGAATAATGGGAATGCAGCCTAGTTTCTACGCACACTCCTCCATCCTCCACTTAGGCTAGGACGGCCATACGTCCGGATGTATGGCGACCCATGGCCAAAAAAAGCTCTGGATTTTGAAATATGGCAACCCTAACTCTTAGGCAAGTATGTGGCCATGTTAGAGTTCCAGGACACATTTCAGCCGGGCAAAAGCACACAAGTAGGATACAAAGCAGGGTAAGTAAGTGGTATGGGAGGTACCATGCCCTTCTAGCAGAGACACCATCTTGCACTCAATATTGAAGGTGCCCATCACACGTCACACGTGTGACGTCATGCACCTGGTGCACATCGCATGTGTCTGATGTCGTGCATCGCATTGTCAGGAGGAGACCATGCACGGCTTCATTGACCTGCAGCTCCTCCTCTCTCATGCTCAGGAGACCCCATGTAACCTCCCAACTGGTTGTGGCAATAAACTATTATATGGGGTGTACAGTCAACACACAACTTTTGCAGGGGTTGCATTTGGGTGATAGTGTGTGAAGTTTAAATCACATATACTCCGGACAGCCCCTTGGGATGCCCACACCTGGCCATCCTTACCTTCTGAAACCAGCACACCAAACAGGTCTTAAACCCCCCCCAGCCTGCCCCCCCCCCAGCTTTTAAAGCTCTCTGCCTACCTTGCCTTTAATCTGGGCTATTTTAGACAGGGCACAAGCAAAGGGTGGAAAAGAGAAACATCATGGAAAATGGGGTGGGAAGTCGATAATATAAAAGAAAAACTTATTACGTATTGGAACATGATTTTGAATTTCGGGGGGGGGGGGAGTTAAAAAGGTGAAAGTGTGAGTGAACTAAAGACTTAATTTAATCTAAGTTTGTTACTGGTATGAGCTTTCCTGGTCTGGTAAGGTGCTACTGGAAGGAATTTTTTATTTTATTTTATCAAAGTAATTGTTGAACTGCAATACAATTAAGAAGAAATAAATTAATAGTGAAATACAATTAAGAAGAAGTATATGGGGGGGGGAGTGGGGTCCTAAGCTATAGCTTGTTTAGCTTATATGTAAATCTGGCACTGCATGGATGGAAGGGGACCAAGGGTTCAAAAGAACCTTGTGCAGTATTTTAATGTTTGAAACGGTTTTGGGTTTTTTTAAGGAAAATAAAGCATTCTCCATGACAGGGGTTGTGTGTGCCTGGCCCCCTTTTTTTATCTTCACAGCAACCCTGTGGGGTGGGCGAGGCTGTGAGATGGTTGTCCCGACACCAAAGTTTTGAAACTACAGAAAACAGCCTTAGAACGTCTGGAGGAGGTGTGTTGATCTTTCCTAATCAGGGTTGAGGGGGAAATAGATGAATTTTAACAGGGAGAAGTGTAAAGTATTGCACTTGGGCAAAAAAAAAAAAATGAGAGGCACAAATACAAGATGGGTGACACCT